>JAEBDU010000106.1:728290-959464 GCA_016802625.1 Heliconius numata | reverse complement strand
AATATAAATTGTTACTTAGCAACCACACCGCAACGATTCATCAGTTGAAAATATGACAGAGCTTTCTTAAAATCATAATTTTTAAATATATTTTCACAATAATAATTTTTTTGCTAATCAGATCACTTAGCATCAATCAATCCGTTTAAAATACCGCAAGAACTGATGGAAGACTTCCTAGAAGACTATATGAAAACTGTTAAAGATTTGAAGCTCATAGACTATGTTCACTATAATGAAGAAGGTTCAGTTAGAACGAGAATGAACTATCGTCTCATCACGGTATTTGCCGAAAAATGATTAGTAGAAATTGTTACAGTATATGACATATATGACAAAATAAATAGTTCATTAAAATAGCATTCAAAACAAATACATTTTTGCTACGAGTGGCTACTTAATATAACGTTGTATTACTTAGTAATGTTTAATAGTT
This sequence comes from Heliconius numata, assembly GCA_016802625.1. Taxonomy (NCBI): domain Eukaryota; kingdom Metazoa; phylum Arthropoda; class Insecta; order Lepidoptera; family Nymphalidae; genus Heliconius; species Heliconius numata. The sequence goes on along the minus strand of JAEBDU010000106.1, from coordinate 959,028 downwards.
TGTTATTTTTCTAATATTATATCTTAATAATATACCTTTGTATATAGTATATACATATTATGTTTAAAATGCAAATTAGAATATGAAAATGTATGTTAAAGTGTAATGGTGATTGTAATAAATATTTGAATTACGTTTTTATCATGTTTAATAATTAATATATAAATAATTTCTTCCTTTCTGTTGTTTCTGTTGTTATCTATAAGGAAATAAAATAAAGCTTAAGTACGAAACAATATAGAAAATTAAAATACAATTAAATTATTTATTAAAATTATATTATTTGTAAAAAATCATTATAATACAGGTAGTCAGCAGCCTTGTGTTTTAGATATTTATTCTGTCTTATTAGATTTGTAATATAAATTATGAATTATAATAATAATTAAATAATTACACTTAATAAGTGTCCCTTTGATAGGTTTATGGTTGCGTCCTTACAAATGGCGTTTGATTTTACAACAATCTACAAAAACCTATTAGAGTAATAGTAAAGAAATTACCCTTTACCTGCAAGCCTGATAGAATTGTTGAAGATCTTAAAATTAAAGGTTTCAAAATACAGGATGCAGTAAACAAATTGAGCTGGAAAACTAAGGAGCCGCTCAACATGTTCACTCTTTCTTTCAGCAATGAAGAAGAAATTAAAAGGATCTATGAAATAAAATATATCCTAGGTTGCACTATCGAAATACAACCCCTCCGATCTACAAAACTGATTCCCCAGTGTAAAAGATGCCAGGTTTATGGACATACACAAAAGTACTGTGCCAAAGAGCCTAGGTGCGTCAAGTGTACTGGTAAGCATTTTACCAAAGACTGTACAAAACCATCTACAGAAAAACCAAAATGTGTACACTGCGGTGAACCACACCCTGCTAATTACAGAGGCTGCATGATCGCCAAAGAAATGAAAAAAATGCGTAATAAAACACTAAAAAAGTCTTCGCCTGTGCAACAACAGCAAGAGTCGAAAGCAAGAGAGCTTACTACAAGCAAAGCAAATAACATAACGACCGGTTTAAATAAAAAGTTGTCTTTTGCCCAAGCTACTAGAGGAAAACCCATAGTAACACAGAGTGAAGGCGAATAAAACAACCCAAAAGAGCACAAACTGGATGAAATCTTGAAGCTCATGATCAACTTCGATGAGCGTTTAAAAGAGATCGAAAATAGCACTAAGCTAGCAGCTATACCCAGACACAAAAAATGATTAGAAAACTTAAAATCATGGCTTGGAACTGCAATGGACTATTAAAACAACAAAACGAACTGCAAGTAGTCCTAGATATAGAAAATATCTCTATATCTAGATATAAAAACACGATACCTGTGTCTCGTATCAAAAACACATTTTACCAAACAATCTTACATACATCTTAAAGGTTACAAACTCTACCATGCACTATACCCAGATAATAAAAGTAGAGGTGGCAGTGCAGTTATCGTAAGGGACCGTATCAAACATCAGGAAATAAGTAAATGTGAACAACCAGACATCCAATCTGTGGCAAAATAAACCTAAAAATAGCGCTGAAGACTCCAAAATAACTAAATATGGAAGTCGATAACTTTGTTAAGATTATACAGAAGTGTGCATGGGAAAGTACACCGTATATTAAAAAGAGACAAGTGAAAAATTGCTATCCTAGAGAAATCACAATGCTTATTTAGGAAAAGCGCCATCAGCGTAAGGTATGGCATCAATCTAGATCCCCGAGAGATAAGAACAAATTGAATTATCTCACAAAAAAACTAAAACGGCAAATACAAAGATACAACAGTGATTCAACAAACTGTAACCTACAAAGTCTAACTAACGACCGAAGTACAGACTATTCTCTCTGGAAAGTTACTAAGAACTTGAAACGACCTATTACCCAGATTCCACCATTAAAAATGGGAGACGGAAAATGGGCTGTAAGTAATGAGCAAAAAGCTAAAGCATTCGCAGAATATCTAGAAAATATCTTTAAGCCGAACGAAGATAATGAAAACCAGGATCCTGTTTCATTAAATTCTTGTGATGAAAGTCAAGACATAAAACTGGTTTCACCTAGAGAAGTCTGGCGTGAAATAAAACAAAAAATTAACCGGAAAAAATCTCCTGGATTTGATTTAATCTCAGGAGATATAATACATAATCTATCAAGAAAAGCTATAGTTAAACTAACGAACTTAATTAATGCTGCATTTAGACTTAAATGTGTGCTAGATCTATGGAAAGTAGCTGAAGTAATAATGATAGCAAAGCCGGGGAAACCACCCCAAGAGATAACATCTTACAGACCAATCTCACTTCTACCTATTATGTCAAAGCTATTTGAAAAATTGTTTTTAAAAAGGCTCAAGCCAATCCTGGAGAGTAAGAAACTCATTCCAGATCATCAATTTGGTTTCAGAGAACAACACTCAACCATTGATCAAGTTCATAGAATAACAAACCTCATTGAGAAAACATTGGAAAATAAAGAAGTCTGTACTACTATCTTTCTTGACGTTGCACAAGCTTTTGATAAAGTATGGCATGGAGGTTTATTATTGAAACTAAAAACAGTGTTGCCCATTGAATATGTAGATTTAATTAAATCATACTTATTAAATAGGGCGTTTAGAATAAGACAACACAATTATTTTTCTGATATTAAAGAAATCAAAGCAGGGGTACCACAAGGAAGTGTGTTGGGTCCGGTTCTCTACCTACTATATACCTATGATATCCCTCAGCTAGAAAGTAATACTATCGCAACTTTTGCCGATGACACTGCCATAATGGCAGTAGGAAAAACTCATGCAGAAGCAGCCAAAAAAGTTCAAGAAGCTATGAACAAAATTCACAATTGGACAAAACATTGGAAAATTAAATTAAATAAAACAAAGTCGGTGCATATTAACTTCTCAAACAAAAGAGATGAATATCATCCCATATTCATTAATGACCAAATAATACCATATCAAAATACAGCAAAGTACTTGGGCATGACGCTGGATGCTAAACTACGCTGGAAAGCTCATGTTAAGAAGAAAAAAAGAGGAGTTAGAATTGCGATACAATAGGATGTACTGGCTGCTTGGAAGAAATTCTACTCTAACAGTTCAGAACAAGATCTTACTATACAAACAAGTCCTCATGCCAGTATGGACCTACGGGATACAGCTGTGGGGCTGTACCAAAAAAAGTGACATAGATATCATACAGTGATTCCAGAATAAAGTACTTAGAGCAATAGTTAGTGCTCCTTGGTATATTCGAAACGACGACCTCCACAGGGACCTCAATATAGAGTTCGTTGATAGAGTCATTAAGAAGTATGCAGAAACACACGAACACAGACTTCATCATCATGTGAACGTCGAGGCAATCCAGCTCCTCGACAACACGGACATAGTGAGAAGACTCAAAAGAATTAAACCTTTCGAGTTAGTGTAGTGCATAACAGTTCAGTGGTGAAAGTGTAATCGTAAATATAAAGAACACATTGACTAAGTGTCTTCCCCTTAAATAGAGACAATAAGAAAAGTGCCGATGGACACAATCTTAGCATAGTATTGTTTATTATAAAAGTAGGTTAAAATTAAATTACTCATTAGTCAACGTAATGGCTAGATCGTAATATAATATTATTAGTGTAAGTAAGTTTGTATACGCTAATAATAAATAAATAAAAAAAAAAATACTAATAAATATTGTAATTTAGTAACATGCGTACTTATGCTCGAAAATCAACTCGAGGTTATGTGTTATATGAGTTGATGCAAAAAGCAGCGGATGTAGTTTTCAAAGATTGCAGGAATAAGATAAAAACGTAAAGTTTTTAAAGTACGTAAAGAATAACATATACATATTGAGCGCAAAAACCTAAAGCTATAAAATCTTAGTTCATTATTTTGGTTTAACACAATCAAAATAAGTTTTATTTTATGTAAAACTAACTTTTTAGTTCGTTGTTTTTCGGTTCAGTTTTTTTTTGTTCAAAATTAATTCTTTTTACGATTTTAAATGATAAATAATCTTAAAAGGATACTTCTTAAACGAGTGTCGGTTGTGGTGGTAGTGGTTCTTAACGAGTGGCATCTGTTGTGATATGTAAAACTTGACTCAATTAGGTATTACTTTTGTGGAAACTAACATTTTGGTATATTGACAAGAAAATACATAAAAAATATTCGGGCGAATTGGGAACCTCTGCCGTTTTTAAAGTCGGTTGAAAATGAAAACATCTTTTTTGAGGTTGATTGAAAAGCAATGCAACGATGGGGAATCTTACTTTTGACAATATTTTTAACAAAGTTTTCCCTTGTAACTATTCCAGTATAATTAAAATTTACCAAACAAAAACAAATTTTCCCAATTTTGACCGGATTTTATAATCGGAACCTAACAAAACTTTCATCAAACTATCCTTGAAGTGTATCCTTTCAAATAAAAAAAGAATCATTGGAATCGGTTGGTGATATATTGAGTTATTCGTCATTTTGTGGCAGACATACCTATACAAATTTAATACTTATGTGATTTTCTCATAAACACCATTGTCAAAAATAGACCAAAAAAAAATTTGGGTCCCACATGGGAAGCACTTCCTTTCAAATAAAAAAAATCATCAAAATCGGTTCACCTAATCAAAAGTTATGAAGTAACATACATTAAAAAAAAACAGTCAAATTGATAATCTCCTTTTCTTACAGAAGTCGGTAAAAAAAAGATTTGCTTTTGCGCCTGGTGAGTATTAATGATACTGTTGATTATTCCTTAAATATTAAGGCTTTGTTCGATTATTTATTTTTTTTATTTTGCAAATAATAGCTTTAAAAAATATGGTAACAATTTACCCCGGTCTGTTAACAACTTGCCCCAAGTCGGGGTAAGTTGTTACTGCCCGACTTCAGTCATAAAAAAATTTATAATAAAAAAGTCTTACAAAGAATACCCCAAATTACTGTTTAATTGCTAGTCTAGATATGTAAGTTGTATTTGATTATATTGTATAAATACTGAAATCAAGTATTCGCAGCAATATTTGAGGTTATTAAAAAATCGGAACTTTTGGCCCCGCTCTCCCCTATAGGTTTACCTACGTGGCCGATATGGCGCAGTGGCACAACGCATGGCTATGAACGCGACTGTTTGTGTTCAATGGAATGAATTACTTTAATTTCCTTGCTCTGGTAACAAGATAAACCGCGGCATTGAGTACCGCCTCTTAACACGCAATGTGTCTCGAAAATTGGGCGAAAAGTTGAAAAGCATCAAGCAAGTATAGCGTCGGCAATACGGTGCAAAGCTAAAATACGTTCCTTAGAATACCATTTATAACATAAATTGTTACTTAGCAACCTCACCACGACGCAATCATCAGTTGAAAATATGACAGAGCTTTCTTAAAATCATAATTTTTCATTATATTTGCACAATAATAATTTTTTTGCTAATCAGATCACTTAGCATCAATTAATCCGTTTAAAATACCGCAAGAACTGATGGAAGCCTTCCTAGAAGACTATATGAAAACTGTTAAAGATTTGAAACTCATAGACTATGTATGCTACAATGAAGAAGGTTCGGTCAGAACGAGAGTAAACTATCGTCTTATCACGGTATTTGCCCAGAAATAACTAGTAGAAATTGTTACAGTATTTGATATATTACTTACTAGAGGACGCGCGCAGCTTCGCTTGCGTATTTAGGGGTGGCGATTTAAAGATTTTCACATACAAACTTTCAACCCCTTATTTGCACCCTTAGGGGGTGAATTCTAGAAAACCCTGAAACACATGTTCAATTAAATATTTTTAAGAGTCTAAATTTAAAATTTTATAATAATCGGTGGCGTTTTAAAATTTTTTCCATACAAACTTTCAACCCCTTATTTGCACCCTTAGGGGGAGAATTCTAGAAAACGATGAAACGCGTGTTCAATTAAATAGTTTTAAAAATCGAAATTTCAAATTTTATAAAAATCGGTGCCGATTTAAATTTTTTTTCATACAAACTTTCAACCCCTATTTCAGATATATTATTCCCTATTCCCTTTAGAGTTAAAATTTTTCAAAATTCCTTCTTAGTGGATGTCCAGATTACGAAAGTAAACATCTGTCCAAATTTTACGTTTCTACGCACAGCGGTTATGGCTGTGCGTGCGTCTTACCTCAGTCAGTGAGGACAAGTCCTTTTATATATATAGATTATAAAATATTTAGTTTATCTCCCAACACCTGATAAATATTACGGTATAAAATAATACATTATTATACTTCATGATATACTTTTATTAAATTAGTGAATCAATTTTACATTTTTAAATATAAATTATTATATATAAAAAAACTTATATTTATACTTTATTATTACACTAGTGAGAAATAGAATAACAAGTTAATTTCTATTTTACTCTTACATATATGTATTATATAGCTTCACATGTAATATAAAACTTAAGTATATATATTTTTAAATTATACCATTATAGACTCGTATTACACAAGGCACACACACAATATAAAAAATATCAAAAAAAATTAAATAGTTCATTAAAATAGCATTCAAAACAAATACATTTTTGCTACAAGTGGCTACTTAATATAACCTAGTAATGTTTAATAGTTTGTTATTTTTCTAATATTATATCTTAATAATATACCTTTGTATATAGTATATGCATATTATGTTTAAAATGCAAATTAGAATATGAGAATGTATGTTAAAGTGTAATGGTGATTGTAATAAATATTTGAATTACATTTTTTATCATGTTTAATATTTAATATATAAATAATTTCTTTCTTTCTGTTGTTTCTGTTGTTGTCTATAAGGAAATAAAATAAAGCTTAAGTACGAAACAATATAGAAAATTAAAATACAAATAATTAATTATAATTATATTATTTGTAAAAAATCATTACAGTACAGGTAGTAAGCAGCCTTGTGTTTTAGATATTTATTCTATCTTATTAGATTTGTAATAGAAATTATCAATTATAATAATAATTAAATAATTACACTTAATAATAATAAATATTCATCGTAATACAGATAGTAAGTACCCTTGTGTTTTAATTATTTATTTAACATAATTGGACATAATATCGTATAGAATATTGCGATCATTAAAAAAAAGTATATAAAATATCTTTTTCCATATTTTTATAACAAAAATCAAGGTGTTAGATTTTTCGTCACTGTGTATTTTCTGTATGTACTTAATATATTTAAAGTCATAATTTTACAGATCAACAGTTACAATAAAGATTGAATTTAAGATTGACTTTCTTTTTTTTATTTTTGAACTGATTGTTTGGACGTAGGATTTTTTTAATTTCACGATTTTTATCCATCCTGTATTTCGTGACGCAGTTACGCATAGATACCAATAACGTAAACAAACATTTACAACTACAAAAATACTAGTAAAGGTAAAACAACTTTGAACTTTATCGCCAAAACCTACGACTCGATTTCGGAATGAGGCGTCTGCAGCGGTGTCGCTTTGATAGGTTTATGTGTGCGTGCGACGTCCTTATAAATGTTGTTTTATTTTACAATAATAATTTTATTATTTATTTTACTTAAAAAAAAACCATTTTCATTTTTCATTTTCAGAAAAAAAAATATTGTATTAAGCTTTTATAGAGTAGTTAAAACTGTGGTTTCATTTAAAGTGGTGCTGACAAAAACACTCTGTATATCTTTGTACGTTACCTTTTATATTTATTTTAACCATGCCTTACTGAATAGAGTATAGGTATATTTGTGTAGTTTTCATTTCCCGCTTTAGAAAAAACAACTATGTAGTTAGTAGGTATACCACTAACTACATAGTAGCTGTATACCTACTAACTATGTAGTTAGTAGGTATACAGCTAGATTGTTTGTATGAATAAGTTAAAGTTATTTGCATTGTTGATGTCTAATTGATTTCATTAACGATTATTATTTCCTCTCTTTGCTCAATAATTGCTTTTTATTGCATTGTTCCTTCTCTATGGTCTTACTTACAAAGACTGTTGAATTAATGAGAAGATTTTTTACTCAGTATACTGATTTACATTATTATAATTTAACGAGTCGATATCGTATGCTGTACCCGTAAAAGGAGCGCTGACGCTTCCATCCTGTATATAAAAAGAAATTTTACCACTGACTGAGTAAGAAGACTGAGAGAGACTGAAATTTGGACAAATACTTATTTTTTGTGGACACCAAGGAAGAAGGGATTTTGAAAAATTTTAAACCTAAAGGGGGAAATAAGGGTTGAAAGTTTCTAAGGATTTTTTCTTAAATCGGCACCGACTTTTATAAAATTTGAAATTCAGTCTCTTAAAAATTGAATATGATTTCATTGAATATATGTTTCATGGTTAATTAGAATTCACCCCCTAAACTGAAAATAATTTTATAAACATTCGTATAGTTCAAGCGGGCGAAGCCGTCCACGTCGGCTTGTTATTAATAAGCCTTACTGTTTTCTCATATAATCATTGATTATACTAAATTTCAAGTTTCAAGAGTAAGGCTTTGCCTGGACCTGACCTTTGTCGACCATCTTCGTGGGATTCAACGCTCATCGATGCTGTAGAGTGACACGTATAAATATCTACATACGATCTAAGCTCCTGACGAGACTGACCGCCGAAACCGCGTCGAACGCAAGGACCTAGCATACGTGCATTTTTTTCTTTAAATATACAGGGTGGAATTGTCAGCACCACTTTAAATGAAACCACAGTTTTAACTACTCTATAAAAGCTTAATATAATTCGGAAAAAAAATAATTCCCAAAAATGAAAAAGTTACTTTTTCAAACAAAATAAATAATAAAATTATCGTTTTAAAATAAAACGCCATTTGTAAAGTATAACATAGGAACGCACACACGTACCTGTCAAATCGGAAACGTCGCATACGTATGTGTGCGTCACACGAAATACAGGTATGGATAAAAATCGTGAAATGAAAAAAAATTCCTACGTCCAAACTGTTGAGGTACCTTAATCAATTTCTTAGGTGTGGGTTTGAAATATATGACTCTATATGCAGTTTCAATAAAAGAAGCGCTGCCTCTTCCACCCTGTATATGAAAATCAAAAAATATTTTAACATGGAAAATGCTGAAATATATCATAAAAGTAATACTATACAAAAAAGGGATGCATTGCAGTGTTTAGAAGAATATGCGCAGAAAATTAAATGGAAAAACGATGGGAATACAGTTTTAGATATTGGTAGCGGAGATGGAAGTGTTACAACGAATATATTAACAAAATTTTTACCCAGTAACTGTACTAAAGTAATGGGAAGTGATAAAAGTGAAAGAATGGTACAATTCGCAAACAAACACCATATGACCAACCTTATCAACTTCACCACCCTCGACATAGAGCGTGACTTACCTGACGAGTTGCGAAGAAAGTTTAATCTCGTTTTTTCGAATTACGCCCTTAATTGGATAACACAGCAGGAGTGAGTTCTTAAATAAGTTTTATATTTCATTACACAATAGATATCACTAATTCAAAAATAATAAAAACCGGCCTAAGAAAGGTTTCGTAGCTGCATATAAAAAACTTATATTACCACCACCACCTCCACCGGCACTAATATACTCGTATTAATCGTGATATACTTCTTTTAACCAACTTTAAACGAAGAGGCTCTCAATTCGTCCGAAAGATATGTTCATCGAAATTATCCCATTTCTCCTACGACAATCACGAAATCAATTTTTTTAACCAATTTTCGTTTGAAGTCTTTTTGAATTCTATAATCCTCTTTTTTTTCTTTTTGCTCTCAAAGGTTCAAAATATTTTCATAATCAATTAACTTTCTTAGAGTTTTTGTATCCATACTATTTAGACAAACATACCTGTATAATGAAAACTCACGAGGCGATGCACTAGAGAGAGTATTCTCTCAATTTTTTTATCCTTCAGTTAAATATAAGGCTAAACTTAATAATTTTATTTTTTAAATTATACTACATCATTTTGTAGCAAATAAAGAAAAAACATATTTTATATCCCTCCCATATTACGTATAGTAATAAATAATACAAGTAACAAAGTATAATAAACATAATATATGTGGAGCATACAGCGTAAAGCTAAAGAAAGTCACTCGCAAAGATATTTAACAATAAAATACTCCCAAGGCAATTTTTTTCTTTCAATATTATAAAACCCGTCACCTTAAATTGTAAAAGGTTTTATTATTTAAAAAAAAAACAGTGAAATGTTGTTAAATAAAAATTAAACAGACGTTTCATACTTTTTTTTCGAGTAAATTGGATATAATATAAATTATCAGAGATAAGTCCCCTTTTATGTACGAGTATGCATATACTCGTGCATATATTCTGCACTGCCTGCATAGGCAGTGCAGAACCGATCGTCGTGGAGATCCTTGGGGGATTATATATTGGGGGGGATAATGACAAATTATTGAAAAATTCCTTTGTCCTAAGATTATCGAATGTGTATTACTTCTCTATTCTACATGATATACTCTACTCTACTCTCTGGAATTTACCTTTTATATGTTTCAGGTTAGCATTCACAAATATATACAATCTATTGACGAGTGGTGGTACTTGTCTACTTATATTAGTAGGATACGTACCCGTGTATACTGTTTATAGAGCTTTAGCGCGCCAAAAAAAATGGAGTAATTGGCTAAGAGACGTTGAATGTGTCGTCTCACCATACCATGATTGTCAGGTGATTAAAAAATTAAATATCATTTCATAAATATAATTTCCTAACCTATTTTCATTTCCTAGCTATAATTTTTTTTATTTTAATTTTGAAGGACGCTGAAAAAGTAATAAAAAAAATGATGACATCTATTGGATTTAACAATATTGATGTGCGGTGTACTGAAAAAACTTATACATACATAGGCCTGGAGGCTATTAAAAGTAAGTAAATGAATATTTCGAATATAAATGTTTGTTATCACTTTTTGTAATATTGGCAGAAAGTCTTTTTATTCTCTATTTTTCGCTAGTTTATAAGACGTTAAATTCTGTGTTTAAGAAAAAAATTTAAAAAAAATCAGAAAACATGTTATTAAACAGGGTGGAAGAGGCAGCGCTCCTTTTACTGAAACTGCATATAGGGTAAAATATTTCAAACCCAGAGCTAAAGAAATAATCAAGGTACCTCAACATTTTAGACGTAGGATTTTTTTTTCATTTCACAAAACAAACAAACAAAATACTCTTTATTGTACAACAGAAAAGACACATATACATGTATTAATACATAGAACAGTACAATTGGCGGCCTTATCGCTAAGAGAGCGATACGATATTCACGATTTTTAACAAAACCTCTATTTCGTGTGACGCACGTATGCGATGTTGCCGCTTTGACAGGTAAGTGTGTGCGTGTTTATATTATATTTTAGGGCGTTTTATTTTAAAACGATAATTTTATTATTTATTTTGTTTGAAAATATAACTTTTATTTTGTTATATAACTCTGAATTATATTAGGCTTTTATAGAGTAGGTTAAACTGTGGTTTCATTTAAAGTGGTGCTGACAATTCCACCCTGTATAAAACACATATTCATTTTGACAAAAGACAAAATATAAACAAAAAATACTATTTCTTAAACTTTTTTGTAACGTTTTAACTTCTATTTAATTTGGTCCAGATTTACACATGATTTAAAATATAAACAAAATCTATTTAAACAAAAAAAAATATCATAAAATAATTTTAAACTTAACAAAACACTTTGAGGCCGTCGTGGCGCAGCGGCACGAGGGTGTGACTGTAATGTGACGGTCGTGGGTTTGATCCAGACCTTTTTAAAAAGATAAATTTCATATACATTTGTACAATAATTATATTTTTATAATCAGATTTCATAGCAGGAGTCGATTCGTTTAAAATACCGCAGGAGCTGATGGAAGATTTTCAAGAAGACTATTTGAAAACTATTAAAGATTTGCAACATAAAGACTATGTTCACTATAATGAAGAAGGTTCAGTCAAAACGAGAATAACCTATCGTCTTATCACGGTATTTGCAGAAAAATAACTAGCAGAAAATGTTACAGTATATGACGTATTATTTATTATGAAATAGAAAAGTTTAGAAATAGAGTTTATTCCTGTTGTACTCTTATAAAACTTAAATATATTGTGTCAATATACTATTACATACTCTATTACGCAAGGCTTACACAGTATAAAAAGCTTATCAATATTGTCAAAAAATTAAATTATTAGTTCATCGAAGCAACATTTAAAGCAAATACATTTTTGCTAAAAGTGGCTACTTAATGTAACGTTGCACTACTAGCCTTTTATACTTTTATACCTTTAACTTTTATACTTTTTTCTCTAGTTGCACCGATGTGTGTCTGGCTCTAATTAAGTCTTAGGTTCATATAACAAAAAAGTTTAAAGTTAAAATACAATTTTTAGAAATATTTTTGCACAATCGTGTGAGATGGCTATCAAGATATCTTACATTTTCAGGAAAAGGTTATTAAATGATGGGTAATGTAAGTAAGTTATATAATAAAAGTTGTTTAATTTTGTATTCTGCGTATTACGATAGAGTAGTTAAGTATTAATAATATCCATGAACTCATAATTGTTAAATTATGTCCCAGTCTTATTCAGTAAATTCGAAAGCAGGCAACAGAACAAATTATATTATATTGACTCCTGGGACACCTGTATATACATTACAATTGCATTATAAAATACGGTTTAAAATATAAAGTTATGATTAATTTATTCAGTTTTCTATTTACAAAGTATTTTTTCTAACTACAATTAAAGCTTTTAATGTTATTTTAAATATTTAAATTCCATTGCAATTTACAGGTGTGTCATTATCTTTTGTAAGTTTTGCTTCTTTGGACTCGCATTTGACCTCGGAAGTAGAAATGATAACAATCCGCAAACTGTAAAAAATAAATACATATGAATATTAATATTTGATATCGTTGAATTTCAGTTATATATACATGTTCACTAAAAAGTTAGTAAAACTAAAAACTTTTTTTTATATACACAAAGGGGTAGGCAGACGGAATTTAGTGGTCTTAGACACTTCGTTTCCCATTTTCCGCCGATTTCTGAAAGAATTGCGTGTTGAGTGGCGAAACTTAACGTCGCACTTTGCCTCGACACCAGAGTGAAGAAACTAAAGTATTTAGTTCCTCCAATTCCTCGGGTGAGAATTGAACCCACAACCTGTCGCGTTTACAGTCACATGCTTGTGCTAGTGCGTAACGACTGAACTAGAAAACTTGGTAAGATATTAAAAAGATTATTAGTTAACCTGAGTCTATTGTATTTTTTTCGTATATAAATTCTTAAATTATAATTGTGTATATACTAACCTATTAAAGAACTACTAAATAAGTAAAATGTTGCTTCACAAGCAGCGTTGATAAGTGCTCCGGCCACGTTAGTTCCCACTATAGAGCCGAAACGACCCACCATCATTGTGAGGCTGACGGCCATTCCTCTACAAATATTAATTATTAATAAATTTTATCGAATTGTTAATAAATATTAATCAATATAGCTATGTAAAATTCACGGAATATGTAGTTTTATTTAAAATACGTAATTTCAATCATAAATTTAGGAAAAAGTAGGTTTATAATATATAATTATTTATTGTTTAAAAAAAAGTAATATTTACCTTAAATTTGTAGGAAATATTTCCACAGAATATGCGTTTACAGGGCCAATTGCGAGTCCCATGAGCGGCACAGACGATAGGAGTATGGCGAATAGTATAGTTTGTGTAACGAAATTAATTAAAATACAAAAAGTGCCTATTACGAGGAATACTAGAATAAGTAGAGTCTTCTTTCCAATCATCTTCACTGTGCTACTTACAGCTAACGCTATAAATGCACACGTAAAATTAGCTATTGTATTTATCATGAAAGTAGCCGTTTCTATAGAGTCGTCACACACGGCCGAATCTGTTGCCGTCTATAAGGAAATAGAAAATTATGATAAATATATTAAATAAATAATCATTATATAACAGGTTAACAGGTAGTTGTTTTATATATCTAAAAAAATAAAGGTTTTCCTTTAATTTTTTAATAATTTCAATAAACATATATATCTACCTCATTAAGCCTTTGGGCTATCACTTCACAAGCAGTAAAGCCGCCTTCGCCGCTCTTCGTCAGGACTCTATTAAGAACATCTGGTAGCCACATGTAGAGACCATTTAATCTATATTGTAAAAATAAGAAAGTATTGTAGTAATAACTGAAGCCTTAAGTGTGTATGGTAAAAGTTATTTGTCACGTTTTTGGATTATTTAACTTTAAGTCCATAAAAATAATAATTAAAGATAGATAGACTCAAAAAGTTTAAAATTTTCATTATAAAAAATCTAGTCATATATTTTTTAAATAACATACAAAAATATTACTTAAGGCTCTTCCCCTTTAGAGAGAGAGAGAGAGCCAATCGTAGTACAGTAGGGCCAAACCTTCGTTGTTTTACAAATCCTGAAAGTTTCTGTGCGCATACACTCAACACCGGTAAGTGCTATTAGACAATATCGAACATGAGGGGTTAATTTGGCAGTTATTAGGCAAGTAAGATTAAAAAATAGTACCTAACTTTCGTTAAATTATAAAGCTTATTTTTTAGGGTTAAAAAAAAATACGGCTGTTTATATAGCAAAAAACTCGCATTTTGACACTACAAAGGGAATCAAAATTAATAGAGTATTTCCCGTTGACCTAGAATTATGAAATTTGGCAGCATCTACAGATAGTACTAATTCAGGAAAAAATCAAAAAACTATACATTTGTTGTTAAATAAAGCCCTAAACTCAAATGAGGTATTAGATGAGGGCTCTGGCTAGGCTTGAATTTCAAAAGAAGCTCGAGAGCTCCAATTTTTATACGGAACCATTGGTGGGCGAGCCCGGTTCGGGCTTGTCCAGTTTTTTTTATATTTTCTAGGGAATAATATTAGAAATGACGAAGTCTATTGCCAGACACTTAGCATGGTTATAACTGCCTGCCAGTCACCCCCAAACCCTATAAGCTATAAGCGCCTACGAAAATATTAGGAGCAAATAATATTGTTTACACATTTGTTAATTATAATGATATATTGTTCTTCTTATAAATTCTTCTTGTCTGTGGTACTATACTACATGTATCCTTAGTATATTGTATGTTTAAGATTACATCTGGATTCACACAGATTTTTATAATAAATGCATTGCAACACTGATTTATCGCTTCAAATATCGATAATAAATTTTATAAATAGCAATTCAGCTAGTCTTGATTTTCACGCTGTATCCCGTAGGGAGAGGCAATTGTTAAGACACCCGTCTCTCATTTTCCACCGAAAAAATAAATTAAGTCGCTGAAAATCTAAATTTAATAAATATTTCATTTTCTCGAGTGGGGATCGAATCCACAACCAGTCGCATTTACAATAACACACTTGTGCCCTTGAGCTACAATTGGCCTCTTATCTTTGCCTCTTAATTTTTATTTTGTTTATATATGTATGTATATTTTACTTACGTAGCAAAAACACCGAAAAACAGAACTCCATTTAAAGACAACCATTTTAAATAAGGTGACTTTAACAGAGGTCTCGTTTGACTAAGGAGCGAATTAAAAAATGTTAGTTTTTCTTTATGAGTTTCATCCGGCATCTTGAGGCTTTTGACCTGTCAAAAATATTTTTTATGTATACAAAGTATTAAAATAATCAGTACATTTGTTCAGGTCGTCAGATTAATAAGCAAGATAACAGCTAGTAAAAACCACTAAAATAATGTATGTAATTAATGCAACCCTGTTGATTTGTCTTGTAAGACGCGCATTATTTTTATTTATTATTAACTTAACTTCACGCTTTGTCCCTAGCGGGGTATTCAGAGAGAACGGAGCGCTAAACGCCTCTATACACCACTTTCGCCTCGGCCACTGCCATTTACCTCTTCAGACTTGCCCTCCAGGAGGTCCTCATGCTTTTTACGTGACCTTCCTCCAGGATCTGTAAGGATATCTTTCCAGTCCATTATCTTTCATGTAAAGAACATGAAAGGTACAATATGCTGTCGTAGCGATGATAGTAATTGCTCCTAGCCGACGTTCCAGAGATTTTAGTGTTTAAACAAACAAAATTTCCGTTTTATTATATTAATATAGATAATATAAATACACAATTATAGCATTTCATCAGAATGAAATGCCAAAACGCCGATACATTAATACGCGTAAGCTATTGAGCTCTACCTTGATAAACAGATAGGCCTATTTACCTATAATTTTACCACGAATGTGAAAGTAAGATATGATGTCAAGTGATATGAATATTATTTTTAAGATATTTTTTATATCCCACGTAATAGCTTTATCTAAACTTGTAATAAAACTGCATTTCATCGTTGTTTGTACATGGAAATTTTATAAGGAAATGTACTATTGGTTGTATTGATGTGTTATAGAACCTTTCGGGTTCTATAACATTAATAAATGTCCTCAATTTTTTTCTTATTCATTAGTCAATTTGTCTGTGCTTTTGTTCACGTTTATCTTTAAAATGGAGATAGGGGCCTCGTCAATAACTACAGACCAATATCAATATTACCCCCACTGTCTAAGCTGCTTGAAAAATTTGGTTTTCGTGCAAATAGATCGATTTGGGACGCAGTACACGCACTAACAGACTATATAGTAGCAGTAATGGATGATAAGGAAAAATGTATCACAATTTTCCCAAATCTGACCATAGCATTTGATACTGTCTCTTTTCCGACTCTATTAACTAAGTAAGTATTAGCTCGTCAAATCTACAGCTCATCGCTCACTCTTGTAGGTTCTCACACCAGTCTCATTGTTCTTGCAACACCCTCCAGCGTTGACCATTGACCACAATTTAAGTTTCGAGCCTCATTTCAATAATCTCAGTAAGATTACACAAGTTAATTGTCATCTTTAAAAATCTGAAATCTGAATCGTGACATACTTAAAACTGTATATTTTGCCATCTGTCAGTCTATTATATTATTAGCTACTGTATCACATCATGAGTAGATCTTGTAAGTCCCATATGCTGAAAGTTGAAAGGGCTCCATTTTAAAAGTAAGCGCTTTTCTTTCATTTCTGTATCCTACTAATGATCTATATAAATTATAGAACGTACTCACTATGAGACAAATTTTTATCCTACAAACAATAATAAGATCTATCTTATATCCCAAAAGAAAATGCAACTATACATCTATGAAAGGTGAAATGTGCCCTACATCTACTCACAAAACTAAGTTTTCACACAAATTCTATATACTTTGGCAAACTTCCCTTAACATTTAGTATTTGTTTCTTCTTAATGGAATCAAAAATAAAAAAGTTATGCCAATATAAAACATAGTAATTGCCGGAAACGTTCGCTATCAATGTATGGTGATTCAAATACATAATTGTTTAGTACAAACGGGCGAAGCCGCCAGCTGGTCGCTAGTCACAAATATATGTATGTGACGTCGACAATATTTATGTTATGATAAGCAGTAAATATCATAGTTAATAATGCTCTTTATTACACTATGTTTACATGTTTTAATTGTATTCTGTTCTTATTAGGTCATGGCACTGTCAAGGTTATCATACTCATGAGAAATAATAATATAGAAAGTGAGTACATACTCGTATTAGTAAAATAAAGGAAAGGAAAAAAATAGTATTAATTCTAAAAAAATAGATAAAAGTAGTTACTAGGGTAATTGCTTTTATCTATTTTTTTAGAATTGTCATAAATAACGTTTCGACCAAATATCAACGTTTACCTAAAATTGTAAGTTAACTTTTATCTTTTTTATTATTCGGTGTAAAATTTTTTACATTTTGACTGTAAGAGTAAAATTAGGAATGAATTGTTATATATTTTTTGAGATTTACTCAGGTTGAAGCAAACCCAAAACAGTCTGGGGTTAATAGTCTTGCATTTTATCGCTGTACTAATCAATCGAGAGGACAAAAACACACCTACACCTTGCCTGCCCCGTTCACTCTGGTACGCCAGCTCAGAAAGCGACCCAACTGCCCAGTAAATCGGTCGAGTCATCATTTACCTTTCGCTTGGTAACACAAACAAGATCTAAATCTCCGTGATCCAACACATCTAATAATTCATTAATCTTTTTTTCCATCCCTCCTCTTACATTCCACGTACTATCCTCCTACATTACGTAGCTATTTGTAGCCCCTCCTCCGTCCTCTACCTCAATTCCCGACATGGGGTGTTCCCCTATAGTGGGGTGGAGGTCCCCAATGCCGTACTCTTCGCCACTTGGCACACCAGCGACGACGCACTGGTACACGTCGCCTTGGGGGGACGGCCTAGCAGTGCGCTCTCGCAAGGTACACGTAGCGGATTTAACTTTACAACTCACATAAAGGCTAGCAGGGGTCAGTTTAACTAGTAGTGTTTTATAAATAATAATTATTTATTTTTGGATGCCATGCTTTACTTTACATACCGCTTAAAGTAAATTATATAAGGTAATGGCAAATAATTAATTCATAAAATGTCCGAATATATGTAACAAAATCTTAAATATTATATATATGATGTATTATTTGTATACTTACAGGATAACTCTCAAGGGGCTTCCTTTTATTTCCTGCGTAAATTATTCTTAACACCTGCAAAGCGTCATCATGTTTTCCTTGTGAAATTAGATATTTCGGACTTTCAGGTCCTAAAGACATCAAAATAGCACTAATGACAAAAAACAATGAGTATATAAGTGTTAGCAACCTCCAGGGTCGGAAATCATATAGTCCAAAGTCGATTTTGAAATTGAATGGAAGAATTGCCCATGCTAGCACTGGAAATAAATGAAAAAAGCAACAAATATAATAACAAATTTTAAATTATTATCTTCTATATTTGAAATATTGTCTAGTGTACAAAATGTTTATAGACAATATACTTAGTACGGTCGATAATTTCTGACCGCCCGCCCCGTTGGGCTTTCTGAACTTTTCACATTGTTCATAATAAATACATCTATAGCTTACTTGGGGTAACCAGGGTATTATATTGTCATAACACTTTTCAAGTACTATGGGGGGTTAAACTACATACAATTTCTATTAAATACACAATTAACTATTACCAGTAAAATTTTCACTTACATGGTACTACGGCCGATCCTGATATCTGCATTGCGTTTACTATAGAAAGTGTTATATCTTTATATCTTGGAGGCATTATTTCACCAATAAATGTATATGGTACTGCTGCTGGACATGCTATACTAAAACGTGATGATTAACATTTATATATTAAAATATGTATTTGCCACATACCTATTGCAGAGTTTATTGTCCCGAGGGTAATCTAAATGCAGGCGACTTTAACGAAGTTAGAAATATGTACCCACATAACAATTATAATGTAGTATAGTTTTTTTTCCGCTTCGTTCAGCAAGGTAGGCAAAGGGAACTGAGAACCACTTCCATTCCCCATTCCTTGACGCCAGAGCGAAGAAATAAAAATATTAAATACAATTAACGAAGTTTCATACAAACTATCAACCCTCAAAAACAACCCCTCAGGAGTCGAATATCACAAATTCCCGTCTCAATGAGCACCTATGTCTTATAAGTAACGACTACGCAAAATATCAGATTCCTGCCACTTGTAATTTCTGAGATTTCGTGATGAGTGAGTGATCTTTCGATCTATTAAAAAGTAATACAAACAACAATATCGACCAAAATATTACCATAGGGAGCTAAGCATCTTAAACATTGTAAAACTTAAAAGATCTGGCATAAATGCGGCAATAACACCAAAAGCCCCTGCAGCCAGAGAACTATACACCACCATATTCTTCCTTCCTCGTGTGTCCACCAGATAGCCCCATGGAAATGAAGTAACAACTATACCTGCAAAGTAAAAACAAAATATTTAAAACAAATAATTTATCAATTTACCGTAACGTTCATAGATAAAGATATTAAAGAAGAACATAGTCAAAGTCAAAGTCAAAGTTTTATTGAAAATAAAAAGTTTAAATTTTGAACATTTCATGTTTTGTCCAAATAATTTTCCACCAGTTCATTAAAGTTCAAAAAACTCGGTTTTTCGCTCCGCTTCGGTTTATTTAACATACAAATACACAGCGCAAATAAAGATATACCGAGGGAATATAGCGCCATGTGCGTAGCAGTAGGTAAAAAATGTGCTTGTAATAAAAAAAAGAACGTGAAAAATATATAGGCTCAAATACAAAAACTTATTTATAAAATAAAGAAGAAAAACGTACCTATATATGGTATGGAACCAATAATGCCCCGTTGGGCATTAGTCATTTGTAGATCACATTTGGCAGCAGGCAAAATGTATGAATATCCAACTGGTTCTATAATACAAGATATTAAAAACAGCGCTAAGACCAAACTGTATTTTATATTATACCATCCGATACCTGTAACAAATAAAAAGTGATAAGAGTTTAAATTAATACTTTTATCTTTAAAAAAAATATTTTACTTTGGATAATAAGAAGCTTCTATGATGTCCATGCCATAGAGAGAGAATTAGAGAGAGAGAGTGAGGGGGACAGAGAGATTAAAGACATTATCCTTGATTTTCACGACAGGGTCTCCAGATATTAGATTTTAGTAGGTCATACTATTATTTGCAGGGTGCAACGGGTAAATTCTAATAAACCATAAAAAACATTTCTAATAAACCATAAACCATAAAAAACGTATTCAATGAAATATTTTTAAAGAGTGTCTCATTTCAAATTTTATAAAAATCAATGGCGATTTAGGGATTTTTCCATACAAACTTTGAATCCCTTATTTGTACCCTTACGGGGTTAATTCTAAAATATCGTGAAACAGGTGTTTCATTAAATGTTTTTATGAGTCTGAATTTAAGATTTTATAAAAATCGGTGCCGATTTAAAGATTTTTTCATACAAACTTTCAACCCCTATTAAGGTTAAATTTTTTTAAAGTCCCTTCTTAGTGGATGTCCAGATTAGGAAAATAAACATCTGTCCAAATTTCACGCTTCTGCCATCAGTGGTTACGGCTGTGCGTGCGTCTTACCTCAGTCAGTGGAAACATGTCCTTTTATATTTATAGATAAAGTTAGCATGTCAAGATTGTAAGCAGATGGGACCTAGTGTTAAGATACTCCGGTCCCTTCTTTCCACCGAATTTTCGAGACATTGCATGTTGAGAGGCGGAACCTAACTTCGTGCGTTGTCTTCTTACAATGGCGTGGGAACGAAAATATTAAATAATTAATTTCGCCAAGTAGAAATCGAATCTACAATTGTAGCGTTTACAGACACTCGCTGTACCACTGCACGACAGTTACCGATAGTGTTTAATATATGTACGTTTTTTGGCATTTTATCAATAACATTGCGAATTATCAACGATATTATCAACGATATATCTATTAATTTTTATTTGTGTTTACAAGAAAAAAACAATTTAAACTTATGAGAGAGTGTTGTAATGTTTACGTTTAGTTGACATGTTTAGTGGTCCACCTAATATAGACTATAATTCTATACTAACATGAAAAAACGGAATAATTTAGTTGTTTATTTGTTTGTTTAAACGCTAAGATCTCTAAAACTCTTGTGTTTGTAATTTGTATATAAATTACATTCCTCAGCAGTGCAATAAGCACGTTATGGTTTACTTTAAATATCATTATTTAAATTATTCAATGGCATTCATAATAACAATTATTATGAATGATATATAACAATTATTATGAATGCAATCGAATTATTTTAACCGTGTGCGCAGTAGAAATAGTTAGGTAAACAACAACAAATTCAATTTCATTAGGTTTAAAAATGTTAAGGATACTGTAATTCTATCTCGTATAAAAAAGTCACAATAAGGAATTTTGTGATAATATACAATTGAAAATTTTGAGGTGATATTTGACCGTTTTTTATAAGACATGCATATTGAAACTTACTAGCAAAAGTTATCAACGAAATTTTATGAAGATAAGCTTTACTTTATAATACTGTATAATTTCAACGATCTATTTACGCGAGATGCGCCAGCCCTGTGCAAATATGTCCCCGAACTTTATAACTACAATATCATTGTACAGATATAAGCATATACTCGTATATAGTATATACAACACGTGCTTAAAATTACGACTGCATCCGCTATCATTTATATACTGTACTGTAATAAAACAAGTGAGAAAATTAAGATATCTTAATTTGATAAAAACTTAGTGTCATGAAAAAGTTTTTTTTCAACATTTTGACATGAGTTTCAGTACTAAAATAATTATATTTTGTTAGATAGGACAGCAATACCTAAATACAATATGTATGTAAAATAAATTCTTAATAAGCTTTAACAAATATAATAATTCCTTATAAACAAAATGAAGTGTTTGTTTATTATTTCAAATTAACCGAGTTGACAAATATGACAATTTTTGAGAGCATATAAAATGCCAAAATATTTAACTGACGATTTATACACTATAGATAACTATAGATACTAAAATATTCAAATATTTTTTTAATATTATTTATTTACTATAAGTCTATTTACACTTAATTAAATAATATTAAATAAATATTCTAGTAGTTCAAGCAGGCGAAGCCGCATAGGGGTCACTAGTAAATAAATAAAGCAAACAAAATTAGATCAAGTCAACTTCAATAGCTTAATAGAAAAAAAAAAATTGATAAAATAAGTAAATTATTTCAAACCTGCAACAGACAGTGCTTGGTCCAGATCCACTTCATTCTGAGCCTTAGAATCAACAGCTTCCGATAGAGTTTCCGTTTGTTTTTTTACCATAATAATATTTTTCTTATAAAAAAATTCACGCGAATATTTTTCATTTATTCGATATCACAAAGGCGACTGCTCTACTTTGATGTCAATTCACAATTTCGTACATTTGCAATGACTTGACGTACTGATAAATTAAGTCATAATTACGTTGCAAGATATATTTCCCGAATCTTATCACGGCACAAACATATACACTGACATAGTATACAATACTAAATCGTATGCTTATTACGAACAGCTATATACATAAGCCGTAATGTTGAGAGATCTACAAACAATAGTAGAGAGAGATCTTTAGTTATAATAACAGAGAGACCTTGGAGTAATTTTTAATAGCGTGAAGACGTGCGCATGGATATCGGCCTAACATTTCAGTGTTGTCAAGCGAGTTTGTTTTTCGTGGTTACAAAGAATTTTACGAGGACAATAGTATATTGAATTAGAGACTGACTTTTTTTTGTATTGGGCATTCAATTTTGAATACTAATAATTAAGTTAAGTACGCGTTTATGCATAGTTTTAATTATTATTAACCACGAGTTTTACTAACGTTTATTCTTGGAAGAAATATTTAAATAAGTACTCATCTCTGAGTCCGCTCAAATCTGCTGCTTTATAAATCTAAAATAGTTTTTTTTATTATATGCCTAATATTATCTATATTGGGCGTATGATAAAAAAGATTTTTTGATAAAAAAATTAAAATATACATTATGGAGTATAGACAAGAAGTAAACAACTCCTCCATTATCATATTTTATTTAGTGCGTAAAAAAATATATTCATTAATACGTAATGTAAATGTTCATTTCACGTTTTGGGCTTTGTATATTTATAATTTAAAACTTTTAAGAAGCATAAGTATGTACTTGTACTTGTAAATAAAATAATTATGATATTATAAAATTGCCACACCACCTCACCGATGCTTCATTTCGAATTCGATCCTTTAAAGTAGTCCAGGCAAACAAGTCAAACGAGGGCAAAAATGTATTATATTTATTGATAAATGAATATAATTCTAAATAACTTGCATTTTTATTAACTATTACAGGTATTATTAATTTATAAGTTCACATACTCGTGTTATTATAAAGTTAATATGGATTAAGGAAAATATTGCATTTTTCTTTAATTTATTTACATTTCAAGTAGACAATCTGACGACTGTATCGATCGGCTTTCAACCAACCTGAGCAATTATTAAATCTTCCACCAACAAGTGCAGCAACTCACCAACATTTCTACTATGTGTAATTCTTATATGACTTAAAACCACAGCATTGGAGTAGGATAAACATGAGGAATTTCTAGACCATGTTATGGACAATGAATCCACCAGCTCCTGAGGAATGTAATTAGCTTAATAACAATAGCACTATATTCTGGAACTGCAAGAATGGTTGTTGTTTCTGATGGGGATGCAGTACAGGAGGGTTGCAATGCTCTTTAGCTTGCGGCCCGTGTAATGGGCAAGCTTGTGTTATTGCATCACCATATCAGGGTGATATCACTGAAGACTGCATTTTTGACCCAGAAATTCGGGAACTGTATAAATGTTGTTGAAGATGAGAGCACAGAGGAATTTGTAAAGCTACTGAAAGACGATAATGGATCTTCCATGCTTATGCTTAGCTCACCGATTGATCTTAAAATTGTGAACCATTTTCACTTTCAGACTATATGACGTATAGTCACTGCAATGATATTGGAGCAACCTATCTCCAGCAGTGGACGAAGACATTGAATTTATGAGACATTAAATAAGCAAATAATCAAAAATGTTTACGCCATAAAAGTCTATACGGAATAAATATATATGAAACAATATGTATAAATATATTGGAATTAAAAATGTATTCGTTAAATATGAACAAAAATATTAAAATACTTCAAGGTCGCAATCACAATGAGCTGAATTGGAGCTGGCGGCATCTATAATAACAGTAATTGCTATTGACATTAGATTGAATGTCATCCTGCCACAGGGTTGTAAGTAATAGATACTAACACTTTTTATTATACTTTTTATTTATACAACACTTTTTACATTTAAATTTGTTAGTCATCTCAGTAAATGGTATTTTTATTTTTTTTTTATAACTTTGACTCTATCCCTATAGCTACCAATGTAAAAAAATCTTGGACCGCTATTTATTCATTTCTTGCCGTCCGATTTGTTTTAAAATTTGCAAAACCGCAATTCACAATATTTTAATAGAATCTACACAATGTCCTTGACAGAGCATAATGAAGAAAAAATTGTTTAAACCGTGTCTTTCTAATTTTAAACATTTTGTCATTATTGAAGATTATTGAAAAAACGAATCTTAGTTTATAATATTTTGTTTACTTAGGCACGAAGTTAAATTCATAAACAATGTATCAAAACAGCAAGTAGACTTTTTATAAGTATTAATCTCAATATGCAAATATGCATTGATTCCAGACTTCGGCGGATAATGAGGAGCGGAGTGTCTTATTAATAGGTTCCCTCTGCCTACCCTGCTACATGCATAATACTGTATTTCCGTAAAGCTGAAAAAAGAAGTCAGGTTACTAGCCAATTTTTTTTTCTTCCAAATTGTCTTGATAATGAGATGTTTAATTTAAAGAGTGTTATTAGATAACAGATTAGTTATAATCTTTCAAATTGTATGTAATTTGATATTACTAAGAATATGTAATAACATTAATAGCTTAATTTATCTTTTCCATACTAAAATAATAATAAAAGTATGTCTGTAGGTGAGATATATTGGAAAGGAGGATGCAAGAGATAATGTGGGTTTTAAAATCTAATATCTAGGCGATAATCTTCCCCTTAAAAGTATACTCTCTGTGTACACTGATGTGTCAAGTGGCGATGAATGTGGCGATGGGACTACCACCCCACGCGCCATGTCCAGAGCGGCGAAGGAGGATAGAGCTACAAATAGATACGTGGAATGTAAGAGGGATCAAAAATTTGACGTCTTTGTATTTAAAAAAAGTGACATGCACGTTGCTATGGCAACGGCAAGGCGCATTATTATACCCGTCAATTGGTTCTCTAATTAATTTAAAACAAAGAAAATTGTTGGTTATCTAGTCCTTATTTACTTTGTTATAACAATAACTAGTCGGCCATGTAATGTTGCCCTGAATTAAAGGACGATATAAATGTATGTGTGAGACACAACTGTTAACTAAATTATGTGGTAAAGAAATATAGATAATGTATTCACTTTTCATTAATTTAACCAAAATTAGATTATTTATATTTTATATACGTTGTTTGTTGAAGAGTTTATATGATTAAGCGCGCGTAAATCTTAGGAACTATCGAATTAAAATACTTTTTGTATTGGATACTGGACAGTCCATTTATTGAGGAAAGCTATATTACAGCCAATATCTCACCACGACTAATAGGAGCGACGTAACTGTAGTAATGTCTCGAAAATTATGCCTCTTACTCGGTACTCTAGGTACGCCGAAAAAAGGCGTAGAGCTACTTTTTTTGTATTATATAATTTTCAACATGTGGGGAACGGAGTGTCTCAACACTAGGTTCCCTCTGCCTACCCTGCGGGATACAGCGTAAAGCTGATTTGATTATATTTATTTTAATTTTCAACATGATTGTTTTGTTGTTAATTACTTTTCAATTTTAAAATATTTTTGTAAATGTTACATATTTGTAACTTCATCCAGTATTTCATGGTTATGAGACGTCAGCCGCTTATTTATTATTTCACTGACCACAATATATATACATATCAGTTAATGCATGTTTTTTACATTTACATTTTTGATCGACATCAATTAGTCGCAAAGATTTTGTTTCAATTTTGTTTAACGATTCTATAAAATGTATTTGCTGTTGCGATAGTAACTTTATTTCTTGTCTTAAATCGTTAATTATTTCTTTCAAAGGTAATAGATTGTTATAGACTGAATTAAGCGTGTCGTGCAATACTGAATTATTATTTACGTTTCCTTCACTAAACGTTTTAGCAATGCCATTGGTTTGATTAAGGATTTTCCTCGTTTTTGTTTCTGTAAAAATACAAAGAAAAAATTAAAAACACATAGTTGGAATAAAAGATGAAAATATGTGTAAAAGTAGAAAGTATCCTCAAGAGTACTTTTTTTAATGCTCAGCGTAAAATCGACGTCGGAAGTTAGAGGCAATTTTATTTCTTTGTCGTTTTCAGTGACCACACACTTGGTAGATACAAATTTATCTTCTAAACGTTTCTCAGGAGGTAACATAGGGTCAAATGTTTTAATAAACATAATTTTTCTATCATTGTTCTTAGATATATGAAAATTTAAATTTAAAGCGATTGAAGGAGGCGATATATTCAATATGGAATCGTTAGCTGATATATCCCTTGCAGGTTCAAAATTATTCACACCATCATTATTTTCGAACAGTATATTATCGCTTGTAATTGTCATAATATTATCAGCATTTCTTTCTTTCGGATTGGAGTCCAAATATTCTGATTTCATTTTATCATTTTGTTTATTTATAATGTTACTTTTTCCAGTAGTAAATATTTTACTATGAGCTACATCTATGTTCTTTTGTAACGTCTTGCTGGAATCCTCAAGTGAATGTAATGACGTACATGTATACTGTTTTGGGATTAGATCGCTGTTAGTTAAATTATGTTCAGATATTGAATTTTTATCAAAAGTCAAGCCACTGTCATCCTTTATCGCTAAGTCAGCTGACTCTTTATGATCTTTGAGATTAATGTGTGTAAAACTTTCACTTTTTATAGAATTCCGTAATTGTTGAGATATATTTGATATTAATTCCGTGGAATTTCTTGAATCATTTTTTGGTTTTTGCATTAATGTTTGTGAAAAATTGTTGGAATCAGTTCCCTTCACTTTTAAATTAGATATATCAGTATCTTCAGATTTTTTTGTATCTAAACTTTTACGTTGATATTCTAATAAGGGCTGTAATTACAGGAAAGTATGATTAATTTTAAAAATTAAAATTTTAAAAATATTAATATAATAGAAATAAATATAAAAAAATAAAATCATCTTTACTTTATTTTCTGAAAATATATCAGGGATTTCAGAATTCATTTCAACGCTTTTCTTTAGGTCAACGCTTTTATTCTTCGTTATGTGGTGTAATAAAATTTCCTTGGACGAATCCTACAAAAAGTAACGAGAAAATAGGATATTAAAGTAACGTATTTTGTATTGCGATTGTTATTTTTTAATACAATCAATGAACTTAATTTATACATTAAATCAATGTTAACCCGTGTACTAGATAAGATAAGAAGGATTTCAGGAAATATTTTTCTCATTAAAATACTAAGTTACATAATTGCCAATTAATTACGAATATTTAATTGGCAATTATATAACTGAACTATTTTAATGTGAAAAATACTAAGTCACGCTTTCGTAAATTAATTACAGTCGAGATTATCTTTTTATAGTTTCATCAACTAAATAAATTTAAATATACCACAAATATAAGTACAGTTTGCTTTGCATTTGTGTGAGTGATTACTAAAACAAGAACCAAATATAAAGTTTATTTTTCTTTAAAAAAAATAAAATATATCAATCCTTCTGTGTTAAGAAAAAAAATATAAAAATAATAATCCGACGTGCCTACACTATAATGATATTATGAACACTATTTTTAATGCAAAGTTTAGCTTAGAGCCTTAGACATCGCAAAATTACATAAATGTCAATAAATATTTTCAAATGTATACGATATTTAAATTATAATTTACTACTTACGCTTTGTCCATTGTGAATATCATCAGTAGCAACGGTATTATCTATCTCTTTTAACATTTTATTTTTTGATAAATCATCAGATCTTGATTTTTTAATACTAGAACTGGTATATGATTCTTTTAATAGAGAGAATGTATCTTCGTTTACGTTTGAAGGGGATATTTTTGTACTAGATTCCTGCACAACAATGTCTCCTTCAATTGTATACGTCTCTTTTTCATCTTTCTGTTTATTTAAAGTGTTATTTATATTTTTAAATTCCTCTGACTTTGTCATTCTACTGTGAACACTCTTAATAGAAGTATTTAATTCAGAGACTGTATCTTGTCTAATTTTTAAAGTTGCCGTACTGCAAACATCATTAATATCATTCTCAGTTTTATTACTTTTAGTAATAGATTTTGTACTTTTATTATTCTGTGAGTATACATCTTGTTCAGTTGGTTTGTCGTCAATATCGTTCTTATATTCATCGAATTTATCGACATTTTTAGATATAGTGATTTGATCGTTGTTGAAATCTTTTGAAAAGGTAGTAGATGGCGTTCTTTCAGAATGTTCAGTATCATTGGTGATTGATAATTTCTCTGCTATCTCTATATCCCTAATAAATTCAGTATTACTCAGTGTTCGTAAGGATAGCTTTGGGGACTGCTGTATTTTAGTTATTGTCACGATTACATCGTCATTGGCTACATATTCGATATTTTTATTTTGTATTGGCATCTTGTATTCTTCTTTTGATGTTTCTAAGTGTTTTTCTTTCGGTGAGGATACTGTTTTACTTATAGCATTTTCAATTTCAAATTTATTTGAATTTTCGTCTCTTAGTTTTACTTGAGTTTCTGATCTATTTTCAACTATATCTAATGAAGAACTTAATTGATTTATATCTATATTGCTTTTTTTCGAATGCATAATTTTTCTTTTTGCATCAACTTGACTTGATTTTTTTGTAGAAATATCGTACTGATACTCCTCCTTCGAATTTCTCACCAATAAATCTGTAACGTAAGACGATATACTACATAGTTTAACTATATTTGGACTTTAAATAGCAAAATCGCTATGAATCAATACGATTCGATAGCCAGTATAATTGTTATTTATGTAACATAAATAATAATAATTCTGTACCTTTTGATGTATTGCTTATGTCTATGCCGCGATTACTATGAAAGTCATCCTGTAACTCTCGCTCATCATTTTTCTCTTTTTTGACATTATGTTCATTAATGGGTTTGTCTGATGGTTCTTTGATAGTGGTTGTTAATGGTTCAATCTCTCCTTTTTCAGTGATAATAATAGTATTGATTAAGCTATCTATTATTTCTTTTGCTTCCCTTTTCGATATGTAGTCATTTTTTTTATATTTGTGTTCTACGCTTGTGTGTAATTTGTTATTAACAATTGTAGATTTTTTTTTATCATCAGTAGTACTTTCACCGATTATTTGTTTATCAAATTTGTGATTTTTAAGTAAATTTTCGTTAACTAGTTCTGGTTCTGTCATCCTTATTTCAATTGATTTTAGAAGTGAAATATCTACTACTGGTGTAGTAATTTCATCTTGAGTTTCTAAGATTACTTTACGGTCAATATATTTTTTATTTTGATTTTCTTCATATTTTTTTTTAATGTTCGTTTTTGTTGGTGGCATATAATATAACTCGGTAAACTCATTATCCTGCTGTAGCCTTGTATTGTTACTTGTTTGTTCAAAACTGGTATTTTGACTTTCTTCGTATTTTTTTGTTTTACTAATTGATATGTCTTGTGGATAAGTAATCAGAGAATCAGAAATTACACTATCACGAATTTTCTTGGTACTTTGAGAGTCCAATAACGAATCATCTAAGGATTTATTTTTAATATTCTCCGTACTATTATTCGAAATATCGCTGCTTAATGTTTTAGTATTAGGAGATATAGAAGTTGGCTTATAAGCATATTTATCTTCACTAAACGGCGGATCTAGACATCCACCTATATTTAAAATTAGGAAATTCCATTATAATATCGATATAATTTAACAAAGGACTGTTACATTTACATTTATTAACAAGTACCTGCTTTAGATTGACCAAAAAATGTTTTGGGTGAATTTATTGTATCGCTAGCTGGTATATTATTTTTTCTCAAAGTAAATTTTTCCGTTTCATTCCACGTCCAATCATTTATGTTATCAGTATATACATTTTGCATTTCACTTGTATCGTGCGATGAACTAGGCATATAAGGAACGTCGTCTATATCATTTTGCATGAGGCAACCTGATTACCAAATAAATATAGTATCCGCTTCGATCATTATATTTGTCGCAAGTCATATTACATATTTAGCTTTCTTACCAGGTTTAAATATATTTAAAAAAAAATTGTCGCGTTTTTTTGGAGGAATTTTATCACTATGAGGGCCCACAAAGAGATTAAATGACATAATAGTCTGATCGCTGTTCACGAGTCGTACATTTTTCGTGCGCTGGCTTATATTTAATTTGGGTACTGATATTATAGCCTGTTTTATTTTAGGTTCTTTTTTGCTTTTAATTCTAATCTTGTAGTTAAGAGGGATATTTTCATTTGATGGTTGATTTATAGTGGTATTTTGGGCTACTGCTACAATTTCAAATGGTAAACTTTGAACACGCTGCTCGTTGAAAGTCTCATCGGTGGGATGACTCTGCGTCATGTTTCTAAAATAATTTATTATGTTAATTGTTGTAGCCGATCTATAAATATTAATAAATATTGTTATAATAATACGGTAATAATGCCTGGGTACGGTAATATAAGCCCATTTCTAAACTACTTCCATTTACGACTTGCTTGGCTGAAATCGAAATTTTGAGACATTGCTTATTTTGAGTGGCGCAAAACATCGCACTATGGGAAATTGAGGTCTGTATCAGATCAAAAGTCGATAACTTTTTTATTTGTTAAGATAAACAATTGAATTTTTGCACAAGCATAAAGTATGAAATAGTGCGTTAGGTGACGTTCAGATATTATACTTTTGTTGGAGAATATATATATAAAAAAATAATGAAAAGAAAAGTTTTCAGTAAATAATAGTAAAAATTAAAGGAATAATTGTAAAAATGTATTATTAAATTAGTTTATTATTATTCCCGACTGCTAAAGAAGAGTTATGTTTTTCGCGCGTATTTTGTATGTATGTATGTACGTATGTGTGTATGCAATATTCTTTATTACTTTGTATCTCCAGAACCGCTGAACGGATTTACATAATTGAGGTATCGTTACATTCGCTTTAGCAGCCCAAGTGTTCTTAGATAGGTGACGTTAAAAAATAATAATCATGGCGGCTGTGGGACGCCATAGGACTTAGTGAAAAAAAAATTTTTGGTTTCGAATACCACAATATGGGTATCAAATTCAAGAGCTCAATATGAGGATTTCAAAAAGGTATATCATGATTATCATTACCATAATGACTCCTAACAAAAATTTGAAAAATAAAAAAATATTTATTAAAAAACAAACACCCCGACTGCATAAATCTGAAAAGAAATTAACAAGCCCAATAGTTTATTAGGATGAACAGTCGGGATCTATAAGTAATTTTTCAATCAATAAAATCTTTACCAGGAACCTCAAATAATTTAAAGAGGTGCTAATTCTTCTCCTATTGAACGTAAACCCTGCACCTTCAATGTATGGGAGTAATAATTCACGCTTGGAACTCTAAAAGTATTCGTCATTTTAAAATTTAGTGAAAACACTTAATAATCAAACGTCTGCTAGTAATTTTATTACTAATTTGTAATAGTTTTTTAAATTAATTCACTCTTCATATAATTTCATAAATGAGGGTAGTGTGGATAAATGATTGTGCAAAATGTGTGCAAAATGAAGATAAAACGTCCTTTTATCAATAAATAACAATAATTTTATGGAAATTTACTGCAATCTAATCAATTAAATGGTAAAACATTAGAAACTACAATAGATAGAGTTTTCGTGTCCCCTGACTTGTATCGGAGTTTTCGTGATAACTTCTCAGTCTGCAGGTCTCTGCAGCTGATTTTTGGTAAATCTTATTTATGAATATGTGGACTATAAAACAATATCAAATATAACGCGTCGGGAGACGTCGGTAACTGTTAAAAGTCTCGATGAACTTTAAACACGTACCTTTTTTCTCTTCACTTATTGTTAATATTTTTTATAAAACTATAGTCACGATATCCACAATATAATAATTGTTTTAAAATCTACATACTATGGGCTCTTCAAAAATATATAACACTTTATACCTACTTGCTCATTTTTTTAAGGAAATTATGTTTAAAGTATCAAAGTGAACAACCTGAAATAGACATTCTCACGAATGACAATTTTTCACGATGAATAAATATATATTCCAAATGTAATTCACGAAAAAATAATTCATAATATTAAAGTTCCATTCTTATACTATTAATTAAAAAAAAAATAGTGCGTCAGGGACTACTTTGAAAAGATGACTTTTGATCTGCCGTTGTTCTACCATTGTCCATAGTGCATCGCCACGCTTTATCGGAGGGAAATAAACAGTACAATCTGTCATTATATTACTAACTTATCGTTTTTTTTATATGTCAATGAATAAATGCTTATCACGCTCAACAACTTTTGTTAAGGAGGCATTTCATTATATCTCTTTGTTAACTGAACTGTTGTGGTTGTTTATCATAAAAAGCCTATTGATTATTTCTTATAGTTTAGTTGGACTACTATGTCCTACTTCAGGCCTGGAAGTCTTCGAAATCAAATGTAGCCTAGATCCTCCCTACGATAAATCATAAATTCAAAAAATCATAGATTCATGTTCTATTACTCTATTTATATTACAATAAATAGTGTTTTCATAAAAATATTTAATTAACACACTTTTTTACTGTTTTATTATAGAATAGATAGATCGAAAAATTAATACATAATAAGCACATAAAATTAAAAACTTATTTGGTTATAATATTTATTTTACAATTATGTATTATTCATCAAATATAATAGAATAGACCATACGATTACTTTTACATGTGTTTTTAAAATAATTATAATTATTCTCATTTGTCATATTCTCATTATTTTTACATTCTTTTAACAAATGATAGATACCTAAATTTGTACATTTATTTATAATATCATTCACAGTAACTTTTAGGGGGTAAACATAATTTTCCATTGTATTTTTAAATAGGGCGACTCGCTCCTCCGGTAACAGTTTAGTATTTGTGTTAAGCGTTTTCTTAAAAATTAAATTATAGTCACAATCTATATTATTTAACATTTGTTCGTAGTTTGGGTGCAATATGGAATATTTTTGCGGAAAATGTTGTTTAAAAGATATAACATCTTCCAAGTTATTTTTAGAGTTTCTGATATTTTCTAGGTCCCCCATGTTTGGTAAAATAAGTTTCAATACATTTTCATCATCAATGCAGCTAGTACTTTGATGGTTACTTTGCGTTTCATAATTACTGTGTTGTATACTTTTATTTTTTGGAGTTGTATTATGTTTGGTATTTTCTGTAAAAAAAAAATAAAAAAATAATATTTTCTTTGTTTATAATTCAGAGTAACATCATAGTGCTTCTTTTAAAACAACAAATATGTCTTTAAATGTTTCAAATTAGAATGAATGTATGGTTTTTGTGGAATAATTACAAAATAAATGAGATATTAATATAATGGCACGTTCGCAACGCCACAAATGAAGAACACGAACAACTATCAAAAAAGTATTCGTATCGCTATCGAGATTTTCGATAGTTGTTCGTGCTTGAGCTACTGAAGTGAACTGAATATTATCATCGTAATATCATTGTCCAAATGTCAAATGTACTTATAAATATAAGAATGCAAAGCTCTATAGTTTTTGTTCAACTGTTTTTCCTTTATCACACTTTTCCACCCCTTTGAAAAAAAAACATTTTTTTCCAATAATATATATTTTTCTGGTGATCTCAGGTTCGTGCTGTAGTTGTAAACTAGCAGTACTAATAGTGCATAAAAGCATGGGCAGGTATATTAAAATAGTTGTCATGTAATTTATAAGTATGTACCTTTATTTTTCACTTGAAGATTTATTGGTTTTATATCAACCAATGATGTTATTTTATTTAGTATATAATTTTCGCTGGATGTGTGCCTAGGAACATTTGAATTTAAGTTCCCTACATTATATAATGAAGAGGATGGCAACAGATCAATACAAGAATGATATATTTTTAGACAGTCGGCGTCTTGTTTTTTAATTATAATTTTATACGTCATCGGTATAACATATTCGGCTGATTGTTCTTCGGTGTTGAGTGCTAATTTATTTATATTTTTAATACATGTCACTATTGGTACGATTTCAAGGCAATAGTTTGAGTTAAGTTTAGAGAATTGTTTCATTAGAGGTGTAAATTTAATTCTAATATAAGAATTATCCATTTATACATAAATAAAACTGAAAAAAAACATACAAATTAAAATAAAGAATACGAAGCAATTTCTGTCATATACTATTGTAGTGTTGTTATCTACACTATGTACATTTTACTTAAATTACTGTTATCTTAATCTTGAATTAATATGAAGCAATTACATCTTACCTAATAGGCTCCTAATTAGATATGCACTGATAAAATACTGAAAGAAAATACAAGAATTTAGATTTGTTGAAATTTTTCTCCGAAAATTATTTCATTTGACGTAAATTTGACATAAATATCATTTCAGGCTGGTTTTTTTAAAAGAAAATGTTATTATACTTATTTATTATAGGTTTAATAAAAATTATACACACCAAGGTAATTGTTCTTATTTAAAATTAAATAATAGATATTAATTGGCATATAAATTACTTCATGTTTTGTTTTAAATATTCATCAATTTGACTAAAACCGATGAATTTATTCACAAGCACACACGATAAAAATATATAAAGGAGATGCGTAAATAAAAAAAAAATGTTTTTGTTGGTTTTTTTTATAAATAATTAAATATAAAACAATAAAACTGCCATTTGATGATTATTTTCCTTTTATTTTCACAATTCGTACTACTATACATTACTTACATGAGCTTAATTTACTCTATTTACAAATATACGATATGCCAGACATTATTATTGCCCCAGATAGGAAAAGAGTGATATATAACTTTAAGTTTTATTTTCTAATTTGTATGTAATATACAGACCTTTCGATATTTTTCTTTTGTTTAATATGCATTTTTAAAAAATCCTTCGAAGACAAAAAATAATGGCTTAAAGTGTTTGATAAAAACATTATACCTACAACCTTTTCGTCGTATAATTTTTATTAGAATAATACAAAAAGTAATATGAAATTCCGGGTTGCATACGATTGTGTATCTATATAGGGTAATGTAAACCAGTAACCGACAAGCACCAATGGCCGAAAGATTTTCTCTATTATTGACTAGTAAAAAATTAAAGCAATTTTTAAAAATATATTAAAATTAAAAATTATTCTTTTAAACTTCACATATTTTTATACATGTAATTAAAATATATTATTTTATTAGTGTCGATTATTGGTGCTATCATGTATGTGACATAAATATGTATATTATATGCAAAACAATGATAATTCAAATTAATAAAATGGGACTTTTTTAGCTTCAAATTATAATTAATTCATATTAATAATTAATTTACAATTTCACATATTAGTTTATTTCACAATACGCAACATTTATATGAAATGAAAATGAAAATTATTTTGTACGAACTAATTGATAAATTACAATATTATTTACAAAATAAAAAATATATATATTTTGCTGAGGTATTGAGTATTTATTGTAAAAAAAGCTTTTGATTTTTTCTTTAAGTTAATGAGAAACACTCAAGATGTTTTTATTGTTGACTAGAATTTAAAATTCCATAATTGAATTTTTAACAAAAAAACAGACTTCAACCTGATGCCATAATCCGAATAAGCAAACTCCCATAAAACTACCTTTGAAGTTGTATCATTTTCAAATAAAAGAAGATACATCGAAACTGTTCACGCCAATCATTAGTCCATTTGTCGCGC
Organism: Heliconius numata; assembly: GCA_016802625.1. Lineage (NCBI taxonomy): Eukaryota > Metazoa > Arthropoda > Insecta > Lepidoptera > Nymphalidae > Heliconius > Heliconius numata. Next base: position 922,344 of record JAEBDU010000106.1, on the reverse strand, counting down.
ACATACTTATGTGATTTTGATTATTATGAGTCAACAGTCCTCCTCCTTTTACCAAGTTAGTTAAAAACAAAAAAAAATAAAAATTATAGAACGACATTTATACAAATGGGTAGGTACGTTTCTTTTGTGTTTTGAAAAGTAAAAAAAATAAATATGTACTTAATTGTATTAATACATGTAATCTCATAACTATTTCTAATTATTTACAAAATAATAAATTAAATTACAGTCTAATTTTAATTATAATTATAGTTATTCTTATTATACTAGTTGGTCATACAACCATCACACACTACGACTAGAAGCTTGAGATCAATTGAAAGCCAATTCCTTTATTTTTCTATTTATATAATTTACACTTATATTAAAACAGGGACTGTTTATTTTTTTGTAAAAATGTAAAAAAACACCGTATATGATTTATTTAAACGGAGCACCTTAATTAAGGATTTTCAATTAATAAAGTAGGTTAGTATTGTAGGTATTAAAGTAGGTATGTGACGTTTTCATGAGTTTTAATTTTTAATTTTTGACCTTTATTTTTTGTTAAGGCTCTTAGTGACACAAAACTTATATTATTTGTGGTAAAAAAAACCTAATACTAGCATCGAAATGATAAATAAATACAAAAAATCGTCAAAAATTAAAAAAAAAAAAACTTTTACATAAAAGTAATTGATTCCAGTGTAATATTAAGACTATATATTTATTTTCAAACACATACTTGTCTACGTAAATTTATATACATAATTTTAAACTATTAAATAGCTCTAGTAACATATTGCATACGTGTCCCCCCTATCGTGCGATGCAACTTACGCGTACGAACCTATTCCTACTCAAATTTGTAACTTCCATCGTGCTCTGTTTTGCTAATCGCAAACTACCTAATCCCTTACATAATTCATTCACTCCAAAATATCATTTCACATAATAATTTTAAAATTTAAAATTGAAAAAACTTCTACCATAAGGCAACTGTAATTTAAATTACAGTTTATAAACCAATTTTTTGAACGGAAATTATGAAAATAAAAAATATTTTTCTATTTGGAAATTTTACCATAAATTTCAAAAGTGAGCATGAATTAGGTAGGAGTTACCTTACAACTAACCGTCAAATTGTCAATTCGATGCTACAAATCAGTTTTAAATGATATTTTTGTATTTAACTATTATTTAGATTATGACAACAGTTTTATTAATTGGAATATCGATGTTTTACTTAGTCATTTATAAGAAAAAGAAAGTGTTTTATTATATTGGTTTTATCAGAACCTTATTTATATGTACGAGTATATATGTATACTTTTGTGTATAAAGTATTTTAAATTTTTAAATATTAAAATGAAAAATATATCTTTTATATTTATATATATTTTTTAATCTATTTATATTTATTATACAAAAATGTAACATCGAAATCACAATTTGTTAATCAAACCATTACCCATAAAAAAACACCACCCAATTATTCTATGGAAGATTGCATATAACATAATATTATGTTTAAATAAATATAAATAAAAAAATCTCTTTCACGTGTAACTGCGTTTGTGTCAATAACTTACTAAACTTTTTAAGTTCTTAACCTAATTCGCCATTAAATGGCTTTGAATAATAAAGATCATCTTACACGAAATCAAATAAATTAAATATGTAGTTTTTGTGAAATAAAAATAAATGTTTTTTTTACAAAACAATTTGTGTTTTTAAAACTGTAGAGTTAATATTTTTATTACAGCAAATTTGTTAAGTTTCATATTTAGTCAGTATTTTGTTATGTTATCAACTTTTTGTGAAATCTGTATGATTATTATAATCTTTTTTTTTTGAAACTTACGACATGTCGGGGCCCTCGCATACGTACACTTAAATTTGGAGCGCAGGTTGAAAGTAATTAGTGAAATTGTATAATTGTCATTGTATACTCTGAATTTCAAATAATCTTTTCGTCATTTAAAACTCAAATTAAAAACAAAAAATATTATGTAAAATAATAAATAGCTTATGTTAATTAATAACCTTATAATATGTTTTAAGACCTCTGAAAAGTCAATACACTTATTTACTACACTACGAAAATGACTAGATTCACTCATCCATTTGTAAGCATTAATAGCTTATTTTATATGACTAGATATTTATACAGTAAAAAATTACATAATATGTTTATACAATAATTAATATACTATAAGAAATCACGAATGGCAGTTTCTAGATTATTTATTACTAGTATATAAGTAAATATCTATAATTATTATTTATGTTTAGTTGTTGTAATATTATATTTATATTTTTGTATATCACCTACAAATAATAATTATATGTAAATTCCATTTACATATAATAATTATATGTAAATGGAATGTTTTATCAATTTTATGGTTGCTATAAAATTCAAATACAAAATTTATTCTTTATCATAAAAATGTTTTGATAAAATTAAAATGTTATTTCATGTAAATGCAGCGAAGAATGGGAAAATGATGGAGATTGGTCGACTTTTATTTTTATTATTATTGTAACTTATTTTCGGGTCTTATAGTAACCAAAATTAATATACAAAAAATAATGAATTTGTAGCTAGCGTCTCTATGCATAAAAATATTTGTGAATTATATAATTATTATAATTATTAAATTAAGCTATTTACAACTATGAGCCTATATCCTATAATACAAATTGGACCGTTATAAAGTAATTTTGAAATTAAATTATTTTGTATATACATTCAGATTGTCGCTTATAACAGTTATAGATGATATTTTTTTCATTTATGAAATGTTAAAGGTGAACATAGGGAATTTAATATTATGAAATAAAAAGAATTACTTAAACAAGTTATAGGCACTTATTTAAAATAATCAGTATATATTTTATTCATTTATGTAAATAAATTAAATTAAGAGATGAGTTGATATTAAAATGGTCGTCAAAAATCTTTTTGTCTTTATTAATGTTTTATTCAAAATATTGTAAAAAATAATAATAAAAAAAATAATTAATTTTAACCTCATCATAATACCCGTGTATGGAATTATTTTACAATTTTAATTGGACAACAATTGTACGAGTTCGACACAAACCTCACTTACATTTCAAAATTTCAACATAATTGTGTCGTCTTGCAAGATGCCCTTCCCGCAAATATCTGATTGAAATGCGCCGATGGGCGTCGGCGTGGCTCAGGTGCACAGCCCTGAGTTGTCGACAAGCGAACGAGCGAGGACGTCCGCAGCCGCTATGTCGCTTACTTTACCTTCAAAATGTCCTCTAACGTGGAACATAAATTCCGCTTTTCCGGCGAACTCCTGTCTACACATTAGACACAGGTGGTGCGCGTGTGTGTGTTGCCTTTCTGGTGCGTAGTGTGTGTGCCCGTGTGTGAAATACGCACCCCCTCCTCCCCCTTCGTTGACCACCGTAGCGGAGGATACTGACGCCGCGGATATCCCGTGACCGTTCAATATTTGTTGATTTTGGTTGTGGTGGTGAAGAAGTTGCAACTTTTCTTGGTTTGTTAAGTGAACTTTTTCTTGTTGCTGAAAATTAAAATAATTTTAGTTACTATAAGTATAGGTAGACGACTCATATCATATGATTGTAAAATGAGTAAGCATTATATTTTATTAAAGATGTAGATATGTAAATTATGTTTTGTAATTGTAACCAATTGAGCCTAGTCATGGCATAAACGTATTACCGTAAACTCGAGGAAATTAAATATTAAATATTTTAATTTCTTCGCTCTGGTGTCGAGGCAAAGCGCGGCGTTGACTTCCGCCCCTTAAAACGCCATGACTCCAAAATTACGGCGGAAAATGGGGAGCAAAGAGTTTTAACCCTCTGCCTACTTTGCTACATACGGGATACAGCGTGACGCTGAAAAAAGATCAGTGAATAACTAATTTAACTTCTTGTGCTATAAAAACAAACCTGATGTTGTGAAGCTTGTTGCATTTTATCCTGCAGTAGCTTGTTATCTGGGAGATGAGACTTGGCGTGTGCACTCCACTCGTCCCTCGTGGCGAACAGCCGCCCGCAGAGCTCGCACGACCAGGACACCACCATGCCGGCCGTCGCCGCCGCTACAGCTGCTGTCGCTGCATTTGTATGCACTAGATTCGTGTTCTGAAATTTTCGGGAAAGCTGTCAATAATAATTTTAGTGGCAAAATAAAAAGTAAAAATAAAAATTTTGAATTTGTGTTGTTTGAAGTTTTGTGTCGAAAGAAATGGGTTTGCCTAATAGGTGATCAGGTACAGAGATCGCCTCTGTTACGTCTTAGGTATCACAAGAATTTTATGGCACAAATCAGAAATAAACAATATTATCGAACGTAGATGAAGACTTCTCTATGCAGTTTTACTCGCACTTGTTTTAAAAAATTGTACACCTATAATTTGGGATTATTAAATAATAATTTGATACATAAATAATAATTTCAAGTAAGTATTATAAAATGTCTACATACATTTATTTTTAATTGAGATTTACCTTCTACTGAGATCGAGTGATTTTGTTACTCATAAAGCACAAAAAATTATAGGGTAACACAAACACTACGTTTCGGCATAATATATCTTGGCGAACCTTAAAGAATGCACTTAAATAAGCGTTGAATAGCTTGGAATAAAGAAAAAACTCTAGAAAAAAAAGTTAATTCAATTTATGTCGTTATTCTAAGTTAAATAATAGAAATAAACTTATATAAATTACAATAATTTGTCTATCAAGAACCATCGTAACATGCCACGTAAAAAACAGCTATAAACAGAACTTGAAGACATCAATATTCCATGCCATTGGTTCTTCATTGGGATTTACCGTAAAATTGTGTCCAGGTACCTGGCAGACCTGAATAGGCTGCTGGTGGGCATGCTGTTGCTGTTGTTGCTGCTGTTGTTGTTGCTGTTGTTGTGCTGCTGCTGCAATTTCAGCTTGGCTCGGTTTTGTATCTTCTTGTTTCGTGAGTTGCGGCTTGACATCGTCTAATTTAAGAGCTGCAATAATTGTCGTTCTTTTAATTACAAATGATAATATTTTTTGTCAAAAGATATATTTCTAACGTTAAGTAAAAACTTACGAGGTATTGTAATTGTGCGTTTTCCTAAAGGTGCTATATTTGATGGCGTTATATGTTTTAATTTATTCATATGTAGAACAAGCTTATCTCTTCTTGCAAAGGCTTTATTACAAACTTCACATACATATGGCTTTTCACCTGCCCAATTTAAACATAAATAAATTTCAAGGTTCTTGCGGAAGATATTATACAGTAATATATTTTTATGTCAAATTTAATATGTGAATAATATATATTTTTATTTAAAAGTTTTATTTTACCTGTGTGTATCCTCATATGTATTGTTAATTTGTCTTTCCGTGCTAAGCCTTTGCCACAAACAGTACATTCAAATGCCTTATTGCCTAAAAGTAAATTATTGTTAAAAAAAATACTGCATGTAAGATTTTTAATTTTCAATTTTTCAAAGATTTTCAATCATAATATTTAGATTTTACCTTCATTAGTAGAACTAGTTGGTTTAATGGCTGGGTGTTTCCTAATAGCAGTCCCTTGAAGAGCTTTTAACCGCGTCCCTGGATGCATTGAGCCACCTTCAGCATATGGTTCTGTAAATGGTATTAGATTTGGCCTCGGGATATTATTTGTTACTTCAGGTGACCTGGAAATGATGAAGTTTTTTTTAATGATTAATCGATACGTTATCGGTTTGATATAGGCATTATCTGATAAATATAGCTTTACCAATTTCCTAAGCTTTGTAATACACGCACTCCACCTTCAAAACCCATTCCTACATCATCTGGGACGGTAAATGTTGAGTCTGGTCCTCCAGTGCTGGAGCTTACTTGAGGTACTTTTATTGGTGAATTAATAGAGGCATAATGATGTTGAGTAGAGCTAACTGTTGGTGGCGAAGGATGACCGGGATGTGTATTACTTTGAGTCTGGTAAAATAAATTTATCATTTTATTATATTTAATACAAAATATAAGTAATATCTATAATAATTAATTTTTATTTTGAATATTTGAATACTAACTTGCATATCTTGATGGTGACGTGATGAATTATTGGCGCTATTTGCTTGTTGTTGCTGTTGCTGCTGCTGTTGTTGCTGTTGTTGGTGTTGCTGTTGTTGTTGCTGCGATTGTTGTTGCTGTTGTTGATGTTGCTGTTGTTGGTGTTGCTGTTGTTGTTGCTGTTGTTGCTGCTGCTGCTGCTGCTGCTGTTGATGCTGTTCACGTCTTGCAGCAGCAGCAGCTTGAGCCATATGTTGTTGAACCGCTACATGTGCCTCTAAGTATGCTGTTTTTTGTGCTTCTGTCATTTTATCCATATTGACCGTGCCATCCTGGTAAAAGAATTGAAATAATTACAAAACTTTTGTTTTTGATTATTTTTTTATTTTTTAGCGACATACAGCAGTGTAGGCAGACGGAACCAGTGTAAAGATACCCCCACGTTCCCCATTTTCCACTTTAATTCTGGAGACATTACGTGCTCCTGCGCCACGATTGGCCTCTGATCTGTCTTTGAGTAAAATATATATAATTACATTATTTATAGTTATAGTAACATCTAATTAATTGACTGAGTGGGAATTAATCGTTGTCTGTACGTGGAAGATATATGAGAATATCCATTATTGGGGACCCTTATCATTGTAATAGCACCCAAAATGATGATTTCATGTAGATTTTGCATGTATGTTTTTATCTGTTTGTCTGTGCGTTTATGACATCTCAGAAACGGCTTAACCGATTTTAATGCTGTGTATATTATTGTATTTTGGCACATTCACTTCTAACATTTCGTGTTTGTTTTATTTAAATTATGATATTAAATTAATATTTAAATTCATAATATATTATAAACTATTTTGTTCGATAAAATTGCTACAAGACAACAGGAACAGTTTTATTATATTTAAAAATAACAGTTTTATTAAATTAGATAAAACTTTAGATTTCATGTCTTTAAAATGATTATGTTATTAAAAAATGTAAGTTATTCAGGTAAGCAAATAAATAAGCTACTAAGCATTATATTTAACTTAAAATGCTTTCCTTCTTTTATGAAATTTTTATATTGTTTGAGTCGTCTATAGATAATTTTCCGCGCCTTCAATGAGTGTCTTTGATGCGGTCGTAGGGAGGGCTAGGGAGGCGTCCCCGAGGCCCCCTAGTGCATTCACCCCGCAGAAAGTGAGAACAGTCCCCCACAGCCGACTTTCATTCCATAACACGAATATGAACACCCTATGCTTAATTGCCCAAATTTGATAAGGGGTGGGTTCAACGACCGGCAGAAAAATGGGGAAGCGGACCTAATAGATTTCCAGGGAAATATTATTACGCAGGAATAAAACTAAACCATGTATATGTTGTGTATATTTTTTCTTAGCTTCAAATTTCTTCCCGCATATCGGCGTAGACAGAGAGAATCTAGTAAAGTGTCAAAACACTTAGTTTTTTGCTTTCCATCCGAATCTGAGACATTGCTGACGTCGCGTTTCGTCTTATCAGAGCGGCACATGCGCCTGCTATATAGTTTATTATATTGACAGTATAATTTATACCTTAATTCGAGGTATTATAATGATATTACCTTGTTATTATATGGCAAATACGAAATGTAATAAAAAAGAAATGACATTCAAATCTGTCTTTTAATCTGCAAAAACTTTAAGCTAAGTGTATAATTAACTAAATTTACCTGTTAATGAAATTTATGAATGTAGAAAATAAAAGTTTGCCACTAAATTGGCTTTTTGCCAATCACGAACAAGAATACCTTATTGGCGGTCTCGTATTTGTAAACTAACTAATGAAAAAATCCATTCAATGCTAATTCAAACCTAGATTAGAATTTCACACTTAGGTACTAATCTCAATATTTTCTTTGGTGTTAAGTTTTAGGTCATATCTGTTGCTAAATTCGCTAGCCACACATTTCTCAAAGAGCCAGACTACATTATGATGTACACTTGAATGATCTGATTCCGCATTTTCATTGTTTGAGGAAGTCCCCTCGAAGATAAAAGAAGGGTCGAATCGGGGTGCCTTATCACTTCTGCACTGATTAAAAGCAAACTTACCTAACAGGGGCCCAAACAACAAGGGTGGAATAAGTGCCGTTGAATTTGAATATCGAATTATTGTTACGTTATCTAATGTGTACAGTAAAAAAAATACACATGCCTATTTAATATTATTTTTTTACCTGACCTGTAGACAGAGGGCACCTAGTGTTAAGACAGTTTCCTCCGAACTCTGCAGGCATTGCGTGTTGAGTGGCAGAATTGAATGCTTTGCCTCGACACCATAGAAAATAAATATTCAATATTTCATTTCCTCGAGCGGGAATCGAACCCACAATTAAACTTCTTCTTTTCTTTATATAATTGCTCACATGGTATTATAATATATTATTTATAATATAGTATTTAGCGATTTTTAAAATGTATCTATTTTACTTGTGTATACAAGGCTATAACGTCCTCTTAGTGGGAGATATACGCGTTCAATTTCTTAAACAATTGATATTTCTTACGAATAGCAAAGCGATCCAGTGTACATGTATAAAAGTTGTCATACAAGATTTCAATTAGTGTCCGTAAAACTGCCACGCGACTAACACGTCTTATATTCTAGTAAATCTTAGTATTATAAATATTTAGCAATTTTTACTCGACTAACTCCTAACTAAATTAACACTTAAAGATAAAAAGATAAAGTCCAAAACGGTTTCCGGTTCCTCTACGTATCAGAAATTTTAAAAAAAACTTACTCCAAAAAATTCTGATAATAATAATTCCATCACGAAAACAACTCACTATAAAAGTATATTTGAGGATTCACTAAAATTAAACTTCGACATACGTCTTGTCAAGGTTAAAGTCATGGTTAAGACGCGCACTCTCCCCCGTATCTACGTACTAAGTGCAGGCATCGGCGTTACGTCGATCGATTCCACTTTCCCTTCCAACCACCTGAATTCCTGAAGGCAAGGGGACCAGCTCGCGTGTCTAATGTCCCTTATTAATTTGGAAAACAAAACAGAAACACATTTATTGTATAGTTTTTAAATTATTATAGGTTTTTGATAAAACTGTTATTTTAGAACAGGTTGTAAAATTAACCGATTGAAATAAAACAAGCATTACATGTCAAGGGAAAGTTTGCCAAAATACAATAGTGAAAACAGCTTTAAAATCTGTTAAGTCGGTTCTGAGATTAGCGTGCACTTTCACACAGACAAACAAATAAAAATTTAAAGACCACTGTTTTGGGTTCTATTACGGTGATACGAAAAGATCTTCACATATATTTTCTTCCTTCTACAATTGCGTAAAGAGTTATTTTTGTTTCTAGACATATTTAAGTTCCAACCATCGCCTGTGTCTGGCTGGATGCATGTGTTTTAAAATTCAAGGGTAACGCAAACTCTTGTAGAGCACCCTCTCTTTCCACGCAAGGGCTACTTCAGGGGATTTTGCAAGGGAGCTACATATTCTAGACGAAATTTTATTTAAATTTCTATTACAATATATATCTTTTTTACATTTTTTTTTGTCTTTTATTATTAAGTATTAAATTATTATTAATTTGTTTTAATATTGAATTGAAGAAGAATTATTTATATTACTAGCAAATAAATGACAAATGTAAAATAAGAATATCGTCAAAAATACATATATATATATTATTTTTTTTATAGTCGTCACTTAATAGTTGGCATAGGTAGACCAAAAGTCTAAGAATATTGCATGATGTTGTCTATTTCAATCATCCATCACGTTGGTGGAGAAGGTTGAATCGTCAGTGATGTTCTGGGGTAGTATAGTCCCCACCGGGAGGCGGGAGGCCGTAGTAGGAATATCCTTCACCCCGCTAGGTCAGGGTTAACAGTCCCCCGAGCAGGGTGACTGCCAGCCTTCGACCTTGCTTCCGATGCATGTATACCGTTACATTGTTATGCATTCAAGGTTTATTTATTATATATTTTGGGTACGACAAATGGAAAAAAAAGAAACTCCGAATTAACTGCAGAATGATACTCCTACTGAGGGAAGTAAATTTTACGAGTCGATATCAAAGAGTTACTGGACATGCGTACCCAATAAATGTATTCCCGAATGACTTATTGTATCGCTTTCCGATGACAACCTTATGACTATCGTATTAAAGTGTATAATTCGTGATCGTTGAAGACAAAATGTGGATATTCGATAAGCGTTCGTGATACGCTTTTCTTGGGTTGGAAATCGTTTGTCCGCGTTTTTGGCACATTGTAAAGTGAACCTTGAGCTTTATTCTTAAGTGTTAAAGTCAATTTTCGTTCGTGCTTCACGCTGTGGGAGCGGGGTCGATACGCGCCGGGCGCGCTGGATCGATAGAGGGGCCGCGACTCGCGACGTGCATCGCCCGCGAGCCGACACATAACAACCATTGTCTTTGACGTTTACTCGGCATTGGTGACTTTGTAAATGAAAATATTCATAAGTAATAATCAATTTCCTTGAATGGGAATCGAACCCACAACTGTCGTACTTACAGTACAATGCTTGTGCCATTGTGCCACGACGGCGTCTAATTTCTAAGTCTAATGAAATAATAAGATCAATAATTATGTGAAATTAACGTTAACTTGCACTGCCGCATAATACCTTCAGTTATATCTTTACATAATGGTTGCTGAATAATTCATCTATTTACATATTCAATAAAATGTTTATAAATTCAAAAGTAATTAACTTTCACATTTTAATTTATATTTTATTTAATAAAAAAAATATTACTGATTAATTTATGAATTAATTCAATTATACTCAAAATTATTGTTTTCCTGCCAGGTTTACGTACCTAAACAAAAACAAATAGATAGACAGTTCTATGGTTTTCTTTTTTTAAATATATTTTTTTTTATCAATGAGTTGAAGTGAAAATATTTTTATTTAAATTAATATTTTGTACCTAAATATATTTCAGAATGAAATAATTGTATTTTCAATCATAGAGTGTGCAATTACAATTAGACTGATTTGACATCGTTTATAAAATTATAATAAAGTAAAGTAAAAATAAATAAATCAATCAATCAGCTTCACGCTGTATCCCGCACACAACGAGGTAGGCAGAGGGAACCTAGTGTTAAGACACTCCGTTCCCCATTTTCCGCCGAATTCTGGAGGCATTGCGTGTTGAGGGGCAGGACTCAACGCCGCGCTTTGCCTCGACACCAGAGCGAATAAATATCACTTCCTCGAGTGGGAATCGAACCCACAACCGTCAGCACAATACTCAGCAAATTATTTTTTTCTAAAAATAAGCAATACTTAATTATAAATGTCATCCATATGTTTTATCTCATTTCACTTTCGATTAGCACGTTGACACGGATATGCTAATCGATAATAGATATCAATTTTTTATTGGTACGGACTTATCTACGATAAGTTATCATTTTAACAATATAACACATATAGCGTTGGCGTGTCCTATAAAAGTTCGAGTTAATTAGTATAATATTGTTTTAGTATTTTAAATAAGTATTTTTATGTTGTTCATTATATAACAGAATGTTTCATTTTAAATGGTTTCTTGAATATTTCAAAATTCCTTCGGATACGAGAACTATAATTAACACAAAGTTACGGGTATTTTACTTATAATATTAGTATATTACAAATAATATAAGTATATTACAGGTGCGCGCATATTTTCACGATTTATCTTCTATATAGTAGGTTAGGCAGAGTGAACTTACTGTTAGTGCTCTCCGTTCTCCGCGTTTCGCTACAATATGAGGCATTGTGTATCGAGTGGCGGAAAGAAACGTCATACCTTATCCTACAGAGTGGGAAAATCATAATAATTAATCATTACCCCGAACGGTAATCGAACCAACACGTTCACAGTGAGATGCCGTGCGTCTACTCCACCATTGTCTCATATTATTTAAAATTATATATATCTATACTTATTATTGGCGAAAAATATTAATATACTGTGGTAATCTCTCTTTTCTTTAATCTCGTTTTTTTCTCTCATTCATCGTCTTGTCATTTTAATCTCGTTTTCGTTGTGTATTGTTCGTATTTCGATGTTATTAAGAGTTTTTGTACTGAGATTTCTTTGTTTAAAATTTTTCTTTAATGAATATTAATATAGCCATTATTATCGCCAACTCGAGCTAAGCGAAGTATACGGCCACCTTTTCATCGTTGTGTTTTTTAAACTCATACATAACAATTATATTACACTAACCTGAAAATTTATGGTGGAAGTGACGATTCTCATAGATTCAGCATAATTTCGCAGCACGGAATCCGTGTTAAGACAACTTTGGCGCCACTCGTACAGCTGTTCCAGTCTCGTCACACAGCGCTCGCAGATCTTCTTCGGCAGAAAGTCATCCTTCGATATCTGCTGGATATACATTACACCATGATTTTAGAAATAGATCGTTTACTTTTAATTATTATATTGCTAGAAATGTATGATAGTTGCAGGTAAAATTTTATGTTTTATATTGATATTGCAATATATTGTGGCATTTTTTTTCTATTATTGGTACGTAGAAATATAAAGTATAAAGTGCTTTAAATATTTTATGGAAAAGTAACTGTTGTTTTGTTCAAAGATGATGTACATATTTCCTATAGAAAACAATAATATAGAATTAATCATTTTACAGAAAAAATCAACGTGATTTTGTGATCTTTCTTCATTTTGTTTCTTTCAATTCCTATTAAGATATACAAATCATATAAAATGTTCTAAAACTCTTTTATAATGTTCATTTATTAGACGTTTGTACACGGCGAAAAGGAGAAAGCCGACAAAAGATAAACAAAGTGATGAAAAAGACAAGTTTATATAAATTGTTCAAGTTATAATTTTTAAAAGTCATTGAACAAATTATAATTTATTTAGTTTTAGTTTATAATAATTTACCAAAACAATATAATACAATATACAATTGAATAGCCATAATTAATAGGGTTAACACTTTATAGTACAATAATGTTGATATGATAACATCTTATAAATCGAAGAACATCGGCTGCACCACACAAAGCATGATTGATTGTCACGTTCCGCCTGAACCGAACGCGCAAGCGAGACCGCGGGTAAAACGATAGAGAGGCATGATCTTCTAAGCGTCTGGCTTGTGACGCACTTATCCATTCATTGTTACTTGTAATTAAATAGTACATTGTCACTTATAATTAATCTGCACTATTTAATTAAAAAATATTTAAATTGACGAGGGAAAATAAATATTACTTTGTTAATTTAATATTTGAGTTAAGCTGTGAAAAATGCAAATTTATCGAAAAAAATGTAATTTTAAATTAATATAGTAATACAAAAAATATAATTAAGTGATAATAATTCAACACAGACTTAACAGACATTTTTTAATTTTTTTAGCGTCACACTTTATTGTGCATAGAGCAAAATAAAGTGAGAGAATCAAGTGTCAATTACTATGTTCTTCGTTTTCAGCTAATATCAAGATAGTTGCGTTGTAAATGGCGGAATTCGATGAGGCACTTTGTCCAGATTAAAATAATTTATTCCACTTAGTAGGGGTCGAACCCGCAACCGTCGTGTTTAATTTTCCGAAATCAGACATTATACCACTGCGCCACTATAATGGAACTATTTTAGCAGAGCGCTAACCACCGTTATGTAATCTTATTTGCTCTGCATTGAACGTAAACGATTAAGTTAGAGGTAATAAAATTATATAGATATTTTGTTTCGCTTAATTAGTATATTATACATATATAATAGGATTCTCTAATTCAAAATATATAATAGTTAAATTACAGTCGGGTGATGCCAATAATGTTAGATAAATTCTGTTGTTACCTATTTGTTTTCATGGTCCGGAATTGAGCATATTGATAAAATTTTATATTAAAATTAATGAACAAGTAAATATCGATAATATATATTTATGGAATATATTTATTACTTATTTGCCCATAATTTTAAAATAAAGTTGAAATTAAATCTTTCTTACAAACGTCATAAATAATAATTAAAAAAATTTGGAATTCTCAAGTATATTTCCAAGTAATAAATTAGAATGTAAATGAGAATATATAAATCAATTAATTATATCAGAAATATTTAAAACTTCGGGGAAGTTTTAAATCTCCTAGTTTAAAGTAGTAAGTTTTAAACCTTTAACTACATACCGTCTCAGAAATAGTAAATCCATCCAAAGTACTTAATTAAATCTCTCTCTCTCTAAATTATAAATAATCATATAAAATTCTATTATTCTGACATAAGACCTTGTTTAACCGTTCAACAGGTATCGTGTTTCTGTTCAGCGATGCTATATTTCGTGTTGTTATGACGTTCGTAGCGCGTAGCGCGCGTGCGCCTACGGGGCTACGGCAGTCGACACGTCTCTATTGCTGCCCTCGCCTCTAGCACCATGTTTACCACGGCACTCAGTCGTGCACCCGCGTATGAAAATAAATTCTGAAATTATAAAGGTAAGTGGAACTAATAATACAAAATAAAACTCACCATAGTCGGTAAACAGGTCCGCAACTTGAATAGAATCTGCCGCTGTTCGGATTCCTTGTCGAATATGTGAAGGCGAGGCCCGCTCTTGAGCGAGCAGAGGCGGCAGAGGTCGGTGAACGCGGTGAAGTTGAGGTCCTCGGGCTCGGTCATCGCGAAGCACCTGATGAGGAGGTCGAGGAGGCAGGAGTTGTCCATGTATACGGCGGTGGTGTTCGGGTGGCGGGAGACATCAACGCATGTCGCGGGCTCTCAGGGAGGCGTCGCGCCGCCGCTGCGTTCGGGGGGCACTGGGCCCTGCGCTCCCGGCGCGCCCCTCTCGCCCCCTACACCCTCTGCGCCGCCGCCCCCGCCCTCCAACACCCGCGCCCGCCCCCGCCCCCACAAGCCACCCTCCGCGTGGCTCGGACGCGCCGGAAAATGCGTGCCAGTTTTCCCGTCTGCAATTGCCGATTGTCCGTATTGATTATGACGTCTTAATTTATATTTACGTTGTTATGACTAAGGGAAGATGCGTCTCTTACGAGTAGATGTAATAAGTTTGCCTGATATCTTATTGATATAACGACTAAGTTTATATTGTTGTATTATACTTAGATGTAAATCAGCTTTTGTCTTTGATATATTTCAATGGTTAAGCCATACAAAACTTACCTACTCATAGATTACTTGCATAAACATTTTAATGGATTATAGAAATATTCGTCGGAATTTTTAAAAAAGTAGTTAAAAATGACAATACATAGAAAATCTACATATATATAACACGTACCTACAGGTTATATGTAATTGAAATGTTTTAAATAGCTTCATATAAATTTGAAATAGTTCGATATACACCCTCGATATAAACATTCCAGCAAACATTAGTGGATCGAAAGTTACTTGGAAGTTCCCTTATTATATGAGGCAAAGCGTAGCTTTGATGTGCTTTATACGAATTCATTAGTACTACCTAATTTTTCCGCTTGTTTGAATAAGATACTACTAAATTAATATAATTTGATTTTTTGTACAACTTTTAACATATTTTAAACGACTTTTTATGAATTGTTTATTTAAAATAATAATCTATCTATACTAATATAATAAAGCGGAAGAGTTTGTTTGTTTGTTTGTTTGTTTGAACGCTAAGATCTCTGGATATACTGGTCCGATTTACTATGTTTTTGTTTTGTATGAAAGCTGCATTCTTCAGAAGTGCTATAGGCTATAAACGTAACGTTAAAATATAACGTTACATTACACATATAAACTAATATATTTTAAAGTACTTTCTAATTTGACAAGCAATTTTTCTGCCATGTTAATAACAACCGTCGCGTCGCTACGCAACCGTTACCGCCACATTTTGATATTCATCTTTATGAAGTTTGATAAATAATTAAGGAGATGTCACTGATTCGAAATGACCTAGCCTTCGGGCGGCATAGTATGAGTATGACCGACGTGAAAATATTCTTATAGTTCAAGCAGGCGTAGCCGCATCCGGGTCCACTAGTTTAAAATAAAAGAGTATTTATAACATTTTCAAAATATTACATATAATATGTCATTATATGTCATAATATGTCAGACTTTAATTGGGTGCCTACTATTATTTTACACTTATAGAGTACTAACTAAGTAAAAATGTCGATCATTTCGTCAGACTCCGATGCTGAACACCATTCGTACTCAGAGAGGACGTTAGCTATTATAAAGCCGGAAGCTTATGAAAACGCCGAAGATATTGAGAATCATATAAGGGATCATGGTTATATAATTCTTGCTGTTAGTATTACTCGATTTATTAGTATTATTTGAAAATAGGAGGAACGCTCATATGAAATCTATAAACTACTTATACAAATATTTATTATTACTATATTAGAGCTCACGAATAATTAAAAAAGTTACGTAATTTCGAATCATTATGTATTTAAGAAAACTAAAAGTATCTTAGATTCCCACTGTTAACGATTTTAAATGCATTTTATTAATATAGCTTCATAACATTTTCTTCAATATAGGACATAGGATTAAATCTGCTTATTTTTCCTATATGCTATTTAGTTTTTATTTCATATACAATTGTACTTCTTTTGAGATCATAGGTTTATATCCTAACCTGTTGAAGGTTAAAGATATAAATAATAAATAGATGTACTTATCAAAAACTGTTCGCTTTCCCTATTTCGTTAAATTCAAGACATAAAAAGCAATTTTCATAGTCAATTTTCTATCATTTATAGTCTATTAATTCGTATTCCAGTCTCCAGTAATGTCTAGGTTCACTTCGATATAACCCTACATACGAATGTGTGTGAATAGCCTAGTGGCCGTGGCATTGCGTAGCTATTCTGAGGTAGAGAAATATATGGGTGGGCGGGCGGTGCCTCCACGCTCGTACGGAGAAATCAAACGTTTATTATGGAAATATTTAAATATTTATTTTTTACGTACGATTAATTTATTGTATTTAATAAAATGATTGTAAAATAACGATGTAAATGTTAAAGAAAAAACTATTGGATCTCTCTCTCTCTCTCTCTCTCTCTCTGTGATGTGTTGTTTTTTTTTAGAAGTAATTTTAAAAATTTAGTAAATGGCCGCATAATAGTAAATTTATAGTTAAGTATAAAATTTATATTATTTTAGTGGTTTTTCATATTACCATTGTAATATTTTTTTCAGCTTTACTCTGTATCCTGTATATAGCAGGGTAGGCAGAGAGAGACTAGAGTTAAGACACTGCGCTCCCCACTTTCTCGTGAATTCTGGAGGCATTCCGTGTTGAGTGGCGGAATAATATTTTGGGGTTGTAAATTTCGTCATATTTGTCAGCAATATTGATTTTGTCGCTCAATAAATAAATTAAATAGAAAGCCAAAAGTAGAATATGAGAGTATTACGAGACTTTCCACCAAAAACGATTGTGAAGATAATAATAATCGAATACATTTATCTACGAAATGGCTTTTTTGTCGTTCCATTAAAATGTGTCATAAAGTACAAATAGCGCTTTGAAATGACTGTTTATTAGAATTTGAATAATAAAATAGAAGTAATGGCTGTTGTTATTGTGAAACATATATTTGCGAACATTATTATACTTTAATATTGATATATTATTGAACATTTCAATTAACCTTAATTAACATTTATAGGGTACCGTACCTCAAAAGGTAAAAATCCTTATAGGATACCTTTGTTACCAACCTCTCCGTCTGCCTGAAGGTATCCAACTGAAATTAATATCAAATGTTGCGGTCTATGGTACCTTGAAGCACAGAGAAAATCAAGCTTCTGAATCAATGCGATCAAAAGATACGAGCATTTAATTGCATCGTTTTTACTGCATTTTGTATGAAATACGCCTCGTTATGAAATTTGGCACGAAGCAAGAATAATACAAACAAAGGAAAAAGGCCAAAATGTTTAAATTTATATATATATCATAATATTTCTTACATAATGAGTGCATACGCCCGCAAATTTATATTTGTCAATTAATTAATGTATGTCGCGTTTATCTTGTACTTCCCGTTGACCTGAATACCTGAAGTTGGTACAGAACCAATGGGGTGAATAAATTCTTTTCATTTTCCCGCACTGGGAAAACAGAGTGCGCCGTTGAGTTCCGCCACACAATGTCGAATGTCTCGAATGCTAACAATAAGCGGACAACAAATTGTCTTGACATTAGATTGTTTTCGCCTACTGTTAATCTATATATATAAAAGGACTTGTCCTCAATGACTGAGGTAAGACGCACGCACAGCCGTAATCGCTGATGGTAGAAACGTGGAATTTGGACAAAAGTTTACTTTCGTAATCTGTACATCCACTAAGAAGGGATTTTGAAAAATTTTAACCCTAAAGGGGTGAAATAGGGGTTCAAAGTTTGTATGGAAAAAATATTAAATCGGCACCGATTTTTATAAAATTTGAAATTTAGATTTTTAAAAGTATTTAATTGAACACGTGTTTCATCGTTTTCTAAAATTCTCCCCCTAAGGGTGCAAATAAGGGGTTGAAAGTTTGTATAGGTTTTTTTTTAAATCGGCACCGATTTTTATAAAATTTGAAATTTAGATTTTTAAAAGTATTTAATTGAACACATGTTTCATGGTTTTCTAGAATTCACCCCCTAAGGGTGCAAATAAGGGGTTGAAAGTTTGTATGAAAAGTTCTTTAAATCGCCACCGATTTTTATAAAATTTGAAATTTAGACTCTTAAAAATATTTCATTGAACATATGTTTCATGGGTTATTAGAATTCACCCTTAAATACGCAAGCGAAGCTGCGCGCGCGTCCGCTAGTATTACAATATTTCTAAGTTATATATAATATTCCATCTAGTTTAAATTCGACATTCACATGACGTTTTTGAAGATATCAAATGTGACCATACAAAGGGTTGCAATGTCCGTGACGTGGCCGGCGGCGACGTTGCTAGGCGGGGGTTGCGTATGCAAAGTAGAGTCGAGAGTGAGGGCGCGTTCGTTATCCCGCGTCGAAGCAAACCCTCGAAAATTTAGGGTTAGCACTTTGCTTGATAATTACTTTTTTGATTTTATTTTAAATAATGTCGAGTTATATTAAAAATATTTTTTTTTGTATTCTTTAAATTACTTTTATCGGCAAGATATTTCATTTGACATATTATATGAGATTGTGTATCGAGTATTCTTACTATTGCTTATTAATATGAAGTTCCTTCATTTGAAGAATGCTTTTCTGTTTTTAATAAAGTATTTTTTATATTCATTAATTCATACATGCAATATAAGTTTAATATCAATTTTATACACCCCTGCTGATGTTACATCTCGAACGCCCCAGCTTCGTGTGGTCACTGCTGCTATCTATGGCTTCCATATATAAAAAAGTAATTACATATTCCTATTGACGTTTCGAGTGGGGTTGTACACGACAAGTTCACATATTAATTACATATTTCTATTCAAAAAATAGGGTCCCCGATTTGTCGAAGTTAAACCCAAAGATATTGTTTTTTTTTTAAATAGTAAATTAAAAAAAAAATAGAAATCACTATTTTTGGTTCTATTACGTTTATCTTTTATGTACAGACTGCGATCCGTTATGAATTTTTATAAGTATTAATATAAATTATAAAAATTATAACTAGAGAGATATTCTCCTACTCTACTATAATAATAAAATGTTACATATGTATAGCTATATAAATAAAATAGGGTTAGATCTATTTAATACTATATACATATGTGAAATATGGAATTATAATTAATTGTAAAAAGCGTATTCACGGGAATTGCGTGACTTATCTTAGCTGATCTATTATTTTTGTAGTTTAATTCTAGGAGCACGAGATCGATATAAGCATTGGACGTAGTGAGTCATTAGGTAAGCTTACAAGTAGTTTATTGCGATATAACACGATAGGTGCGTCATAAAATTTGTATTGCCTGTGGTTATTTGGCCTCGTTCAGTAATAAGCTTAATAAATGTGTATTTTATTACATTTATTGAACTAAACTTATATATTCTAAGTACTAGAGACACAAACGCGTGTTCGCTCGCTTAAAATTATTTTTATATTATAGCCAAAGAATATATATTTTTTAATATACATTTTTTTTTCTAAAAAGTATTCTATGTCCTTTCTAATACCTCTAAGTATATGTGTACAAAGTTTCATGATAATCGGTTAAGTAGTTTTGGTGTGAAAGCATAAATAAACTTATATTTACATTTATAATATTAGTATAATATGTATGTTCATAAATTTTCGATATTTTTATAATTTTCAGTTTTTTACAATAAGTTCATCATAATTCTCCAGTAGTAGAGAATTATTGCCTTTTTAACCGACTTCTGTAAGAAAAGGAGGTTATCAATTCGACTGTATTTTATTTTTATTTATTTTGTAATCAAAGCGCAGTGTTTGTCTAGCCCAACATACAGTATCTATTAAAAATTATAGGAAAGTGGCCAATAGGGTGTCGTAACACTATACTTTCCTTTAGCTACTTATGCTGTTCAATATGACAGTTCCAAAAAATAAATAAAAGATCTTTTCTTTTCAGTCAGTATTACTAAAAATTAAATCTTCTACGTACAATTCACGAAGCTTAAGGTGAGCTTTGTGTTTGTGTGAGTTTGTCAGTGGCTACTAAAAATACACGCAAAAACAATTATTTTTTTTCAAGTTAGTGGTGACATTTTTTTTTCATTCATGCAGTGTGATAGTGGAAACTTTATCTTTCAGTTTTAGTAAATCGAACTCAAAATAAAATATCTAGAATTAAACATATGACGTTGCTATCAGAACGAGAGAGGTAGACCGGTTGTCAAAAAGCAGAATAAACCGTTTTAGACCATGCAAGAGATGCGCCGCGCTTGACGATGTCACACCTACACTATATGTGAACACTCACACAAATACAAAGCTCAGTTTACACATCGCGGCCTGTACATGTACATATGTGTGACCTTTAGAGACGTGAGGTTCTTCTAACGCCGGAGCAAGCTGCTGAGCTATATAGAGGACATTATGGAAGACAACATTTCCCTCATCTCGTGGCGCACATGTCGAGCGGGCCTATTATAGCGTTAGTCCTGGCTGCAAGAAATTGCATACAAAAATGGCGTACTTTGATGGGTCCAGCGAGGTAATTACAAAGTAACATAATATAATGTCTTCTAATTGATTGACAAATTAAACGAATTAATTACTAATAATCTTAGTCTCAAAAGGATCAGAGTCAATGTCAATCCGTGGAAGTCGTTTAATTTGTAAAATAAAATTATAAAGCTACTTTGCACCTACTTTTTATTATTTCTCCCATTTTTCTATTATAATTAATTATTTATATATAATTAAAATTACTTTACATTTCTCTAAGCTTCAGCTTTTTGCTTATTTCACAATATGCAACAAATGCGTGAAGATAAAAGAATTCATGAATATAATTATACAAATTTGATTGTCACATACAACATAGAGTAGTGGAAGCTCAAGCGTACTGGCCGGACAGCCTGCGAGCGAGCTACGGCCGACGCACGAACTACAGCGAGTACTTTAACGCTTTGCACGGGAGCGAGAATCACGCGGAAGCCTTGCGAGAAATACACTTTTTCTTTCCAAATAGTACGTTGATAATTTTTATATATATTTATTTACACATTTTTAGACAATTACTGGTCTTTAACATCCTTGAATGGAGTACAATCAATATTTTATTATATTTATACAGCATATTTCTTATGGTTTATAAATTAGATAAATACATATTATATTATATAATTTAAAATAGAAAATTATTTAGAAAATAGATAATACATACATATATTACATATTGTTCTGTATTTAATTAAATATTTTGGATAATATTAGTCATTTCCCTAGGGTATATCTATGTATAGTTTATGCATGTTGAACTAAAATCAAAAGGGTGAGGGAAAACGGATAACCCCCTAAGCATTTATACTGTAAATCTTTGAATTTTAATATGCCCCTGCTACAAACATGTGACGCTATTTAAAATTTCCTATAAATACCTTACATATATTATATATTTCATTACTTCTACAAGTACTTGCAATATACATATTTATATAGAGATAGATAGATAGTTGTTAAAAACGCACAGTATAGAGAAGTTTGTTTTATCCATTTTCACAATAAGATTAGGTGGCAAAATAATCAAATTTAGTGAATAATTAATGAATATTTTACAGTGATAGTGGGACCGATGCTCCGTCAGTGGCAAATTGGCGACTATATACAAAAGCACGTAGCGCCTACACTCTCGCCAGCACTCACCGCCCTGGCTCACGAACGACCGGCGGAACCGCTACTGTGGCTTGCTGATTACTTAAAACGTCACAATCCGAACGAACCCCAATTAGCTCCTCAGCTCCAGGAAATGAGAGATGAAGAAAAATGTCATACCCCATCGCCCTCACACTCATAAAAAAACGGAAAACTTTTAAGGAATATAAGTAGTTATCTGATTCTCTTACATTTTTAAAAACATCAAAAATATCGTCATGTTCATCAAATTTACAGAAATAAAAGAATATTCTATATTTATTTATCTATGTAATGTCAGCTTTTAAAATAATTATAGTCTACTACGTATAATTTTCAACATTTTTGCAGATTTCGTGTAGTTTGTGAACAATCATACCGAATACAACCAAGTATTTTTGGTAGAGTTACAAAAAAAATAATTGACAATTTCATTAAAAATAGTAAGTCATTCAGCATTTGTAAATTTACAGCGTATCTCTAGGCGATAATAAACAGGTTTATGTACAAAAAAGTATGTTTATTCCATGACCTAAATGATGTTCATTTTCTATCTTTTGTATGTATTTTCCCTACTTGGGAATCACAAGGAGTAATTTAAAATTTATATTTTTATTTAAATATATAACAAAATTCAGGTAAAAAGGTATTTGAAAATAAAACAACAATTCCCCAATTTTATTTATTAGTTACAAAAGTATTTCTATCACAGGCTAACATGTAAGAATAGTGTATAAACATTTTTTTTTACTTATTATGATAATCATAGATCAAGAATAATGAATGAATATGAAAAAAACAGTTGTAAATCAACAGTCAGTCATTTAATAAGCGAAAAAAATAGAACGAGTGAAATCGTAAACTACGTATTTTTAAAAAAAAACTAAAAGAAGCCTTAATGAGTCACAAAATTATTTATAATGAAACAAAATTTAAAAAATAAAAAGATATCATATTTATTTATGAGTAACCACATAGGGGTGCAAGACTTATTAACTAAAACAATTTCAACTTAAAATAATTACAAATGAAAAAAATATACTATAATCTAATAAGTGAAAGGAAAAACATTTGGTAAAAATCATGGCTTAACTAAATGAAGAGATTACGAATAAAATTTCTTAATGACGCAGCGATACCTGTAAAAAAAAAGTATAAATGTAATTCTATTTTTATTTAATACGAGCATATCTATTAGATTATACTTCTGATAAAATATCCCACTCTCGTCGACGCTATCACTATCCTATTCACGAATCGTCGACTGCACTGTATGATGTACATACAAATAAAGTAGTAAGTAATAGCTGAGTGAGCCCTATATAAATATAATACATACGCACCAGCACTCAGGGCGCCCCCATGCGCACCGTGGCGGCGTCGGTGACGGAGCACAGGCCTATCTTCTTGCAGACGTCCTTGGTGCCGAACTCCTCTATCAAGTGGATCACTCCCTCGCCGTATATCTCGAGCATCGTGTGACACTGTATTTGTATCATATAAACTTGTAAAAATGTGTGTACAAATTATTTTTTTATTTTTTATAAAGTAACAATCTTCCAACAATGAAATTGAGTTAATTTCACATTTCACTTCATAGTCACAATGAATGCACGCAATGATTGTGGTATTGTTAAACAAAATATCAATAACAAAATATATTCCTTCCAACCTATAATTTATATTATAGACATTATATTATCTCTCTTAATACATTAGGAAGATAAATAAAAATAATATAAAGAAATATATATAAATGGTTACCCGATTGTAGTATTTAGAGGGCAAAGCTGAGCATGCTTTTTCTACAATATGCACAATATTTCTGTCGACTTTGTCATTGTTGAGCACTTTCTTAAGAGCCATCACTACCGTCTCGCATACAGCGCAGTCCAAAATCTCTTCTGCTGAGAAAAAATAATTTCAATTATAATAATAATATAATTAAATAATTAATGAGACAAGTTGTGGCCCAGAAGCCCAAGTGCGTGACTATAAACGCGACTCATTGTGGGTTCAATCCCCACTCGAGGAAATAAAATATTTATTTAAATTTATATTTTTATTTCTTCGCTCCGGCGTCGAAGCAAAGCGTGGCGTTGAGTTCCGCCATTCAACACGCAATGCTTGCAGAATTTGGCGGAAAATGGAAACGGAGTGTGTTAACTGTAGGTTCCCTTTGCCTAACCTACTGCGTGCGGGAAAAAGCGTGGAGCTAAAACATAATGAACCTTTAAGAGTGTCCAAGGTGGCGCCACACAGTTTAAGTTCGCGGCACACCTCGTCGGGGTTGAGCTCTTGGGCTAGCAGGCTGATGACGAGGTCCGAGTACTTTTCCACGAACTGGTCGCAGTCGGGGCGTACCGACTTCGGCATGTGTTTACATACGCCGTGCACGATTTTTTTGATTTCGTCCTGTAATTTAAAGTTACATTTATTTTATCTTAATCATATAAGTATAGTTAATTTCAGCACAACACAAGCTTTCAACTTTTTGTTGGCAAAATGAGAAACGGGAGACGGAGTATCTTTAAAACTAGGTTCCCTCTGCCTACCATAAAAAACAAAAGTATACTTACATCATTATGTTTATCCTTGATTTGGTCATCGATCTCCTTCAGCACAAACTCGCAAATGACGCAAATAGTTTTCTGCTTTGTATTAACTGAGCGGCCATTGACTGTATTGTCTGGGATCTCGTTTGTAGCTACAACAAGAGATTTTATAAACAAATGTTATGGTCATTCGAGAACTAGATTCAGTCATTTGTAAAAAAAGTTTCAATATTTTAAATATAACAAATATTATGTGGAAATTTAATTTGAAACAATTTAATTTATCTCAAGCAAGCCGTAATGTGTATAACATTATCACCTTAAATTACACAAGATTGACGTGACTTCAAATATCATGTAATACCAAAATGAAAAAAAAAAAAACATAACCAAAAAATATGTTATACCTATATCACCGTCACCATTTTCCAACATAGACTTAGGTAGCATCGGTCGCCGTCTGTTATTCCTGTCGCCTCTCAATATTGGACTATTGTGGAACTTATCTATGGACGAGTGGCTTACGGTATGCAGATTGATTTTCTCAGTACCAAGAGACAGCGGATCAGTGTGTTTTTTATCGTCATTGCAAAGTTTAAGGAATACACAAATTTCTTGAGCGTTGAGGTCGGCTACCAGCATTTCTACCAATTGGTTGGTATAAGTGTCCACGAAGTCGACGCATTCAGTACGCAATTTGGCGGATAGGTGGTTGCATAACCCGTCTAATGCTTTACGGATACTATCCTGTGTAGAACATTTCTGGTTATATTTTAACTTTTATTGGGTAAAATATTAATAATTTATATGTTAGTTTGTTATACATTTTAGAAAAGAACAAAATCAACAAACAATTTAAGGTTACCAGTCATAGCTCAGGGGAACAAGTCTGTGACTGTAAACGCGACTGGGGTTCGATTCTCACTCGAGGAAATTAAATATTTAAATTTATATTTTCATTTATTCGCTCTGGTGTCAAGGCAAAGCACGGCGTTAAATTCCGCCAATAAACACGTAAAGCTTGGAGTTTTGTTTTATTCTTACAACCCTTTTATAATTACTTTTATTTATAATATAAAATACGTACTAAATCGTGAACTACGTAATAAAATAATAAGATATACTCGTATACAATACCTCACTACGATTATTCTTTAGCATGGTTTCAAGTTGCTCTACAGCAAACAGACAGAGAGGACAGTTGGACTTCTCAGCGTTTATATCAACTCGACGTACTTCCTCGGTTTTAGGACACAAGCCTAGAGCTGGACATACCTGATGACAACATTTTATATTTATATAAGCAATACGAAATCAATTTCTAAATACTTTTGTATATGTAAATTATATGTACTCTTAATAACGATATATTACAATTAAATTATAATTTCTAATCAATGAGTGAAAACTTTGTAAGATTCAAAATATTTTTTCAATTTCCAAAATTTAGGAGAAAAAGAGAGAAATTAAGTAACATGTAGTAAAACGTTAGCAACATCCTGTTGAATCAAATAAAAAAACACACAATTTTAGACTACATATCAATAATAAACTTAATTTTAAAGCAATGTGACCTACAATTAATAAATTAATCTTTCTTATGTTAATATTACCAATTCACACCCACTTCATAAGGAACTGAATTGGAATTTGATGCGTAAAAATATGAGTTTAGAGTTTCAACTTTATAAATGAGAATGTATGAGACTCACGCTGGCCGGGTCTATCTCCTGCACGAGCAGCGCGATGACGGCGGGCCCGTACTGCGACACGAACTGGCGGCACTCGTCGTCGATGGACGCGGGCAGTACGTCGCACGCCTCCTCCACCGCCTTCTTGATGGCCTCCTGATAACACAAATATTCACATCGGATCATGTACAGTACGGTTGACAAGTCGTTGCTTCCTTGAAGTTAGCTGTAGATGGCTGCCAAGACTTGATTTTAGGATTTTTCTTACCCGAACAGTACGCAAGATCAGTAAAACTAAATTGAGACTTGACGATCGCAGTGTACTAGGAAAGCATGTATAACGAGGAGCTCACCTCAGTTTTGTCGTCGCTGAGCTCCACCTGTATATAATGCAGGAAGTACTGGCAGAAGGAGCAGACGGCATCGGAGCGCGGCGCCGACACGAACATCCTCTCTATGGGCAACGCGGGGACCTGGCTCGCTTCAGTGCCCAATATTTGTACGTTCTCATGTTTTTTTGCTTGGGTGTTCTGAAAATAAAAATGGAATTTTATGAATGCTGATTACGAACTTACTTCAAAATCTCATGTTTAGGCCGTAATTTTAACTGATGAGACTGAAATCTTTTTTACTTAGTTATAATTTAATTAATGTACCTCTGTAATGTAGCTATTGGCTTCGTCTTGACCAATGAGTTCCGTTGACATTTTAACAGCTTTTAAAGCAAACTCCTTAGGGATGAGAGGTGCAATGGTTACTTCAGTTTTGTTTGTACAGATTCCAATCAAACTGCATAATTCTGCACCTTTTAATTCCGATACTAAGAAGTTATAGATTGTTGAAGAATATTGCTCAACGAGATGGAGACATTCGGATTTGAATTCGCCCGTTTGCTTGCATAAACCTATTAGATTTAAAATAATTATTATGTTTCAGCATAAATTTAATACGATAAAAAAAAAATATTATTATTGTTTCTTGCGGCTTCACTCCCAATATTAAATGGAAATTAGTAAGTCTTGAACGGCACATGATATATTCGAAGTGCCAAAAGTAACAAGTAAGCCGTTTTGATTAACAATAATCAGAAAGACGTGGAATTATATGTTGAACGTGAACGTTTGAAGTAATTGAAAAAAAAGTAACATTAAGGAAACTTACCAACGAGTATTTTGTGAAACTCTAATTCCGTCGTATTCGCTACTAGCGTGTCGCGCAAATGTTGGATAACTTGTTCGCAGAATTCACATGGAATATCACTAAATGGTAAAAATAAAACATGTTTTAGCTTCTCGCAAGCAGAGGGAACCTAGTGTTAAGACGCTCCGTTTCTCACGTACCTACATTTTGAGAAATTGCGTGTTGCGTAATGGAAGTTGAAGACGAGCTTTGTCTTCTTACCAGAGAGGAAACGATAATAATTATTCCTGAGTAGGCATCGAACCCACAATTGTCACGTTCATAGACACTTTACCGCTGCGTCACGACGGCTTTAAAATATTTTTAGTTAAAGACATGAAACTATAATTTTTTTTCTTAACTTGCTATCTTAATTGAGCAAGTTATTTGACGATCATAAAACCAGCAACAGTTTTGTGTTCAAATCCATTTAGACACCAAACGACAGAAGTGTGTGTACCATAAAAATCAGGACATTATGGCAGAGAGGTACAGTTTGGGCAAAGAGTGGAGAACGGAGTTTATTGACACTGGGTTCTCTCTGCTACATCTATATTATGTACAAGGATTGATATAATTTTAATTTATTAAATATTTCAATGTTTTTGTCCTTGCATATCAATATTTAAATGTCTTTTCCTGCTTGGTAGGTTTTAACCTTCTGATTAATATATTTATTTAAAATATTATTTGATTATATTTTTTTGTATTAATAATAATATAACCATTTATTTAGTTATTTTTCTATGCCTACTTAATATCCCTTGGCGGTTTTTAGAATACATTTATTACTTACTCAGAAGCTTTTAGATCCTTAGTTTCATCAACAAATGTGTACAAATTGTGTGAATGGTAGAGATAGTTGCACTGTCCATTGATGTGGCAAATGGACTGCGGAGTCATATCCTTCTTCAAAGCAGCTACTATGTTCTCATAGTACTTGAATACTAGCATGGAACAAGAGTCAGAGAAAGACCCCACTTTTTGACACGCCTGAAATAAGCAACATTAATATATAATTTTAAATTGATTTCATTGTCTAAATGTAAACATGGCGGTTTTAGGTCCGATTTCCGCTCGGAGGTATTAATTATTCTTACTTTCTCGCTCTAGTAAGAAGACAAAGCGCGGCGTTGGGTTCTGTCACTCACTAATTTTGATATTGTTATATTGTCGTTTTTATACTCTTCTTTTTCTTCTTAATGTATAATTGTGCACAATAAAGTGTAAATAAATAAATAAATTTATCAGTGAGTGGGGAATGGAGTGTCTTCAGACTAGGTTCCCTTTGCCTATTCCGTTATATGACGGATACAGCGTGAAGTTAAAAAAAAAATACTTTAATACCTGAAGTAATCCAACAAGGAAGTCCTCGTAGCTCGTCGCATCAAAGCGTTTTCTGACAATGCCGACGGATCTTTGGCAATTCGAGCAACCCTCTCTACGTTTTAGAGCTCCATTCTGAAATTAAATGTGCAAAAGTAACAAAACATAACATAACAAGGGTTTCCTCATCCTAAATAGAATCTATTCAGAATATTGTTGTAATTTAATATTTTGATTCTTTATGATTCTATTTTATTTTATAATAAACATTTTGAATTATTGATTCTATTTAATAATAAACATCTTAAATTATTGAAAAAATATAATGTAGGAGGTTTTTGGAAACCGCTCAAGTGTCTTGACCACTAAGATATGTCAATGTCATGTGTATCAAGCTACGTTGAAATACTTACATATTTTTTAAAATTTATTAGTTTGAACGGTTTGTTCATAACTTTGTACTATGTCCAAATAATAAACCTTCTTAGTAATGTAATTAAATGGATCCAGTTTCAATGTCTCCATAAAGAAAATTTACACAATTTATGAATATTAGTTTTTGTATGTATTTATTTTATTATCATTTAATAAAGTTCTATTATAATACAAACATTAAGACTATTAGGTATTTTAATCTTAAGCTTAGTTTGACAAAATTTATACAGAAAGTTCCAAAAATTATCTTTTAAGGATAATTTTACTAGTCTATTATATTTTGTATTTATATGTTTATTACGATTAAAAAAAACACTCACGTAATCCACAAGGAGGTTGTCAATTTTAGCGTTATTGCATAGTCCAGCGACGGAGCATACAGCTGTGGGGTCCATTTCAGAAGACAACGTCTCTACTAATTCAGGCACAAAGTCGTCCACCAGCTTAATACATTCCTTTGTAACTATCTTGATGGGAATCAATTTGCATTCTCCCTCGAAAACTTCTTTTAATTCTTCCTGTTGATTGAAATATTTATTTTTAGATATAAATATTACAATTTCAATTTTTTTTTATTGCTAAACAAATTATGTAGTTATTATAATTATTTATATGAAAAAAAAATCATAATAAAAATATTCTTTATTCAATTAGGCCGTTACAAGCACTTTAAATTCGTCAAGTTACATAGATATGTCAGTAGTGTCAGTCCCACAGGAGGCTACCACCGACTCGGAAGGCAGTTCCGCTGAAAAGAGCCAAGAAACTCAACAGTTATAATATTCAAAATATAATTTACAATAGATATAAAAATATTTGAAAATAATGATGATGAAACATAATAATGATGTTCTTGTATTATATGATACAAAAACTTGGGAAATAGAAATAAAATATTTCAAAAACCATCAAAGAAATTGAATATAGATGTCCAATATTATTGGAACAAAATAACTTGCACGGATCATCATGACCGAGCCTTTTCAAGTAAATCAAAGAAAAAAATGCTGTCTACCGCAATTGAGGATATTCGATATTAAAATACATAACTATATTTTGCTTTAAGGTTTCCTTTTCGTTATTGTAATATCATAATACATATGTAGAATATACAATTATGATATAACAATAACAAAAAGGAAACTTCCAAGCAAAATATAATATTTCTCACCGAATGGCAATAACGAAAATATTTATTATATTTGTAAGTTATACGTATATTTAAACATAATAGAGGAGCTGTTTAGGCGAACAATATGCGATGTCATAGCAACGTGTATGTGACTTTATGAATATAATAGAACCAGGGCCGGTTTTAGCACTACCGGCGCCCTGGGCGAAATTTTTTCGGCGCCCCCTAACTACATTTCAATAATATACAAAACAGGGAATGAGTACAACGAAATAACCATGTATTTAAAAAAAAATGACAAAAACTAATAAAATTTCACTTCTTCTAGCCTTTCTATCTGCGAACTCTTTTATTAGGCATTCAAAGTCTATGTTTTCTGCAATTTTATTTTCAAAGTTGCTAAATATTTTAATGACGATGACTTTGTTTTTTTTTATTAGATATCAAAGACAAGACGACGGTGACTTTGTTTTTTTTTTAAATCTTAGACCATTTTAAGACATCTTTGCGCAAAGCGCCCTAAACGGGCGTCTACGGCGCCTTTTTTATCCGGCGCCCCTGGGCGGTCGCCCAGGCTCGCCCTACCCTAACGCCGCTAGTGAATAGAACTGTATAATGTCAAACATATGGTAGTGTATGTTATATTAATAGATAGACGTTGTGCCCCTACGCCATTACGGCCTCAAATAAAAAATATAGATAATAAGTTCGTGGTAAACAATCACCTGTGTTTCGTTACTCTGGAGCTGGTCCCGGGCCTGTTTCACCATGTCCTTGCAAATCTTGCAAATGCCGTCATCGTCTTGTGGGAACGTCATTTTGGACCACACGCGTTGCACACAATGATGGGTCATTTTGCATTCGCGGCCAGTGCTGTTTAAAAACATTAATTTTATTTAACTCGAAAAATTATTGAAAAAAAAACAGTATTCTATCTCCATACATATTGCTTCGCTGTCATTATTAAGATCCAGATTAAAAAATTAGCAACACTATAAACAATATATATATACATAACATATACAGGTGGAAGTGTCAGCGAACCATTTACGGAAAAACACCATATAGCAGTATAGGTCAAACTTTAACTTGCTTCTTAAATTCCAAATATTTTTATTTTTTTATTATTATATGCGTTTGTTGTGCACGATTAAACTAATGGCCACTTACAACTTCATTTTCGGAGATTAAAAAATAAAAAAGACCCCTTTTTCCCCATTTGCGTAGGGAAAAATGTTCTCTTAATGCTCCCCTATACTTCCCAAGGAGCATAAAATAATTAATATATAGAAAATACACTATTATTTACGGGCCCAAATTTCAATAACCAATCAATGGTAGAATGTGTAAAAATCTAAATTGCCATAAAATTATATTTAAAATGTTGAATGAATACTGTCCAGTTTCTTTCGATATGGAAGAGTAGTTTCATTTTAAATATCCGTTTAAAACGAAAACGTGATGCAGCCACATTGTAATATTATAGTATCGCGTTACGTAAATATCGTTTTTACGATTCTTTATCTTTCCTATATGATTTTTTTGTAAAAATATTTTAGGCAGAAAACTAAATAAAATATTTTTTTCTTACTAAGTAATTTGAGTCGCAGTGCAGTGAGACTGCCTGTTTGATTGTAAACGGGATTCGATTCCCACTCAGAGTAATGAAGTATTGTCATTTCCTCATTTTCATATCAAGACAATACTCGACGTTGAGTTTCACAACCCAATATGGGATTTTGGGCGGTGCCAGGTTAACGGAGTGTCTTAACCACTAACTTCCCTCTGCCTACCCTTCTATAGGAGAGTGAAGCTAAAATAATTAATAATTACCTGAAATTGCTGCACCAATAGGAAGGTCCCCAGGTACATTTTGTAGCTCCCAATAGATGTGCTGAAAATAGATCAATAACATTAATGGAAAAGAAGGAATATTCTTTAATGGAAGGAAAAATTATATTCCTAGCCCAACCTATCCTGTAATAGCGAATTAAGTGTATATGAACGTTACTAGAAAATTAAAAAAGTATGTGTTGTTTTTCAGAATACTCCATGTTGATGTTAAAGGTCATAAAATTTTAACAATATATAATAATATAAACTGCTATTTATAAATATATACATACGCTTTTGTTTGGTAGGTTCTTCAGTCTTCTTTTTCTGTTAACAAAAAAAATATTATAAAAAACAAAATATTTAGTATTTTTATATTATTGTAAAAAATGATAAAAATGTTTATGAAATTAAAACGTCAAGTATTTTTTTTGGGTAATAATACAAATGTTTTTTTTTCCATTCCTCCTAGTAAAAATTGAACCCACAACCATAGTTTTTACTGTCAGAAGCTGTTTCATTGCGCTTCAATAGCCCCTTTAATACTTTTTTTTTTTTCGATTCGATTAATATTATGTTTTAACTTACCGAGATCAAACGATCAACTTTAGGGTTGTTACACATGCCGATTATCTTGCACATGGTCTCAGGCGTAGTATCGGATTGGAGGACATGGCTCATATACTGTTGTAGTTCCGCCGTGTTCTCCTTGCACACGGCGGTGATGGCCGGTGACGGCACATCGCGGCAAGCGGAGCTCACACGAGTTCCTAAATATTCCTGTATGAGAATAGATACTTAATTAGCTGCCAAATAACAAAACCTATACGAGAAATTCACAAACTTAACATGTAAACAAGTACTTTATGATTACTTTCTCTATCTTTCATTTTTCCCCTTCTTTATCGTTATATTGCAAGGTATGCAATATAACGAAAAAAAAAAGAGGAAAAACGAGTAAGTGTGCCCCTGCACCCCGTATATACCAGGATACTGAGAGGGAACCTAGTGTTAAGACACTCTGTTGACTGGTGAAACGCAACGATGCGTTTTGGCAGAGTGAGAAAATGAATATAATTCATTTCTACAAGAGAGAATCGAACCCACAACGGCCGCGTAAACGCGACCCTAAATAGCTGTCCCACATTACAGTAGTAGGTACATTTATAAAATTGTATGTTGTAAGAATTTATTATTCAATGAATTCTTGTCTATAAAACTGACTAAACGACTGTACTGCAATATAGTAAGCACAAGTCAATTCAAACAAATGTAACATCAACATCACACTATTATGAGTTACGATATGCCAGACGTGTAAAGGAAAAACATAAGTATGAATTACTTAGACAGTTTGAAGTTTAATTATTTAATAAAGATTTTTTTCTAATTTGAATATAGCACACTATTATTAACACTTATAATGAAGTGTCAATTTAGATAGGCCAAAATGTACATAAATGTAGTTGTTGTGTTCTTCATTAATTTTATATAATAAATTAAATTAGATTATCAATACAGAAACCGTACAAGAAAACGTTAGACAAACCTCTTAGGTTAAAATATATGTTTACTGTTAAAAGTTTTATTGACTTTTTTATTTTAAGTATAACCTCAAACCTGCCTACTAATTAATGCTAATAAATGCCTATAATTATGTATGGAACTCCATAACTCAGAAGTTGGAGTACAAACTTCTGTATCATAACATTTCTATAAGCTGAATTTAAAAAGTTATTTAATATAAAAGCTCCCAAAATGGCTTTATCTTGTTTTAAATATGCAGGAAGAACACGCTTCTTATCACTAACACAGATTACATTGTAAATATTTGTCGTGTTGAACCGACACAACTGATAAAGTTTTAATTTTTACCAAAACAAAAAAAACGAAAATGCTAAAACAATACAATCGAATTGATAACTTCCTTTTCTTACAGAAGTCGGTTAAAAATTAGGTAGGTACAGTACTAACTAAAGGTTTACTATGTGATGATGACATGACCTTAAATCATAATAAAGATGTATGAACTTAGTAGTTATATAAAAATTACAATCGGTTTATTAACGAATATTTCCCGTATTGGATTAACTATTTTCAATTTGTTTTAACTTCAACCTGTACCCCACTCACAGGTAGGCAGAGGGAACCTAAAATTAAAACACTGTGTTCCCCATTTTCCGCCGAATTCTGGAGACATTGTGTGTTAAGTGGAGAAAATTGGTTATTTGCTTTAGAAATTAAAATATTAAATATTTCATTTCCTCGAGTGGGAATCGAACCCACAACCAATCGCGTTTACATTCACTTGTAACCCTGAGCTACGACTGGCCTCATTGGATTAACTCTTATTACCATAAAATATAAATGGACGAATAAAGTCCTAACCCATGTAGCTTTACATACCAAAAAACCTATATAAATAACAAAATAAGTAGGTAAATAAAAAAAACATCTTACTTACATCATTAATCATATCCTTGACATCCTTAAGTTGTCTGAACAGACGGACGATCTTGTCGGACACCTCGTTGGATTTGAGTTCGACTCGTTCCTGTTCCCATACTGTACCGATGCAGTGTTGCACTGCGCCGCAGTCTGCAGCCCGCCTGTATTCATTAAATTGATATTTTTATTAAAGTGGAGAAGAAAAAGTAGAAGGTAGGTATACGGGCGAAGCCGTAGCCGTATACCTTCCATAATTCTTGTATTATGCTGCATTTTCCAAGAGATTGATTATATCATTTATATATTCAATCATGAATAATTTATTTTTGTAATTCTCAGAAAGAGCAAGTGGGTAGCTGATTGAGAGGATATCAACGTTGGCAAGGGCGTCCCCTGTGTGACTCGAGCCTAAACTGAGGAATGTATCCAATCGTGAAACGATTTATCCAAACGTTAGCTCGAATGGGGATCGAACCCAGTATCCACAATTATCACGGATTCAAACAGTCAGTCTCTCTTAATACTGTCACGAGCTCCACAGAGATATGTGTATATTTGAATGTTATGTTTATTGTAGCTACAAGTTAGAATAAGGAAAATTTTAGACATTTACGGCTGGAACCTACTGGGTAGATTAATTACATGTAGCTTAATATTTTATAACTCATGATTTTCATTAATTAATTCCT
The DNA here is from genome assembly GCA_016802625.1 of Heliconius numata. Lineage (NCBI taxonomy): Eukaryota > Metazoa > Arthropoda > Insecta > Lepidoptera > Nymphalidae > Heliconius > Heliconius numata. Next base: position 886,692 of record JAEBDU010000106.1, on the reverse strand, counting down.
ACTACAAAACTCTTCATAAGCATAATAGTAAATTAGCTCCCTTATTAGGAGACTTACTTATATTACTAAGAATTTTCGTTATCAAATCGTACGATTTTACGTAATTCGAGAACACAGTTCACATTGGGCTTGTATTTTTTGTTTAATCTATATCAAAATATTACTCACAATAAGTAGAAGCAATGATTGAATGTAGCATCTAACATACATTATAGTTTCATTAGGTTTTGTGGTATAAAAATCAACGGTAAAATATTTATTCATGAATCACGAATTACGTTTACGTGATTCATAATTCGCAGCGGTATTAGTGGTTAGGTAATAGAATAAACCAATTACTTATTAGATATCGATTTGTTCTTGCTTGTCCTACAAATAGATTGCATTATAAAAGTGTCGAAAACATTTCAAGAGAATATCTTATTATAATAATCGTAGTAAAAGTAATGGTAATAGTGAACCTTTATTTTCACAATTTACTTAGCAGTAGCTTAACTTACAACAATAATAGAAACTAGTCACATTTTCAATAAATTAATCATTTCATTTCTCCATTTTCTGTCGACTTTCGATAATAATATGTTTAAGCGGAGAAATTTGTTTAAGCAGACATAAAATACTTAGGTACATAATTATAAAGAAAGCAAACATTTTTAATTTCCAACAGAATTTGAATTAACGACCATTACGATATTGTTTTTTCTTTTTATTTATATTTATTTACTTGTATTAACATGTTAATAATATAGGTATGTAAATAATATAATCATTCAAGTACTTTTAACCTCTTATTTATCATTAGCAAAATAATTGCTAATATGCCACTTTTGTATTGGCAATGTAATTATGCTAATTAGTTGATGAAATTAAAAAAAAATGATTTCATATCAGAAAAAGGTAAAAATAGATATTCATCACAACTGGATCTCATTTTAACATGCTTTTAATATTCTGTAATTTTAAGCTTTTTTTAATCATACTATCTCCTAACTAGGATTTTCATACAATGTGACATTGGCAAAGTGGTTTGTGCTCCACCGACACACTTGAAACACTTCAATCAAATAACTGAACTAAACTTATATTCATAATTGATATTGACTATACATGCTATGATTCAGATATTTAATCTTACAAAGGGCAATATATAAACAACAATAACGGGTAATGTAATATTCCTTTAGTGGTCAGAAAATGGAGAATAGAGTTCCTTTACATTGCTTCTCATCTATTTTCAGTGAACTAAACACCAAAATAAAAATGGATATTTCTCAAAAAAATACTTACTTCAAATTTTCACACCAATATTCTGGTCCCTTAGAACATTCTTTTGGAATTTGCCGAGCAGTTGACAAACCTGTGGACATTGTTAACACTAACATTAGTTGTCATTACAAGTTTTAAAATGTACCTAAATTACTAATATAAAATATAAATATTTATATCTATCTCCATATGATATTTTTATGTAAATATTAACTAATTTATATATCTGTATTTCAGTTTAGATTATTTTAATAGCCTTTTATCTAAAATAAAATCATGCAAAAGGTCAAAGTGTTTTATTGTTTGCGTTATTTGTCTTCTTAAGTCAATAACTTTATAAAGTATGGAAACAAAACTATTTATGTAGATAAATAATATTGATAATTGTATACTTAGTTTAAGTATGGATATTAAATAAATGTATTATTTCAAGTGATTAATAACCATCTGAGTAAAAGTGTAATACATGTTGTAATACATGTGCTTAGACGTGTTATTTAATTATATAAAATATTTAAAGAGCAATCTTAGCCGAGTAAGCACAGGGAACATAATGTTAGGTTGTTTTCTGCTTTGTGTCTTAATCCCCACTGCACATAAATGACCTCAGTTTAAAGATATCTAATACATTATAATTGTATAATATTATATTGTAAATATGTTGCAGTTTTTGGTAATGATGTCAATTTAATATGAAAACAAAATTCTAAACAACCAGTGTAATGTTTTTCAAGCTTGATATATTGATACATGCATAATAAATTAAGAGCCCATTCCCCTTCTGTTTGTGCTGATTGCAGGAAATTCAATATTATTACAAACAGTGAGTAAGTAGGGAGCTCATACAATAATATCATATGAATCATAATAAATTTAAAGACAATCTATATATATAAAATCGAAAGGTCACTCACTCATCACGAAATCTCAGAAACTACAAGTGCTAGGAATCTCAAATTTTGCATAGGAGTTACTTATAGGACGTAGGTGCTCGCTAAGACGGGAATTTCCAATATTCGAGTTCTAAGGGGTTGTTTTTGGGGTCGAAATTTTGTATGAAACTTCGTTACTACAAATACTAGGAGTCTCAAATTTTGCTTAGACGTCACTAGGACGTAGTCATGGAGACAGAAATTAATAATAACATAGTTCACGCGGGTGAAACCGCGAGCGGGCCGCTTGTATTTCATAAAATTATTATTTTATATTAAGGACAGTTGTGGTGCAGGGGCACAAGTGTGTGACTGTAAACAAACTGGTTGTGGGTTCAATCCTGCCTTCAAAAAATTAAGTATTTATTTAAATTTATATTTTCATTTCTTCACTCAGGTGTCGAGGCAAAGCCTGGCCACCAGTTTCACTTCTGCCATTCAACACACAATGCCTCCTGAATTTGGCAGAAAGTGGAGAATGAAGTGCCTTAACAGAAGGGTTCCCTCTGCCTACCCTGCTGCATGCAGGATACAGCATGAAGTTGATTTATAATGACAATGATGATGATGCAACTAACTGTACACACAATGGTTATGGGTTCAATACTCATATGGGAGAATTCATTATTTTTGTTTGTTTGCAGGAAAATATAAAGAATTCATTGCTCCTACTGGAAATTGTACCTTATCAAGGTCATTGTGTCTCAGTGAGTAACTGAAACACAATGCTATATTATTATAAATATTTTAATACACAAATTATAATAATATCTTCTTTTCTAACACTACTATACTCATTTGTATGTCTTATTCATTACCACCTGGGTAAACATAAATTACAGTAAGTATAAACTAATATTTTATTACTTAACTTCAATTTTAATAAACATTTTGAAAACTGCCAACAAATGTATTATATAGTATTAAGAATTACTAATTTAAGTTATATTAACGCTTAATGTTAAGCTTATCAAGTTTCAATTTGAATAGTCTTTGTTTATGACATTCTTTGTTCAATAAATAAAAAAGATACGTAAGCAGATATTGTTAAAATATGTATTTAATATTTCTATAACATATATAAAATTCTTTTGATTTTCAAGAACTTTCTAATACGAGAAGAACTACGTACTTATTGAAAACGTAACACCACAAGCCGTAGGCAAGCAATAATGCAATATGTGCTAAAATAAGAATGTAGTCACACTACCGTAGAATTTTGCAGCAATTAGTTACCACATAACTGTATATATTAATGTAACAAAGACAACAAAAGGATTAATAATTATTAAGGGAAATAAAATAACACTTACTTGTACAACAAAAGAATGATATTGTAATAAGACAAACTGTAAATGCGTTTGTCATTGTTAACGTTTTTAAAACGTTTAAAATCTAAAATCCACTGTCCACTTTCGTCGTCGGTTCTATGAAGACTAACAAAACAAAATACCCTACAATTTAGAATTTGTTATATCCGTACGAATACGAAGTTTATTGCGTATTGATTTGATATTATAAACAAATGTCAAGTCATGAAGACAGATTATAAAATTTTCTTCAAAATTATCCACAGATATAGTTATAATGTTTGGCAAAACTAAAAAATAATAAGTTTTTCATCCTTATTTGTTACAATTAAATTTAAAATATTTCTACTTTAACTAATATGTTTATGTATTTCTATGTTCACAATTTTAAGTTCAAATTTATTTTAAGAATAACAAAATATTTAGTCTATAAACGTTGTAGGCTATTCGACAATAGACGGCTCTGTTTATTAAAGAAGCATAGATAAATTTATTACATAATATTGAATATGCTATTTGTCAAGAGGTGGCATTAAGATCTTTAGTAGTAAAAAGTTAAGAACTTAATTTACCACGTTAATTTAACTGTTCCACAAATTAAAAAAACATATTTAATGAGTACATATAAAATTTAAATAATTTAACAAGTATGTCACGACAAGTGTATCAACGATTTATAAAATATTGTTTTCTTGTAATTTAATACTAGAAGACGTAATAACAATTAACTTTCTATGTTTTTAAATTTTTAAAAAACGTCAGAATAAAAAATAGGATACTTTTACATCTCATTCGCAGGAAAATTATTAATTATTATTGTGTGCTTTGATCGAATAAAATATTTTTTTAAAAAGGCAAAGTTCATGCATTCCTGTAAGTCATAAAATAAACAATAATTGCACATTAAAATTCGGTTCAAACTTATTATATTTTATTACAGTGGCAGCATTAGCGAAAGCTACTGTTACTTGTTGGCATGATGAGGTTTCCTTTTATTTTAATTGATTTATAATATCTAACTGATTATTTTATATTTTTTTGCCGACATTTTTTGTATAGTAACAAATTCGTAGTCTTGTTTTGGGGTTCATGTATACATACAGACTTGACTTTGATTTTTAATCTTGGGTATGCATTATGTAAATAAACGTATTTTAGCTTTTCAATAAAAAATATTTTTGTATGCATATTTTATCCAAAGCCATCGCACATTATTAATCTAATTAGAACAAATGAGACACGGACGCTGCCTCTTATGCTGGTGAGTCTATTCACAAAGTAGGTAATAATAGTGCAAACTTATTTTATAATTTACACGAAGTCAGGTCCAATATCAGCGAAATTGCAATTTCCAACGTTTTTCCTGGGACACAATTAGTCGGTGTTCCCCGGAGAGGCAGGTCCGAGTCGGGTCGTAATAAAATTAAGAAGACGCCTCGGGCGTACGGTCGCGGTAAGTCGATGCCTTCGGTGGGCATAAAACAAATCCATCCGAGCCGGTCCATGAGCGCTACGGCATAGCTGTAGAGTCCCTTATTTTTATTTAGGTATACGTCTTTTTTATATTTAAATTATTATTTTATTATTAATGTCAAAACAATATTTTTATGTGAAATATTTTAAATAATAATAATGAAACATCAGTCATTTTTGTATTTGCAAGATAATAAGAAATATTTTTATTATTTTTGTTTTACCAGGTTTATAACTTCAGAAAAAGCTACTGAAGTAAAAGTGTATAGATTCGTTATATTTTATATTGTCCACAGAGTGTACCTGTATCGATGTAAGCAAATTTACGTCAGTGAAAATTCATTTATTTGTTTTAAATAATATTATCGTTTTACGTACGAGCTAACATGACGCATGATCTTGATAGTGTATCTTATATTTAATATTTTCAAATATCTTTATCATATAACAAAATAAGTTGTAAATTATAAAAAAAGTTTGTACTATTATTACCTACTTTATGAATAGACATAGACTCACCAGCATAAGAATCGACGTCAGTGTCTCATTGGTTCTAAATACCTTTGAAAATTATTATAATGACTTTGGAACTCATTAGTATAATCAATTAGAATAGTAGTTTAGACGTAAGCGTACTAAAATATGGTAGGTACACCATAAAATATGACTGTAGAAATATCAAAATATTTTTTTTACATAAAATTGATTTTTATTACTTAGAAATATTTTAATTTTAGAATATTTTTTTCTATATAAAATCGTAGTTTTATTACCAGGTGCTAAAATAACTTCACTTTTTGAAACAATTTAGATTAATTAGATATATTAAAATAAATTAAATTAAACATTTCCAACCTTTTAATCTATAAAATTTGATACATTTAATTTTTAAATATATTATTTTTAATAGATACTTAAGTGGAAATCTGCGGAAAATGGGCAACAGAGTGTCTAACACTTGATTCGCGCCGCCTATCCTGTTATATACGGGATCCAGCGTGAAACTAATAAAAAAAAACAAAAAAAGAAAACGGAATTAACTATTATCGATACAAAAGCTTGTACCACACACGAAGCCTCCACAGCCGGTCACGTATACGATGTCCATATTCTGAATAACACTTGAAACCGTCCTAACGCACTGACATTCTTGTTTGTCCTCATACGCCACGTGACGCGACTGTACACTGGCGGTATACCTTTTAGATATAAACTTACTGCTTGTACCAGTATTAGGATGAAGAAATATATTTTCTAACACTTGTGTTTCTTTTTATTAGCAACTCATTTCTGTTGATATTCTACTTTTCTCATTTTGTTTATTTTAGCATAACGCAGTGTTACTAAAGTTGATATATAATATTGTAGGATTATATTTTTAATGTACGGCTATTTTTAGATGATAAAGTAGGTAGTAAGTAGTCCGTTCTTACTTTGTTATAAGATGTAAATTGGCTCTTAAAAAAGCAACTTGGCGACTTTTCCTAGTAGAATTGCTTTTAAACTGCTGCTTGCTTCGGAACTAAGTTCACTAATAATTCAAAAATAATAAAGATGTCCTAAAGTCTTCATGATTTGCCATATAATAAATATTCTTGGTCAAAAATTCGTCTGAAAAGTATGTACCTACCTAGTCTAGCATTTAAAACTATTATTAATCACAAATCTTTGTAAGACAAGTAAATGACAATTTTAATGTCCTAATCCTAAATATACCTTGAAAGGTTTCCATGACATTACATATTTTGCATCTTTACAAGATGTGCTGAAAATATAATATACGTTACAGTTCTTTTTTCCACTATTCATAACTACTTGACTCTACCTATAGCAAAATATTTTAAGCATTTCCTCTATATCATTGTATATTCATGTTTCAAACTGTAATACACAATTTTATCAATTTTTATATTTATTTTAATACAAAACAAATTAATATAATAAAGTAAACCACAATAGCTGACTTTACTATTACAAGAAATCAAAATGTCGTATATCACAATGAAAATCAAACAGTTACCCTTGAACACTTACTAAATAACATCTTAAAACCGAACCGTCCTCCACAGGGCCATTCATTCCGTAATTTACGGGAAAGAGAATTCGAGGGCTATCCAGAGGCAGAGTTTACGGTCGCGATCAGTTAGCCCAGTAAGTAATCCAGTGGGCATCGAGTGCAGCGGGCGGCAATAAAAAAGAGTTATAGTTGGAAGAAAAGGAAAGTCTCCGTCTCGGATCCTCACCGTTAGTTGGGGATCAAGGGCTCAGCGCTCGCCGGGTGATAATCATAATTTTTACTTACGAGAGCACGAAAACAGCATTAGTTGGCGGCGCGACAAATCTTCCCTAACTGCGGCTAACTTCGCGACTCTACTTCGTCTTGGTACATTTTTGCGAGCTTGCGGATATACTCGTAGCTATGAAATAGGTGATGCACATGAGATTTCTATTTTATGATGCACCGCACGTGTGAAAGTTATGTTTTCGATCTTTTGTAACAGTTCAAGCTTTTTAATATAAAGTTAAACATAATTGCTTTGAATTGCATATATTGCAATTATAATATTAGAAGTTAAATCTTAGGAATAATGCATATAAAAGTAAAAGTTATAATACCTACATATTATATTAAATAAGTATAGACTATAGAAAGCCTAGTGGCTTAGGCTAGCTTTGACATACCAACGTCAAATGCCAACTTGATATACATATGTTATTGTTTTAAACTGTAGAGAAATGTCTCTCAATCTTGTACCGAAATGCATATTAATGATATTTTCTTGTCAGTTTTAAGTGTATATATGGTGAACTGATTTACTCATTTATACATAATAATATTTACATATTTTTCATTCATTTTTGCCACCCTTGAGCTTCTAGCGGGATCTAAAATTCAATTCTTAGTTTATAAAATTGATTTATCAATTTTATTTTGTATACAAATGATGTAATCGGTTTTTTATAAGTAAATCAGAAATTTCAGATTTAAAAAGCCAGAAGTTGTCTCTATATCCCAATGTCAGTTCCCCTTATTTACTAAACATCACATTTTCAGAAGTGCAATACAATACTTACATAAAGCGTCCGAGGCGAGGCGGTCGATTAAGAAGCTGCACCGTTGCCTGGCGACGCCGCCATCTTGCCTCCACCCCGACCCACCCCCCACCCCCTCTGTAAACAACTGTATCGTTGCACTGAAATACTCGATATATTAAAGAGCTCCTTGGATTTTTAAAAACTCTTCATGATGTATATAGTACATTCTATTTGAATATACATAAATAAAGCATGTATTATTGTAAAAATATATTAATATCATGGTTTTTGAACATGTAAGGTTGTTTGAAATATATTCATTAGAATAAATGTAGATTTTCATATAAGTACCTACATATATTATTCATAGACAATTTTAAGATTATCTACATTTATATCCTCATTTATTAAGTACCCACTTAATTTATTGTTTTTAATTATAAAGTAGTAATGAGAAGAAAAGTATAAAAGGTAGATCAATCGATGACATTTACATAGGTATGTGCTGCACCATAGTTTAAGCTTAAAAGTTCTAATAAAATTCAGTAAATAACCACTTTTTCTCATTTAGCATTATAATATATACGAACGAAATAAACAAAATTAAATAGGTACTACATTGCTTATTTCTAATCATTACATCTAATATCTTACCGTATCTAAAATCTAATATTGTACCCAGAAATAATTGTTTTTTTCTTAAAAATATATATTTTTTAAAAAGAAAAGATTACTTTTAAAATCAATGGAACGATTGAAAATAAAAATGATCTCTTAAATCTAAAAATGAAGTTAGAAACAGTGAAGCTGCAGTTAAATGAATGTTAAACGTGTAATTTCTCGTGAACGCTGCAAAGACAGATGGCGGCTATTATTCAAGATTACAGATACCCTTTGCCTAGGTATTGCAGAATGAATTAAATCATCTTCGCAACTTTATGAAATTGATATAGTGACGCTTATTATATATCTACTTATTAATTTTAATAAGGCCATATCAGGCCATTGAGGCCAGTCGTGGCGCAGTGTGACTGTAACCGCCACAGGTGGTGGGTCCGATCTCCACGCGAGGAAATGTAATATTTAATATTTTAATATCTTCGTTCTAATTGAGGTCCGCCACTCAACACGCATTGCCTCCAGAATTCGGCGAAAAGTGGGGAGCGGAGTGTTATGACACTAGCTTAACACTGCCTCTGCTACATGCAGGATACAACGTGAAGCTGAAAAAAAAGAAACAAAAATATTTAACAAGATATTTTTACTGTAGGCACGTACAAGTTGTTAAGTACATTTGTATGAAAATTAGTAATATAAAATAACAATTAAATATTCAGTTTAAGAAGCTGTTACAGTCATAAGATAGTAGTTAGGTACTGTAAGATACTATTAATATTTCCATTATATAATAGCATCCATCGCTTCACATGGCAATTCCCATTAAGTTTATATTATTAAAGCAGAAGGCAATCTGTACAGCGTTTTAATGTATTATGTAGAATTATAAAGGCGTCGAGCCCCGCTTACTTCTTATGATTTATTCATGAGGAAGAACAACGTTAAATTTGAACATGCCTACTTGTACTTGTACAGGGGCATTTTGGTATAAAATGTCAAACGCTTTAAGCGCCTAATTTGTTTTTCATAAAGATTTATCGGTAACTACTTAAAAGACTAATTTTATACAACGAACAAAAGTATCTTTCAATTTAAAGGTTACATTAGAATATTTCAAGATTGTTTAAAACAATTATTGAGTTCCACACTGTTTCAGTCTTTCAGTGGGTATATCGAGACGTGCTAGTGTAGTAAATAGTATAACCACCAAGCCAGTGCAGTATTCAGTAAAGTTTGTTCTAACTGTCGGCTCGTAGCAGCCGGGTGAATTTATACACAAATATATCCAAAAGAAAACTTCTTTGAAGTCGGGAACAAAGCCAATCCACCGCGGTTATCTGTGATATTTTCAGGCGAACTCGTACCTTATTCGCAAACGTCGAATCCGTATACAATACAGTGCGAAACGAAATTCGAAGGATAGATAATTTCGTAGCAAAAGAAATAAGGCGAAGGGAAAAATATAAATTGAATAGTCGAATACACGCATCCCGGCATTACCATAAAGGCAACAGGGATCAAGCGGGATTCCTCTACGAACTTTTTTATTTTCCTTCCACCTCTAAATCTCCAGCGAAATCTTCGCGAATCTGCAAATGTTGATTTGATGATGTCGTGCTCCGCCGTCGTACTACGAGCGTAATATGCGACTACTACGTTGCGTAGACGGTCTACGTATAGCGAATTCCGTTACCATCTTGCTGTTATTGTTTTTTTTGTCATTGATTTTATATTTCATACATATTATTTCATACTATGGTAAATAAAGAATTTTTATTTTGTTGCAATATGTAATTTTATATAACCAAAAATAGGACTGTTTTAAAAATTAGAAAATATTAGATAATTAATATCGTTGAATGAGATAGTTATATATGTATGTTTATTGAATATTTTTTGGTTTTCACTTAAGGATCGAACATAAAAAAAAAAAAAAAATATTTTGCTTTATTAATTAACATATACTTGTTCCTATACTGTATAGTAGTCAATATACAATTTAGAAAATTAATATAAAAAAATCTACACTTATGGATGAAGACTCCTTATAGTAATACTAGAAGCTTATATTACTTAAATAACTTACATATTATAAATCTGCGTAAATATGTACAAAACATTTGCCATATAGTAAATCTTTCCGAAACATTTCGTGAACTAACGAGCGAGAGCTGAAGGTTGCCTCCATGGATTACTTGACTCATCCATTGCGGTCATTAAGACACATTACCTACCCCCCTATACTTACCTCCCACCGATCCACTTTTTAATTCAACTTTCCTCCTAACCAATTTGCATGATTACTTTCCTTTTTATTGCTCTCCTCGTGATGGTACTGGTATATTGATACTTTTTTCAAGATTATTCGAGTGCGCAATGAAGCCTTCATTTAGTTAAACGGTTCGCTCAAAATTACTAATGTTATGAAATAAGTTTAAAATATGTTTTCAGTTTTGGTTGCGCTTACGGGAGTCATTTTCCTGATACTAGATAAGTATTCATCTGACAGAAACTTGGGTTTTGCTGAGGCATATACTGACTAAGGAAATAATAAAAAAAATAATAGAAACAAATCTCTGAATTTATTTATATTAAGCATTATGTAGGTACTGTAATCGTACATTCGTTTCTTTTTTCATACAATTTATAATGAGCTAAAAAAAAAACGCGTGCACCAATAAAAGCTAGCGCGCGTTGTCACCACTCAACCAACTTTATTGTTCTGTCGTTCAAACCCGACAGATCGTGATAGAATTAAATTGGGAGCATCGCACCGTTATGTGGAAAATAATAACAGTGGTATCGGATGTATTTACGCGCTGGTGGCAGGGGTCCCGACTTCCAGTTAATAGAAATCCAGCCAATGATAATCTGTTTTCTACACCATTAATCCTAAACTAAGTCTGAGTACAATCTGTGGCGTCTTCTTGGAGCGCGTCGAGTTTTATAGTCTCGTTAAGGTCCGCAATTTGTGGAGTCGGGCCGTTAAGGAGCGCCTCGCCCTCATTCGCCTCCAAATCCTAATTCCGAGCGTGGACTTTCTTAATCTTACGATATCGGGCTCAAGGTAATTGTTTCAAAATTGTAGCGATAGCGGAGCGGTGGGCATACGCTGTTTTTAGTGATTGCGGTCAACTTATTATTATGTAATATACCTATGCTTTAAATTTGCAATATATACATGACAATATAGTATAGTTGGCTAAAACAGTTAAATCTTTCTATTGCTAGGAAAGTAAAAACATGAAAAAACAACTAAGGATTAGTATGTAGGTACCTTTGTTATTGTATTTTAATAAAAAAAAATATATAATTTGTTAGATACGTAGTGTACTTATTCATGTCCTCCATTTTTCTAAGTATCATATACTTAATTTTTTTTAACAGTTTATTAAAAGCAACATGAATAAAAAATATTTAACTATAATTTAAAATCGGTATATTGTGAAATATAATTCTCAAGCTAAAGATACGTATGGTTCAAATGAATACAAATTACATTTGCAAATAATGTTAATCCACAAATTAGTTATCTCCCTATCTCGCCTCCCCAGCCACTGTTCGCATTTCTCTACGGCAAACTTACACCAATGCAGAATGTATAAGTAGAATATTGTATAGAATAATAATTAATATAGATGATTATTATTATCATCTTTGAAAGCTTATTTATTATTGTATACATATACTCGTTTCAACAATTGGCAAGCAATAAAATAAGTTTTTTTTTATTTTACACCTAGGTCACTAATAAAAATAAAAAGAAAGAAGGTTACAAATACAAAGAAGAGAAAAAGAATTGAACTCGCTCACCAAGAATTCCACACAAATTTCAGCTGTGCGGGACACAGCGTAAAGGTAAAAAAAAAGTTAGAGAGTATATTAATGTAATATAATAAACGTTCAGAATGATAACAATAGCCGCTTAGAAAATTGCATGTTGTATTATTTTAAAAAAATCTGTAATTTTATGCAGAACGTTTATAATTAAGCATAGCGCTGCTAGATGTTTAGATAATGAATTTACGATAATCCAAATTAATACTTTTGCAATATTAATAATTATATTAAAACAGAACTGGAATATGTTTTATTTTTTGACAAAAATGATATAAAAGAAGACTAATTGATTGTAATTCTACTTACCTATAGTAAAAAATTGGAATATATTATGTACTTTGTAATTTCTTAATATTAGTAATATACGACATGGTATATCGAAAGTAAAAAACTTTGTCACTGTAGGTAGTACGTTGAAAATAAAGGAAAGAATACATACATTAAGATATACATCCTGTTGAGTTTTCTTAAGTGGTCTGTTACAGTGTCGATCGCTGTTAATAGTAGTACTGTTAACATTTAATAGCACATTTAAGTGTCCATGAAGTGTCCTGGAACTCTATATATTGCTGGTGTCTCATGCGAATATAAAAAAATAATAATATTGCCAGCCTGTAATATATAAGAATATACACATATTGATTGATCAGATTAAAATAAAATTAACTATTTATAAATTACAATTTAAATTCTTACTCTTAAATACTTCAGTTACTAAATTCTCTACACGTACTAATTACATACATATCATTATCTATATCTATATCTATACTTATAATAAATCTGTAGAAAAGTCATTTCTGTACATTGAAAATATTTAAAAAAAAATTAGCCAGGGTGTTAAAGGATAACTAACAGAATCCATTTCCAGCATTTTTGGAATTTTTGTCTGTTTGTCGGTTTGTCTGTTTGTCTGTTTATGTGAACACGTATGACGTAAAAAGTACACAACAAATTTATGCAAATTTTATATATAAAAATTATAAGTAACTCGGAGAAGGTTTTAGTTTTTATTTCATTGTAATCGCTTCACTCTACCAAAAGATATAAGTATTTAAGTTTTTAAGAAGTTCATATTTGAGATAGTAGAAATAGACATATGTAACGCTATCTATTTTCAACAAATGGTAGGTACTAAAGTATCTTGATAACGCATAAAACATACTGTTGAATTAAACATTAATTTCGTCTGGAGGACTTTTAAACATTCTAATACTTTAGTACATCATAAAACCTCGGGCGAAGCCGCGGGCTGGCCGCTTGTTAGTTTATAAGGTTTATATTTTTACAAATTAAGTAAGACTATCATTTTAAAATTTTCCAACTGAGTTAGTTGCTTATTATCACAATGAAACAAATATTAATGTAGTAAGTTTGTATGAAAGACTTTTTTTTCAGTTTCATGCTGTTTCCCGCACATAGAAGGGATAGATAAAAGACACTTGCCTCACTCGACAAGACGCTTCCCACTTTCCCCGAATTTTGGGCTGCTTTGCCTCGACACCAGTAGTGTCCACCAGTAGTCTCGTACATTTTCGTACTTATAAACGAACTTACTTATTATTAATACAAACTATTATTGTCTCGTTAGTTTGTCAAAGAAAACCTTATCAAAAGTTTAATTTTCGTTAATTTTAAATGTTTTAATATTATTAATTAACCATTAAAGAACATTATTCGAACAAAACAAACTATAGCTTTACCCAAACGATACTAATAGAAATGTACATAATAAAATGGTTTATAACCTGGTGTAGATATAATACAGAATTGGGCATCTTTACGCCTCATCTAGCCCTCGTTATGCCGCGATCGTAAATCTTCATTCCTCCCCCCTCCCCCCTTCTCCCCTCTCCTCCCTTGGTGTCGTACCCACTTGAATGCTTTGATATCATAAGTTATAATTTTCTTTGGGCATGTCTAAAATGCTCGACTTTACTAGAATATTTAAGATACATGTTTGTTTTATAACATACTTACTCGTAAATAAAAGCGGGCATGTTTAAATGTATATAAATAAATTAAATATTATGATTTTGCTACGGGTAATATTTCGACAATTTAGTTCTCTGGGTCTTTTATAGCTTCGCGCTGTATCACGCACATAGGGCGGTAGGCAGAGGGGACCTGGAACCTAGTGTTAAGACACTTCGTTGCCATTAAGACACTTCCGTTCTCTACTTTCCGCCAAATTCGGGAGGCATTGCGTGTTGAGTGGTTGAACTCGATATCGCGCTTTGCCTAGTTACCACAGCTAGGAAATGAAAACGTTTAATAATCCATTTCCTCGGGTGGTAATCAAACCCACTACTTGTCGCGTTTACAGGCGCACACTTGCGCCTCTACGAAACAACTGGCCTTAGTTCTCTAGTTATAGCCTTAAATATATGTTCTTTTCAAACTTCTGGTTAAACAAGGTAAGGCAAAAGTTTACAACAACCAGAAGGCATTGCCTTGAACAGAGACGTAAATTAGGCAGAGACTTTAGTGACGCATCATTATTTTTTCAGGTTCATGCTATGAGTCTTTAGCTTCTATATCCATAATTAAAGTAAGTAAAAAGAGAAAAAAATATAACAAATTGCCCTCAAAACAATCCTTAAAAAAAAAACACTAATAAATTGTTAATATTTAACGTCTTTGTTTGCATTAAAGTGATTCTGTACAAAAATATTCTATATCTGCACGAGTAGACGCAATAAATCCAAGTGAAGCGTATTTATTTACTTGCCATGTCTCTCTGTAAGGCGGCGTTCTATTTGCGTTTTTCAAGGTATTAGGTACAATTTGTGAAGTATTTTTATAGAGGCCTAAAATTTTGCTATTATTATACCTAAATAATGTTAGTTTTAATGTTTATTTAAATATTTTATCTATATTTCTATACTAATACTATAAAACAGAAGAGTTTGTTTTGCTGAATCTTAGAACCTACAAGTTCGGACTGTAAAACCTTTTTTGTGTTGCCAAAATCCATTTATAGAGGAACTGTAGTAGGTTATATTACCTACATAGAAATAATCGTTTCGATGTGCACTATTGTGCCTGAGGTTAGAGTTATCTCGTGAACTTAAAATATACGTATGTATCATACACATCTCTCAGTTACTTCTATTTCACTACGGATATCAAACCGCAGATAAAAACCTTATTACTTATTAACTTTAATAAGTTTAAATTTTCAGTTTATTTGTCTTATTTTTCAATGTCTTAGACT
Organism: Heliconius numata; assembly: GCA_016802625.1. NCBI lineage: Eukaryota > Metazoa > Arthropoda > Insecta > Lepidoptera > Nymphalidae > Heliconius > Heliconius numata. Next base: position 871,000 of record JAEBDU010000106.1, on the reverse strand, counting down.
TAGACGAAAAATTATTCGACATATCAATTATTTTAAGTTACACGAAAAACGTGCAACTTTCACTCGTAATTCACAATGAAAGCGAAAAAAAAAATTATTGGGTGAGAAAAAGCTCCGGGAAAACACGGGTTCCATTATCCAAAATAGTTATATAAATTCGAGGTAACTTAAATTATACTATTTTATATAATCATTATTATAAGTATATACATTTATTATTATAATTAAATAATTGTAAACTGAATAAATTGAATGTAAGATCGCGTCTTAATTCAAATCATATAAATAAGTAAATACATATACCAACTGAGTATATCAAGCTACGTTGAGTGCGATATTATTTTGTAGTCAGGCAGCTTCAGGCACGGAACACAATTAACTTGTAAGATTGTCTGCGGAGGCTGCACTCGTACCCTCGCCCTCCTCGATCTACCCTCCCTCCGAAACAAAACATCAATAAACTTAACAACATATACGATTTTGAACCTTAATATTACACATTAGAGTTTGAAATCACGTAATATTTTGTAAGTTTTATGTGGCGCATTTATTTCGTGTAGGTATAGCAGTCCAGTTACCCTTGATTGGTTGTCGTTCCTCTAATCCCGTTTTGATCCTTTCCACCCAAACCTAGCCCTCGCTCAGTTAACTATTGACATGCGTTCCTACCTGTTCGTATGTTTTTCCTCCGACGCCTGTATTATTTATTAGCACACAAATGTTGAGATATCTACAAATCAATCAAATACTCATATAAGTACCCGAAATACTAATGTCGTACCTGTTATAAGAATATTATTCTAATTTTGTGTAGAGAAATCTCTTTAATAGAGAAAGAGGTCATAAGAGTTCAAAATGTTCTTACTCTTGTGAGTAAGAACATTTTGAAGAGTAATTTTAGTTAGAGTATAAGAAAAATGGTAGAAAGGATAAATACTTTCCAAAGCTCCCAAGGCTCACGATATGTGTGAAGAAAACTTTCAGAAATCAAATTGCAAATTAAGTATAAAAAAAATCTATGCCTTATTTAGAACCGGTAAGAAATAATAAACGAGGCAAACCGCGGCGTTGAGTTCTGCCACTCAACACGCAATGCCTCCAGAACTCGGCAGCAAGCGGGAGAGGAACGGAGTGCCTTAACACTAAGTTCCCTTTACCTACCCTCCTGCGCGCAGGATACAGCGTGAAGCTTATAAAAAAAAGAAATAAATAAATTCAACAATTTTTAGTATAGTTGTATTCGTATCATCATCACGTACATACGTTGTTTAAATATCACCAGTCTTATTTTCCCAAGTTTATGACCAGTAGATAAGCTGTATTATCAATTTGTAAAACAATAAACTATACACATGCAGCAATTTTATAATGATATGACGTTGTTCACGTGACTGGCTGAGACATAAATGGTATTTTCTTCAGTGTTCAGAGTTCTATAATATTGACAAAAAAAAAATCAGCTTCACGTTGTATCCCGCACACAGCGGGGTAGGCAGAGGGAACCTTGTATTGACACTCCGTTCCCCACTTTCTGCCGAATTATGTTACGTGTGTTGAGTGGCAGAATAAAACGCCGACACCAGAGCGAAGAAATGGAAAAATATAAACGTAAATAAATATTTCACTTCATCGAGTCTTCCACTTTCCTCGATCGAACCCAAAACCATCGGGTCACAGTCACACCCTTGTGCCTTGCGACGACCTCACTATATTTTAAGAAATACTATTTTTTATTATTTTTGATAAATTAATAATTTTAGCTTATATTATTATAGATGTATTATTATATAGATAAGGTTGCTTATACAGCTCTTATAGTTTAAAACGATTTCCCTACATAGTATTGACGAGAAAATGTGTTATTATTTAAAATGCATAAAGCTATAATATATGTGACTTGTATAGTTATTTACGATATGTTGTTTAAGAACAAATATAATATAACGCGGGGATGATATGATATCACGTACGCTCGCATGTAGACCCTAGACCTCAGTGACTAAGGCAATCCTTGATAAAATAAAAAACAACATTAATGTTTGCCTCCATAAAGATAAAATGTGACGCGCACGAACTGCGGTCGGCCACCGAACACACGTGCTTATGTAAGTATACACGAAACCTACAGCAAATACTACGGCGTTGTCTAATTATAGCGGTGTAAATGATAAAACTCGTAATTACCTTTTGATAGTACAAACGATCCATCTCAACTCTCCGTCAGCTCAGTCTCGACTCTCATGTGCCTCTCGTGCCCTGGAAAGCCATTAGAGCGGTCGGGCGCTAGTCCGCGAAAGCTGCCACCAAAAAGAGCAAAGAATCGAAAAGCGATACCGACTAATCCCACTAATCGGGGGGCAATTGAAAAATAAAAATGTAGATGGCGGAATGATTCCATTTGGAGCCAAAACGATGCGACAAAATAATAAAAAAGGTAGAAGCGGAACGGAATGGGCCTGCCCTCGGCGGCCGACGGCTAATATTGAAAGCAAATCCTCGGCTAAATCCTTAAAGCGCTCGGATTGGAGCACCTGGAAACTGTGTGCTCGCCCGCGTCGCTGTTCTGATAATCATTTACTGGATTATTGTATACTTTCCGCTTAATGTCACCGAATTTCGTGAATCAATTGGTCGCAATTTATAGGCACATCGAACTTTGACCCCAATTTTCACGTTGGAATTTTCAAAGGATTTGGAGGTTTTACACAAGTATTTTAACTGGATCGGCTTTGTTGAAATTTCTTTACGTTCAATATTGGATAAATTACTTTTGTATCATTTATAAAACCTGATATAAAAGATGAGGAGCTAATTTCTTCAACTTTTATATTACACCTTGGAATTGAATATTCTATTTTCTATCTCTGCTGTAGTGTTCTTGTTCTTTGCTTTGATATGCTATGTGAAATAGAAATATAAAAATATATAGAAATTAATTCTTTGTTTACTAAAAACAATCATAAAAAAACGACGAAGCCTTAAACACCTATTAAGTTCGAGTCGGACGTTTCCACCGACAATTTCGTACCAATTTCGCGATTGTATGTCAAAGGGAAGCTTAACTTATAAAAATTGACAATTGCATTAATTTAAGTTTGTGATGATTTTTCTAAGTACTATAAGTCTCTATGAAATATCAAATAATTTTATTTTTTCGGATTTTTTCCTTTAATTGTATTGTAAATTCACAGAAGAGTAGAATAGATTGCGTTGACCTAAAAGCTATTTTTTTCTGTCCTTCAAGAAACTATAAACCTGATTATTTGACATAAATTTTAGCTTGAAACTTCCACGTAATCGACTTTTTTACTTTAACTTGGACAGATGGACAACAAAGTTATCCTTTAAGAGTTCCGTTTTTACCTTTGGAGGTACAGAACCTTAAAAATGATTGTTTCACTGTTTTCTTTTGAGCAGACAAAGGGCCGGATTTATGAAAGCTTACCGAGTTAGATAATATAACCGTACTACATACATTTATCGTGAATTTTTTTTTATAAAATAGCATGCCAAAATGCAAAACAGACCACAATTATATATAATTGTTAATAAATAGGGGTGTGTACTAAATTATTTAGTCTAAATGATCAATGCTAGGGGTGAACTTAGAAAATGTTTGCTAAGTTAAGGAAAATAAGAAAATAGAAGCAACCAATCGATGTAAGTAGGTACGAACGTTTATATAATACTAGCGGACGCGCGCAGCTTCGCTTACGTATTTAGGGGTGAATGCTAATAAACCATGAAACTTGTGTTCAATGAAATATTTTTAAGAGTCTAAATTTCAAATTTTATAAAAATCGGTGGCGATTTAAGAATTTTTCCATACAAACTTTCAACCCCTTATTTGCACCCTTAAGGAAAGAATTCTAGAAAACCATGAAACACGTGTTCAATTAAATACTTTTAAGAGTCTGAATTTCAAATTTTATAAAAATCGGTGCCGATTTAATTTTTTTTCCATACAAACTTTCAACCCCTATCTCACCCCTTTAGGATTAAAAATTTACAAAATCCCTTCTTAGTGGATGTCCAGATTACGAAAGTAAACATCTGTCCAAATTTCACGTTTTTACCATGAGCGGTTACGGCTGTGCGTGCGTCTTACCTCAGTCAGTGAGGACAAGTCCTTTTATATATATAGATTACTCTTTTACTTCATTTGTAGTACATAGAAGTTTTCTATTTAAATTTGTTTTACATACTTATTGTAGTAGATGTGCTTGGTTACGACAACACAATCTATCTTTCGTTGGCAGCTCGCCGCCCGCTATAAAATAGCTTACCCTAACGTGAAATTTATATCAAATTCTATTTAATATACATCTTTCAGTGCAAGCGTTCAAGGCGATGCTATTATGGAAATACTTCTTGTATTGAAAACGGTTGATACTTACAATTTCTATCTCATAATATTATTTATATTTCGACAAAATTTAAAATTTGTTTACGAGTATATTCTATAGTTATTATACTGTTTAACAGTAAGTTAACAGTAAGTGGCAAATCGGCAAATAAAACACTAATACCTAAATAAATTGTACCTACAGTTTTTTTCTATATTTAAGTTTGGTATGTTTATGGGCATTTGTTTTACAAAAGCCAAATATCGTTTGAAATATTTTTCTATATTGCAAAGAAAATAATATTTAATTCTGCATATGTATGTATGTCTGTGGCATTGTAGCTCCCAAACGAATCAATTTAGTTTGATCTAGTTTTTTTATTTGAAAAGTGACATAATCGAGAGTGATCTTAGCAACCATTTAATAAAATATGTTCACCCGTTTGAAGATCACCAGCTCTTTTCTTGTCTATGAAAGGACGTAAGCAACTTCCACTATTCTGATCGATTCCATATTTCGTATCTTGTCACTTTATCAATATTACCTATACATGGTAACCTTGACCTGACACTGCAGTATCATCTCGAATCTGTAAGATTTAGGTATCTTATTCTTAAGAACACGAATGTGAAATAGAATGTAGATAGATATAGATATTCACTTTTAAGAAGTTTTTGTGTCAATTGTTTTAAATTTTGAAAATGGCTAGGTATACGAGGCTCGTATTTAAGGATACAAATAAAACGACCTAATACTCAGTGATATTTTTTTTATTATGACTAGAGGTTTTTAAATTATAAAACAATCACTTATCCCTTTGATACATTTACAAATTAATCAAGAAACAATTGATCTTGTGTGTTTTGTTTGATATGTATGAAATGAAAACCTCAATTTGTTCATTATTACACTTCGAATTATTTATTTACATTATTTTTCTCTGTTCACAATATTACAATAGGCACACGGTAGTAGCTCTAACGTGTTTCTTTAAGACTGGCCATCTACTAGCAGCAGTTAAAAATGTAATAACATAAAATATGTTTCATTAAAAAAAACAATGAACTTATACAGATATGAATTAACATGTATAATATTAACAAGGAGACGAAGTAACGTTACACTGCATAATGCCTTACGACGCCATCAGTCAATATTTTCTTCCTAACGATCATTCAACCACTATATAATAATTATTTACAATTTAATTGGAAGATAATAAATATTAAGTACTTGTATTAGTAATGAGATCTCGGTTACATTAATCTCATTGAAACGATTGCTTTTTTTTATAAGTTTCTGCGTACACCTCCCACTTTTTCCATCTGAATATTCTGACATAAAAAAACATTACCATTGTTATTAATTGCAAATTAAATATTTTATCTATTTTAAAGTAGCTACTTAGGTTTTTCACAGGAAAGTATCATGGCAAACGTCGACACAAATGAATTTAATTGATTTCTTAGAAACTTTTGATTTGATTACTTTTCAAAATTTGTTGATAAATTATTTGATATGACAGTGGAAGGTTATATTTACGCTCTCAATTCGTTCGTGCTTTTAAAATGTAAAACAATTACATTGTACTAAAACTTTGGTAGTTACGTAGGTATAGCAAGTATTTACAAGTTGTTATTTTAATAATCTCTAATTAATCATTTACAATATATCTTCAAATATTTTACTTTGTGCTATTTTAGGCAATTTGTTAGTTTTCAAAATATGTCAATATTTTCTTAAATATTAAATGATTTACGAGGTTGCACTTAACACTAGAAGCGCCCCCGTCCCATTTTTGACCCAAACGCAAGTTTGATTGTATATAACTTTTTTATTTGTTAATTTATGTAGATGAATTTTTTTTACTATTACCAATTTTACACCTTTATTTAATTAAAGATATAAATAATTTTATAGCAGTCATACTTTTAGAAAAAAAATTAGATTTACCTAGAACTGCCGCTGGGTCATTTTTGTCCCGCCATTATTATTTTGTTATTTGAGGGTATAATTTGACATATTTTCATGCCTCGGGGACGAGGTGGAGGTGAAAGGGCGATGCGGGGGCGGAAAAAAATTGAATAGTAGGTTTAGCAGTCAATGCCTAAGTTTTTAGGGTTCTGTAGCTTTTAAGGAAAAAAAAAACCCTTATAAGATCATTTTTTGTCCATCCGTCTGTCTGTGCCTTTATTTCAGGAATGCTTGGAGAAATCGAGTTGATATTCATATGAGTATATGAATATCAACTATATGACGATCTACAGTCCCTTAATTTCCTGAAAAAGCGCCCTTAAAAAAAGACATGACCATTTAGATAGTAAAAAACGTGTATTTCGACACTATAAAGGGAATCAAATTAATAAAGTACTTTCAGTGAACTTAGAATTATGAAATTTGGCAGCTAGCATCTACATGTAGTACAAGTACAGGAAAAAATCTGAAAACTATACATTTATGTATAAATCTTAAAAAATAATAGCCTGAAAAGTAGGGTAAAATTGGTGTCAATACTAAATTTTGCCGCTAGTTCAAGTGAGGTATCAGATGAAAGGATGACTAAGCTAGGCTTGAATTTCAGAAAAAACACTCGATACCAAATGTGGACAATTGTAGGGTAGGTAGAGGGAACCTGGGAACCTAGTGCTATGCACTCCGCTGGCATTTTCCGCCAAATTCTGGAGGCATTACCACGCAATGTTCATCATCATCATCATCATCATCTGTGATGTATCACTGATGAAGAATATATTAATGCATCACTTGGCCTAATAATAATATTAACTAATTTCAATAACTTATAATTTTGTAAGAGTTATTCAGTTAGTTGTCACGACCTTAGAACGTATTTGAAATATTTGATTCTTTCTTTGTGTTTTGTTTTTTGGTACTTTTATGTTTGTTAAATAATAAGAATTGATTATTAAAGATGGTCTACATACTTTACGATTTATTTTAATAATATTTTTTTTGTATTATACCAACAATCAACATAATAAGTAGAATGGGACAAATTTGTCACGACGGCGGTTCTAGGGGGGTCTCAATCTTCGGCACTTCTAGTGTTAACACACTATTTTAAATGCATAAAATAACAAGTTGCGTAATTTGAAAAAATATTGATACTCCATGTTTGTGATGACCAAGAAAAAATACCTTTATTAAATCGACTTTTAAATAATAAAATCTTATCATAGTCTAAAGTTAAATGCTTTAAAGTATAATTAGTTGAAAGTAGAAATAAATAACCTAATTTATATTTACAAAGATTTAAGGTACACAATCAAAAGTACTCTATAATTAATAATAATCTACAATACATTAAGCTTGTAAAAATTGCACACATCGCTTTGGTATACGTACATACATAGCTACATATTTACATAAATCGTTAACTTTATTGCCTGAAGTTTCATAGTTTCATATATCCATCCTCGTGGGATTACAAACGAAGAACACCCGTATTCATAAACGCCTCTCGTAATTATAAATATGGAATAATGGAATTTACAAAACATTATAATATATCAGTATTTAGCTGTGTTATGTTACAAAATTCGATATAAAAAGCTGAAATGTATTTGTTATATTTATATTTTAATAAAATCACATTATAGAAGGTTTATGAATACAGGCGTCGCGTATATGACAACAATTATTAAGTGTGATCAGTCAAACCACTCCCAGAGGTGACGATAGAGGCCGTGCGCGGAAGAGGTCGCGCGCGTCGGCGGCGGCGGCTAGGAGGCGCGCGCGACGGCGAGCAGCGCGGGCGAGCGAGCCTCCTCGCCGCGGGCCTCGTCTCAGAGCACGCGGTCCACCACTCCGCCCGCCGCATACTGACACGCCGACAGCGGCGCCGAGCCCGCCCGCGACACCGGCGACACCGTGCCGTAGCCGCTGCTAAAACTAGACGAGTGCTGCTTAGCCTTCAGTCGTAATGAAGCGATCGAAGATGACATCGCCGGACAGGGCTCGGCGCGATACATGCTGTAAGGGTTCGGTGGAGCTGTATACGGACAAGGCGCTACGCTGCCGCCCACACTACCTGAACCCCCCACTCCTCCCATACCGCCGCCGCCGACGCCGCCCATTGACGTTGCAGTGTTGAAGCAGTTCACGGAGCCTTGGTGATGACTCGCCGGCACCACTGATCCGAGAGGGTTTACGGGCCAGGGAAAGCTCTTTGTGCCTAGCGGACTAGGCACTTTCGCAGCCCAGTTGTTATAAGGATAAGATGAGTATATCGCATCCGTGTCAGGGAAGGGTTGCATCAAACCGTTGAATTGTGTGCTGAAACCATTTTTGAAGTCAACTGCTGCGGCTGCAGCTGCGTTCATTGCATTTCTCTCTCGCTTCCGCCATTTCGCTCTCCGATTTTTGAACCACACCTGTAACAAATTCACAATATTAGGACCCTGAACTGTGTCAAAGTTTAATAGTAAATAAAATTGCGAGAAAACTTTTAACGATATTCCGAATCAGATCACGGGCTGAGTTGCGAGAGGGGTGTCATTAACTTTACTCATTACAAAGTTGACAGAAGGACGCGGCGCATCGGCGTATTCGAGCCACGTAGAGGCGGAGGAGGCGAGGACCGCCCGACCGCAGCCAACGACCCGTCTAATTGCGGTCGCGAAATGAAGATAAACGAGCATCGCGATTGGACGGGACGCCTCCGCAGGCTCGCCAGGAGCCGCTCGGCCGCTATAAATGTATGACTTGGAGTCTCCGCTGAATCGATGTCGTTGTTTAGCGCAGCCCCGGGTCGGGGGCGGAGTGACGCGCGATAAGTCGCGTGAGCACAGATAACGCGCGCGCTGATGTATGGCCGCGTCCGTCAGCGCGCGATCGATCGCCGACGACACCTCCACGATAAATTGCGCAATCCACGTAGCGACTGTAATAAATATTGTGCCGGCAGCGGTATTTGTCTCACTCACTGTGGCGTGCCCACCGAGCCGGAACGGTAAATAATACCCTCTTTCCTCGGTTAAGTGAACATAAACGGTCGTTTCCACCCCATATAAGAGCGTTTATTTTTTGAAACATAAATTTTACAAATTCACGTGGACGCATGTCTTTTGCCACACAGGTAACATCCTATTCATCTTTCTTATTTTTTTGTTTATTTTTATAAAATAAAATAATCCAATTTTCCAGGTATTTCCTATCAAATCATCAACAAAAGGGTGAAAATATCTCCACAAAACCCGAATGTAACTGCTTAATAATGACAGTAGAATGATATTATTTAGGTGCACATATGTGGAAATAATTTCCATTATTTGAATAGCGGGCAGCGCAGCAGGGCGTAGGAGACCGGAGGGTCGCGATATTGCGACGGGGCTAATCCTTTAAATATATTATTGTAGGATGTTGAGGCGGCGTCGTCAGGAGCTAGGGGAGGATATTTAATGTTTTCTAAATCAATACTAATGTTTGCGTCTTGTAATGAATTCGTGGTGCCCTTTTTAAATGTGATAATTGAATTAATCGTTTAATAAACTAAAATAATTAATATTAGTTAATTAATTAATATTAGTATTTATTGTTTACGTAAAAATTTTTAGTATTTAATGAATTCCAATAGATATCTTATGAAATATAACACAAAACCTATATGCTACTTTAGGACCTATAATTTAGCAGAGTTTAGGCCTGGAAAGAGTCTGTACATGAGAAGTTTCTACACCAAAATCTTTTACACGTTTTTAGTAGCATTATAACAAAAATATGCAAGAAAATACCAAGCATTTAAAGATAAGGTGTTATCAAGTTATCATGCGGGGCGCGTAGGGCAAGATTAATGCGCCCATCGTTGCGAGGCCAACATCAACCCGACAGCGACTATGTTTTACCGAAAACAAAATTGCTATAGTTACAAGTAAAGTAAAGAAGATAATATATTTCTATCTTCAATATATCGTAAAATACTAAAGATACTATGGTATATTACATTGGGCTAATATTATTTAAAATGTTACTTGAATAACACCAAATTCAATTAATATTTACCAGTAACGAAAAAATATTATTAATTGTACCTAATTAAATAATAAGGATTTTTATTAAAATTAGATTAAGATAAAAAAAAATACATATTTACTGTTAATGCTTTAATTCTTAAACTCTTAATTGCTTAGTAAATTGAAGAAATAGCATATTCCATTCTGCAATAATTATGAATTTATTCAATATTTTTTACCAAAACAAACATTAGTCTCATTGTCCATATAATAAACGCCACAATGAACTGTGCGACCGCACTATGCGAATAATAAACCTATTTTACGGTCAGCGGGAGCAGGGTTGCTAAATTGCCTTAAATTTAAATTAAACTAGAATCACAGTTTTATTAGTGTCATCAATCAAATGACGGTCCATTGGAATGGCTGGCTCTGGCTCCTTAGTGTAGGATTATGGGACATATTTCTAAAGTAAGAGGGACTGTAATACCGTAATTCGATTTACTTTGGGTACTATTCGGAAGTCAAATAAACATGGGCTCGAATAAATGGATATGAACCAGGATTTGGCACGTGCGGAGTTTAGGGTAGTTAGAATATATTTTATTCATGTTACTTCGTAACGCCAATATCATATATGTAGAAATTTTAACAATGCTTTAAAATTTAATTTAATTTTACTTTATATCTTTTATGCATATAAGGTATACATAAAAGATACATATAAGATATACATACGTAAATAACATCATAGATTTTTATTTTGTTTTTTTATTAGGTTCGTTTAATACCGATTAGAAGGTTTTATAGTTGATAATAGCTAAAAGAGATTTGGTTTATTAAACGCCATGATAACCAAACATCTATCCACTTATTCCATAAATGGGAAAATTATTGTAGAAAAAATGTCTCAAAAATTTTGCAATATCTAGGCTGGAAAGCCTCGGAATCTCAAATTCTCGGTTGTCCTAACACTAAGTTACATGTCTAACCTGTTATTATGGGGAAGACAACGTGAAATTGAAAGAACAGAAAATTTATTTAACTGCAATATTCATTCTAATAAACATGCCTTCAGAATTCGGCAGAAAGTAGAGAAGGTAGTATCTTAACACTAGGTTCCCTCTGCCTGCCATTTAATTTTTATTTTTTTTAACATCTATAGTTAGAACCATATATTCTTTTAATATTTACTCAAAAGAATGCGCCAACTGTGTCGCCCCTAACAATATTAAATGCACCCCGTGGATCTTGATCGGCAGCGGAAAACGAAACACACAAACTATTATCACCTTTTACTGTAAAAATCATTAATCATCTGTTTTTGGCTCTAATCTTTTATATATTAATATTTTATAAAAAAAAATACTTAAATATAGTAATTTGTAGTTATTCATAATAAAGAATACTATGTTTGTTATTACCTTGTTTCATTCTGAATATATCAATTTTGAGATAGAGTCAAGAATACATACATATGAAAAATCTTAGGAATTTTAGCTATGCAGCAGATTAATTATATCAGTTCTTTCCTAATTTTATAAAAACAATTGATAACTTTCATTAATAATCGATAAGATTATTTTAATTATTACTTAAAGAATTTAGATTATAATAGTATTGCACGTGCGACAATAATAATAAGTACATTTTTAAATTTTATTTAAAAAAAGGTAATGCCAAAAAAACAAATATAAATGTGCGTCTAAACAGGTGTAAGGTAACCGACACACATTTTATCTAACACTTCCCCAGGATTAGGTAGGAGAACCATTCACAATCAAAATAAAAAAAATTAATAATATCTTAAATTTATATTTCAGCTTCAAATTAAATATAATATTTATTAGTAAATTGCCTACTATAGTAGATATAACATATTTGCAACTACAGTTTTCACTTCTCCGTCTTATAAACTACCCACAACAGCGTATCACAACAACTCATATATTTCTATCAAAGAAAACATAGCAGCGGCAGCAAAACGTCAATAAATAGAGATTAACTATGATTACAAAATATATATATAAAAGATCGAATTTGACGTTATTCATTGAAATAAATTTATCGATAAATCCAGCATGGAGCCAAACGAGATCTAACCAATCAAAACACTCAACATTCAGTCTATCAAAACAAGAAGGATACCGTCAGATATCTAGTATTCTAGGAGCTTCCTCACGACTACGACTACGCCTTTACAATTTGCAATAGAGCACCTTAAAACATTTATATAAAGTCCAATTTACAATGACAACTAAGTGACAGTAATACACAGTAGCAAATAAATTTGCGATCAGAGTTCTTAATATGCTTGTTCTATCGTAGGAAATGATATTTCCCTTCATATCATTAGACGGCGAGGCTAAATCCTGATCCTCATTTAGACATGACGTTATTATTATAAGATTAATTTACTATAGTTTCACATAATGTTGGACGTTAGACCTTTCCGAATAACTTATGTTCTAGGCTTAAGTCAATACAATTCTTGTTTTATAAGATGTACACATATGTATATTGTAATCAGTTTCACACTGTATTCCGCATACATCAGGATAGGCAGAGGGAAGCCAGTGCTGAGGCATTGCGTGTTGAATAGCGGAACTCAACGTCGCGCTTTGCCTCGACACCAGAGGAAAGAAATGCAAATATAAATTTAAACAAATATTAAATTTCCTCGGGTGGGAATGGAACCCACATCCAGTTGCGTTTACAGTCGCACACTTATGACATAATTATATTATAGAACAGTATGAATTATAACCGAACTAAAAAAACCAATTTCGTTTCAGCCATAAAAGCTAGGAAACAAATCGTGCCCAGTATATCAAAATTAACATTGACGGCAAATCCAATTCACTGAATAAACATAGTTTCAAAAATGGTTCAAACTTTGCTAAGCGCGATATGGGCGTATTCCTATACGGCTAGAGGGCTAGAAAAAAGCCGTTTTGCTAAACTGTTTGTGCATCGACAGGCGACATGCACTAAAAGCATTGCAAAACATGGGCACGGGTCCACGTAAAATAAATAACGTTACGTGCCGCCCGCCCTGTCGACGGATGCGTAACTACAGTTTTTTGTGAGCGCTAAAATGTTTTCGCGTCTTACTCAAATATGTAGATACGCGGTCTATGACAGGTTTATGATTTGTTATATCATTTGGACGCTTCTTTCGTAGTTGATATAAAATTTGGATTTATAATATCGTTATTCCCATTTCGACAATGTCATTTATATGAGAAATTAAATAAAAATAAACATTATATAATATTAACAGGCATCAGTGAACGAAGAGTTAACATGAAGTAAATATAAAATGTAAATATGCAGTGAAGAGAAAATGACAAAAAAACCTATTAAAACTAAACAATAGGCCACCTATTTTGTACTTATTAACTATTATGAAATACCCATATCAGAACTCTCTCTCGAAAGTTACTCATTTTTAAACATTAAAATAAACCAATTACATTAAGAATATTGTATAACAGACAGACACATATTTATTTATTTATAAGATTTTATTAGAGCTTAAAGAAAATAAAGAGATATTTTTCATCGTCAATAAAGCTCACGCCCTACAGCTTCTGAGAAAACGCAAATGGGGCTCGTCGTCAAGCCAATCGTCCGTGAAACGACTCCCGACGTGTCTCATTCGCTACGTATCGTATCGTATTCGGTGACAGAGTATTAACCCATCGATCTCCATGCAAAAACTATTTATTTTTATATTGAAATATTGATACAAGGAATGAGGTTGTGTGTTGAACGTTATAAACATATATTAGTATTAAATTTAATTTTTACAGCCTTAAGACCTTTGGTTAAAGCTTTTTTGTTTATTTATTCACAAATCCAAGCTGGATTAGTTAATTTTAAAACCTATTTATTTATTATTGTCAATTTGAGTATATTTTTTATTTTTCTTCGGTGTATTTAGTAGGTCTGTTAATATTTTTTTCTTAGCCGACTCCGACTACAAAAATAACTTCTTAAGGATCTTAAAAAGTGTAGGTACCTATGTGTTATTCTCTCTACTTAGAAGTAATTAAAAGATTATTTTCTACATTGTAGATTTTATTTAGGTTTGTGCATAAATATATAGCTTTGTGTTGTTGTTTTTTTATATTGTGTTTTTTATTTTCATCATCATTAATAAGTACTTAGTTCCAACAACCCTTATAAAAGACTTGTTTTAAACTAGTAAAATTCAACATGTACTTTTTCTTTAGTTACTAATTTATCAAATAGTAATCGATAGTAGTTAACATACTTTTATATATTTTTTTTTTGAAAAATACTTCAATATATGCAAAAATAAAATAAAAAAAAATAATAACATTGTAATATATTGGACTTGTCAGCCCAAACTAAATCATTCCGAAAACATACCAAAATTAAAATAACAGCTAACAAAGTGATTGCAGATGACATTCGCAATTTGCAAGTGTGGTAAAGAAAACATTGTATTAACATATCATATTTAAAGAGCCAATAAGCAGGCAATGACCCTAATGAGTGGGCAACAAAAATAATGTCGGGCGATTTATCGTTGCGCGCGCGCACAGATTTATTGAAGAGATGCGCAGACGAGCGCACGCTAATCCCATAGTCAGGGTTGTCTCTACTACCATATCGAGAAACCATACCAAAAATATATCGTCTACTACCATATCGAATATCAGAATATATCAATGTTGTGAATATGCTGGTACGTCTTAAGTCTTATATTTGATTTTATAATTAATCAACTATAAGAGAAAATAGTTTTATGTTTTTCTAATTTATTTTTCTTATCTGCACATCAGGTATAAATAAGGAAGCAACGAAACATTTCTCAGTTATGTTTTTGAAGATAAGTTTCACACAATCTTAAATAAATGATTATATAAAATAATCCAAATACTTGTAGGAAGTATAAAATTGCAACCCTAGTAACAAGAAGATACAACGTTTTAAGAGCACACGCTGCCTTTCAGTATAGAATGTTACGACTCGAAATTAATATCTAACACTTGAAATACACCAAGCTCATCTCGAATATATCGATTTACACATATCTGTAAAGTATTTCATTTTAATTATGAATTAACAAAGCTATTCAAAAGAAAGCGAATATATCTAGTAATATACTTACCTACATATTAAAATACCTGCTATAGGTACAAATACATTAATATTATTATATATCTAAAATATTTTATTTTCGCTGTGTGGGACTTTTTAAAATATTTAATTTATCAGAACCTACTTAGTAATAAAATTATAATATGATAAGAAGTAAAAAAATATTATAATTAAATATTAGCCATACAAACTAAACTTTGACAATGAAAAAAAATCCATTCTCTCTTTCAGATACCAAGAGAAAGATCATCGTAAACTTATTTTATACTGAAGCAACACGATTGTAAGAATTTGTCGAATCAACACGTCTCAGAGCTTAACACGAACTACATTAATGGCCCACATAGCGAAGAAACCGAAAAATATTCTACGAATTCTGAACATTGTGTAAATATTACAAGCTGAGTAGAACCGCAGGATCTCTAGCTGGGCCTTCCAAAACTATTGACAGTGTGGATGCGATCACATTTAAGCCGCGGATTATGAAAAGACCAAAATAGACGCTTCAAATCCTCAAGGATTAAGGGATTCGGTGTTCCGTTCGACGGCGGCTACAAAAATATATCGAGTGCACGCCGGATGCAACGATTAGTCTAAACATCGCGCTCGTTAATATTGTTGTACACCTTCGTTTCTCAAATACTGTAGATTCTATGATTGTTCTTTAAATTGTCTTAAATTTTAATAATCAACAACAGGTCACATAGCAGGGTATGCAGAGGGAATCTGAGAACCTAATGTTAAGACACTTCGTTGCCTTTAGGACGATTCCGTTTCCCACTTTCCGCTGAATTCTAAACATTGCGTGTTCAGAGGCGGAACTCAACGCCGTCTAATAAGTTAAATTTGTATATTATGCAAATAAAAAGTTTAATTTATTAGCATATTTGCAGTTAAATAAAGAGTCTACTTATTAGACTAATAGACATATAGTGAAACAGTATCAACATTTAGTAATTATCTGTCATTTATATCAAATATACCTTAACACAACAGACATTACGCTATAATAAGACTAATTTAATTCTGATAAAAAAAAAGATTAAATATCAGTATATTACTTACTCTAACTCTTGCTTCGGTAAGGTTAGTCCACATTGCGATCTCTTCACGGGTGGACATGTCTGGGTAACGATTTCTTGCAAAAGTCGCCTCGAGTTCTTGAAGCTGTTGACTTGTGAAATGCGTCCGTTGCCGTCGCTGACGTTTGTTCTTTTTGTCTCCTTTGTCATCCAAAGTTTCGTCGGGTCCCACGCCAGGAGTGGTTGACTCGGTCTTTATTGTTGGTTCTGATGTTAACGGCCGATCTATGAAGAATAACATAATAAATTAACTTAAGAAATTAAATATTCTTAGAGATGATTTAAAATTTATATTTGTATTATCTATTAGCCGCTCGTGGCTTCGAGACGTACAGGCTTCGAACCTGCACATTGCGGTGCGGTATAAATGTCACATTGTGATAATAATTTTCAATAATGTTCAACTTCATTAATTTTACTTTAAATGTGTAACCACAAAGCGTTAAATATTAAATTTACATGAGTATACCATTAAAATACAAATTTATTCCGCAATATATAATATGTCACAAATCTGTGATACGTCACTTAAAGCTAAAGCTGGTCGTAATAAACTCAAGTGTTGCCACAGGATAAAAATAATTTGAGCTTACAAATAAAAAATATTGAATCATGACCGACGGTAGCTCGCTGCTAATGCGCGGGATTAGGCGCGGGCGCACCCAGCTTTTACAACGCAGCTGTAAATTCGTTGTTCTCAATGATCGACGTCACAGTGTAAGATAATTTATGATACAGACGATAAATTTTTCTATGTTGTCTAGTTTATATAATGACAGATAAAAAAGAACTAGTAAGTATATTAATATTATTGTTTATAGTAAGTTAGGCATATACCTCAAAGTCTATTTCTTGACTTGAAAAATAATGTAAATTATAAAAAAAGTAAAAACAATTAAAAACAAACAATAAAATTCTATAGATATTCTAAATATCATGAAAATCAATATAGATATCAGTTGATAAATTAATTTGACAAATTGGTGAACATATTTTAAGGGTAATTATGTTGAACCAAATGTCAGGTAAACATTGTAACTGTGCCGAGTGCGAGGGGACAAGTGATATGCGTTATTACATCAATACGTTACTGATAACGTGATCGCAATCAACGAATATTGGTTCAGTCGAAATCCCTGTGTCAATGAACCGCTTGCATGCTATAATTACTCTCTGGCTTAGCCTCGGACTGGGTTAATGTTACATTATGGAGGATGTACGTAAAGGTAGGTAAAAAAATTAATACTTATTTAACTCAAATAGAACACAAAAAACTCTCACTGATATCTCTTTTATTTTTGATATAATTTACTAATAATTCATTCCTGGTTTATATAAAACCATGACTTTATTTCTTTCCTTTTTTTTTGTCAAATTTTGATTTTCAATTACTTATAGTACCTAACTATCTATATATATATCTCTCTCAGTAATTACATTTCAGTCTCAAAGATAGCGAAAGTATGTGTGTATATATTGTACATACTACTGAACTTATGTATTTATTTTATTGTTAAACTCATATCACGACTTTTTGTTGAAATTATTCAAGGTTGAAAATTACCGTAAAAGATAAGTTAAAACCACAATTTTCAAGTGTCTTGTGTTATTGACGTTCTCTATTATAAAAAAATGTCAAATGTTAAGGATAATAAAGATATGTCTGTTATTTTTATTTCATATAAAATTTGTGGCCATTAAAATAAGTTTAGATTACAAATCTTTGGGCCGTTATTTGCTTTTGCTTGCAGAAATTGTCGTGCTTAATAGAAAAAACATTTGATAATCTATCTGGGCGCTAGGTACACGCGCGCGATAATCGTGGTGTTCCCCATGTAAATCCCGATCCCGCAGGAATTCAGTGATAAAAAATAAAATAATCATCCACAACTTATAATCCTTCAAAAAAAATCCAATCCCAAAAAGTCCCATAAAAATCAGCTTAGTTCTTCCGGACAGACAGACAGGTAAAAAAAAAAAGAAAAAAGTACATATCAATGTTTTTTTGTATAATTGGATTTCTTTGTAAAAATCAATTAAATTTTGCACCACGTGCCAAAAATTGTCTATTTTTTATAATTCCGTTCAACCGCGCCGAATATAGTCTATTTCCATCAGTTTTCCAAGGCAATTAAAAAAATGTTTAAGTTCATTGACAGTATTTTTTATTTATTTATAAGCATTTCTGTCAAGTATGCTGGGAATCTGAAACGACTTTATAGAAAAGAAATCGGTGTACAAGATAGTAATTATTTTTTTTCAGCTTCAAGTAGGTATGTAGTATAGTAAGCAGAGAGCCCAGTGTTAAGGCACTCCACTCCCCATTTAAGTGATGGACGTCAGCGCTGCGCAAGATATTAGTTAGAGTAAATATAAAGAGTACAAAATAAATTCAAAAATAATGGACATATTGTGAAGTTGTTCCATTCCATTTAGGTTTTCCACTTTCTGCTGAATTCTGGAGGCATTGTATATTGAGTGGCGAAACTCAACGCCGTTTAATAATACGTGAACTAATAATCATATTATATGATAAGAAATCACCGCTTTCGCTGTAAAATACATGCTATGGATAAATACGATTTAATATTAGTACACAAGTAACTTACAGATATTTTTTTTATAATAAAGTAATTAATTCAATATTTAAAAATATTTTATTTCATGGATTCTTTGCTATTTAACGTTTCAAGATTTTCAAGTACATAATCCCAGCTTTACTAATGACTTATAGTACCTACCAGTATCTACCTATATGCATATAATAAAGAGTAATAATTAAATTAATTGTATCTGTGAATGATAAAATGAAAAAAATAAATAATAGCAAGCAATTACATTACACTATTGCAATATATATGTAGATACATAGATATTTCAGTAGGCACGTTAGTACATTTTAGTGTGCAAGTGCATATTGGCGTACAAAATCTAATGACAAATTAGGTATTATGATAAAGACTTATTTATATAGATACGAACTATTTTCATTCCTAAATTCATATTATAATCGGATTAACTAAAGCGACGTTATTGCAGCCCGCTATCTTGATTGAAGACTAACAATTAACTATTCATTTATATATATTTAATATCATTTACCTACTAATTGAGCAGCACACAAGGGTGTGACTAGAACGCGAAGGTTTTGGGTTCGATCCCCACTCGAGGGGCTGAATTATTATTTATTAACATACAGGATACTGGGCGTAGCTGATTTTTTTAATTAATTTAGTTACTTAAATATTAAAGAATATATTTTACTTCATGTTCAGACATTATTTTCTTTTAATGTGGTAAAGTGGAAGTACATTTTGTAAAGCCTTACCATATAAGGTTTTAAAAAATACTTTTACAACAAAAATCTAAATAGAAATTCACCAATTTGTAAAAGATAAATATAAACACCTTAATTTGCTAATTGACTCAAACCACGAGTCATGATGCATCAAACTTATCTTGTTTATTGCCAGGTTTGAAATACAATCCTACATTGATACGAGTACATTAGCAAATGTTTGTGATATAAAGAGTATGCTAAGGAAATAACCATTGTAAATGATTCACTAAGATATACATAAAAAAATTTCGATACTAACATTTTGAATTTTGAACGAAATATTAAAAATACAGATTTATATACTTTTCACGTTGCGGACAGCCGATGTGTTTTATTTGTGATATTTTTTTTTTTTTTATTTTTATCTCAAATATACTATTGTTAGCGTATTAGCGTTAAATATACTTATGTAAAAGTGGGTAGATTTGGGCGAAAAAGACAATAAAAGCAACGGAATTGTGTCAAACGGGAACAGTTGCTTGTAGGCGGAAGCCCTGATTGGAAGGTATCTAGTGTGTAGTGTTGTTATTGAATTATACATGTCACTTATTGTAATGGAAACATATAGACGGTATGTGTTTTTATCGTGTATATTTTATAAAACGTTAACCGCTTCCGATTTCTAACACTAGCTATATTAAAACAATCAATCTGGCAAAGCAGTTTGTGTGTAATAAACACATAGGGATTAATACTTCGATTCGACAGGACGCTACCGCTGGCATTCTCTCGCGCGATTACGATACCGATATCGATACGATACGGCCAGATAGTGCTATCACGTACGCTTTGTACGCCCGCCGACCGCCGACCGATCCATCATTCAAAAGCAACCTTTGCGTTGCCGACGACACGCTAAGGTAAATAGCAGTACATGTGTTTCGATATCGATACACGCTGCCACTTCACGCCCGACACTCGATTGATAAGACATTTCCTTTAATGTTCCTTTCAAGTTATGTAATAAGTGTTGCTTGATGATGCTTACTTGGATAGTTGTGTTGAGAGGTCCCTTATCTAAGAATAGCGTTGAGTTCTATCCTTCTATTGTAATGCGCGTTGAATTAATGTAGCTACTTATATATGTGATTTATTATGGCAGTTAAGAGTTATTTTTGTTTTATAAAATTCTACTTTTAAATTAAATGTTATTTTCAAGATATTATATAACTTTAATTTTCAATGTAGTGATGTACGAGACCAGGCAATCGTGCGATAGTAAACGAGACAGGTTGTGGGTGCAATTCCCACTCGCAGAAATGAAATATTTAAGATTTTCCCTCACTTTCCCCCCATTCAACACGAAATGGCTCCAAAAATCAGCAGAAAATGGAGAACGGAAGTGGCTCAATGGGAACGGAATGTCTTAACACTAGGTTTCCAGATTCCATCTACCTACCCTACTATCTACGGGATACAACGTGTAGCTAAAAAAATATAAAAATATGTTGATATATAATTGTATTGTAGTTTAGTATACCTATGAACATAATAAAATATAATAATAAGAATATAATAAAGAATATTACAATATAAGTATATATAAATTAACTTACTGTCATCTGTGAGCTTACGGTCGCGGCGAGGTCTCGGCGGTGCATACAGTGATTGCTCTACCCCAGAGCCGCCTGACGCTAGCGATGAGTGCCCACTATCTCTGAACTCGCCTGTTTCAGCCCATACTATAACAAAATTTCATAAATAAATAAACGTATTAAAGTTTAATGAAATAAACTAGTTTTTAATTCATAATTAGTACAAAGTAGTTGAACGACTAATAATTATAACAGAAAATGTTGCAACAAAACATACCTAAAAATAAAAAAAAATAACAAAAAGTCTTTAAGGTTTACTTAATATAAATAACTAAATGTGCATAAGTAGGTTCTTATTCCAAGGAAAATTAATCAGAAAACATGTTTTTTCATACTTCTATCCATAGGGTAAAACCGGGATAGATGCCGCAGTGGGATAGATGCCCCATATTCAAAATACCTAACTTCCCGAACTCGCGACAAAAAAATAATTGTACAAGCAGGAGCCACAGTCTTCCCGCACCAAAGTTATCCACGGACATTCGTCGATATACTGGTTCATTAAGACTGTATCTAGGTGCTTATCGATTCTATTTTGTTTATAATTTACTAAAAAAAATCCTTGGCATCTATCCCTATCACAAAGGATAGTTGCCGTGATTTTTCGAGGTACAGATGCCCTTAGGGGCATCTATCCCTTTGTACTCAGTATATTAGCATTTTTTAAACACAAGAAAAATATAGCTAAGAGAAAGCAAAAACAATTGAAAACTAAGTTAGACTGTTTCATTAGAACGTTTAGAATGTTTCGAAAACTATAAAAATACGAAGTCGCAATCCGACTGGGTTCAATGTGTAATGTGTCAGAACTGGCTACATGAAACCTGTACACTTTTCAGAAATTATTGCGCAAGATGTGGAAAAATAAAAACCCTATCTGGCTAAATTTTAATTAAATTGGAATAACGAATAATTATTATTTGAGATAATTAGAGAATTAGAATAGATGATTAGAATAGATAACTAAAAATTATATTTTGTTCTTTTTAATATAAAAATGTATAATTGTGCAATGTGGATGTTAGTATTTATGATATTATAATATTTTAATTTATAATATTAGTGTTTTACAACAAAAAATATTAAGAATTGTAATTTTGTTGTAAAATTTAACTTAAAAAATATGATAATGGATGTTGAAACTATATTTTAGTTACACAAATGTTTTAAAATTTTAATAATGGTTACTTATTTTTGTGATATTACAATTTAATAGCAATTATAGGATTTTAAAAAACACTATGTACTTTTCATTATTATGATTATGTTTGTTGGAAACAAAATTGCTGTTTTAAAATTAGAATTATTTAACAATTGGTTTGGTATAAAGTGCACCTACCTTACTCTGCAGGCATCTATCCTCCCCAGCATTTTCATAGTGGGGCAACTATCCATATAGGTAGGCATCTATCCTCAAAATTAGTGTTTCACGAAAAGCTATTTTTTGCAAAATCTATATTTGATTTGTTAAAAAAAAGTATAAGTAATTCATCACAAGGGATTGAGCTAGCTAAATAAATAAAAATTATTCCTATAAAAAATATATTTTATCTAATTAGGTGGATATTTCAAAAAGTAGGGCATCTATCCCGGTTTTACCCTATATAATTATTTGCTAAACCAAATTACGGCGTTGGGTACCTATTATCTAAATAGGTAAGGCCTATGAAGTAAAAGAAAGCAAAATTATTTTCAATATTTTCATGTTATTTTCGACTTAAATGACACAATAAGTACAATGCCACAGTTCCCCAATTTCAGTCGATTTTTTCAATTGTATCTTTCAAATGTTAATCTTGCAGCAAACATCTTTATAGTGACAGTGTAATTCCATTGTTTTGGGAAAAGTCACGAACTGGCGATCGACAACATTGAAAAGTGCTCATAATTAAAATACAAAACGCAATGTAAACTGACAACTGAGACTTTTCGATGTCAATTTTTTGAAACAGAATTTTTGAAGCCTCTACTAATTTAAAATTAATTGGACAGATGTTTGGACGCGCACTTGCCAAAACCGCAAAATTCAAAACAATTGTTTCTTCATACTGTAGATACGTTTTTAATGTTTTAGTGTTTTTTTTAGTTTTACACTAAATTGTAAGTTAAAAGATTTAATGTTAAAAGATTTTAAAATTCAAGAAATATTGCTTGGTATATATTGATCTTAGAAGTGAGAATTAACTCTCGCCAATAAGCGTAATATAAAATATTTTTTCCTACTATAATTATAATATGGATATGTGCAATTATAAAAGCCAAATAATAACGGATAGTGTTAATTGCCCTACATGTTATCACATCACAACTAGAACAAACGTCGGATCGCACAAACGTACAGACGACTCGTTCAAATAAATTTTATGTTTGCTGGTTTGATAACGGCTGATAAGGGCCTTCATTGTTTTATTGGGGTTGTAAAATGGCTCGGTTACAACCGACTGCTGATATTTGTTATTAAAAGGAGTTAAAGAATTATAACTGGTTCATCTCCTATATTTTAAAAATTGCAATTTGGGATCTCTGTGGTTCATTAATAAAAATAATCCGTCACGATTAAATAATTACTTAAATTGACAAAGAGTATTTATGCCGCTGATTAGTTCATTTTTTATCAGCCTAATTAAAGTATTAAAGGAAAACAATAAGGAACTCTGCCCCAACTTTTTAAGCGATATTAAATAAGAGACCAAGCGAGGTTAAGGTTGAGTTGAAATAAAAAAAATATATAGATTAGATATATTACCTACTTTAAGTAGAAAATGTCAATCAGATTTGTAATTTTTCGAGGTTCCCATTTAAACTCGCCGAAATATACGAGAACAATAATCTCGGTAACAACGAATTTCTAAATTATTTTTTAAATTTAAATTCACCGCGACGAATTTATCATTAAAAGACGACAAGAAGCATAAAGAAGTTGCCTCTAATCAAAATTAGATAATTAGAATTACCTATTAAATAAAAAAGTTATATATTTTTTTCTGATAATTTCATGTGGTAGTAATAAAAAATATATTTTTTAAATATATATAATATTGTTATAGGTAGGTAGGCTAGTCAGGGTAATTATGATTTTATTTATTTATGGTAAAGCAAATAAGCACTGCCTTAAAATCAGACAGAAAGAAATCTGAATTAATTACTAGGTTTTTTCTGCCTGCCCAGTAGTGCAAGTGCTTGAAGCTATTAACCTATTTGATTTTAAGATGTTTATAAGTAGATACTTACGAATGTATTTTTTTAAATGAATTTAGATTTTGCGCCTTCCTCTTCTATTCTATATCATTAAATATTCAACGTTGCTATAAATCGTCAAGCTAAAAATGTAAAAAGCATAAACAGAAATGTTGTATTTACTAACGGCAGATAGCCTCGCAGCAAACACAGATAAGTATTTTTAATTTATGATCTTGGCCCTGACTGCTGAACGTAAAACCAGGAATTTAACCGAAAAATTCCAAGTAAGTTAACTTTTTCAATATTATTTTAAATCGTAAAATAAATTTAAAACGATATTTGAGCGAAAAATTATAATAATAATTCGCAAAGAACTTCTGCAGAGAGAATCTAGTGCTATGGTTCACAATTCTGTTCTTCATGTTACGTCCTTTTTAAAGATATGGGTTGCACCTAATGAAATTTCCAGTGATTATATGTATATATAATGTAATTATTTATCCTTATTTCCATTTTTAGGGTTTCGCACCTCAAAAAGTTAAAACGGAACCCTTAAACATTACTTTGTCGTTTTTCTGTTAAGACCGTTTATCTCAAGATCGCGTGGAGAAATCGAGCTCGAATTAGTTTTAAATATACCTATGGACAGAAGAACTTAGAAGCTTGATATTTCAAGCTTCTAAGTCAACGCAATCAAAAGATACGAGCATTTATGCATCGATTTTTCTGTATTTTTTATAGGAAATTAGCCGCGTAATAAATATCGATAGGATACTTCTCGTGGACTTAGAGTTGTAAAATTTGACATACAGTGAGCACTTTCAGTACAAATAAAAAAGACAAAATTGAAAACTTATAAATATTTCACAGAAAATATAATGATAACCTTACTTTATATTTGTGCATAATGAGTTCATATTCCCGCATACTTAACTTTTTCAACTTTTATTAGTTGTACTTCCCGTTGAGCTACAATCCTAAAATTGGTACGGAAGTCTCGGTGGACAATCCTGACACTCACTTAACCAGTTTTTATATATTCCTGATTTTTTGACACATCTACATCTATATTATTAATATTGTTCTGTTATTCTCACATTGACAACAAAACAAACCATCGCAATTTATAATCAGATACTCTTGCAAAAGTAGTTCATAATCTCTATATATAATAAAACAGTAAAAATATGTTGTCTGTACATTTAATATTTTTGACTAAAATGGATAGAGGGACACTTAAAAATAATAATAGAAAGCAAAAATATATTTTTTTAATTTCTTGTCTGTCTGCCTGTATGTATGATCACGCTAATCTTCTATCTATACTTATACTTATAATAAATTTGTATTTATTTGAGTTAAATCTGTATTTTTAACCGACTTTTAAAAACAAGGTGGAAGTTCGCAATTAAAAATTTTCGATTCGATATTCAATTCATTTAATTACTTATTTTAAATTCGATTTCGATATTAGATTATTCGATTCGATTTGGATATTTTTTGTAATATGCACTCATTACAGTTATTTTACAAAGAATATTATAAATCCTTATCCAAATCTTTAAGGCTGTTTCTGAACGAGTAAATTAAATTAGTCATTGACATCAACACATATGACTGTCAGTCAATTATATTTATTAAATGAATAATCATGTAGTTCAAGCGGGTGAAGCCGCTGGCAGGCCGCTAGCTAATAATATGATCAAGATAAATTTTGTTCAAAATTATTCAGTCAACTGATTAACAATAGCCAATAAATTATAACGACTGCTGGGCTCACGTAAACAAGAGCTATCAAGTATTGCTTAGAGCAGTGAGATATCTCATTTGTAATATTATAATTCTGAACTAATGTTGACAGCATGACGGTGTAACAAATGTGCACGTTTAGGTGGTATAAATAATTATATGTCGGTAATAATAATTCTACTATGTAATTATTTTTCTACGGCTACTAAGATTGTATTTTTTTACTGATTTTTGTCAACGGTTTTCGAATAATTTTATGTACTTAGTAATGAAATATCAATGTTTTTTAATTAGCACTTCCACTAGATCGCAAACTCACTTTAAATAATTATAAGCTAAATTTGCTGTTTTTCGTACGAAATTCGCCGCCTAATCGCGTAATTTTAGCAAAATTTTAGCAAAAAATTTTTACATTATTTATATTGTAGTTCATTTCATACAAATGAGTTCACATGGAAGCAAACTTAAGTCTGGCAACTTTTATAAGTTGTAATACCTGTTGATCTACAATACTGAAATTTGGTGCTGAAGACTTGCTAGAACGGGTGTTAGTAGGAACCGTGAAAGACATTTATCAATAAGAAAAAGACAAAAGCGACAATGTAGATTATATATATGTGTACTTTATTATACTTCAAAAATCTAAAAAACAATTCAAATTCTAAATGATTTAACGTTAGTAAAACATGAATTGCTCACCATATCCCACTACCAATATACTCGTATGACACACTGTGTGTTCTAAGTACTCTACTGCACTTAAATCAACCTGCCTCAAAATCCCATTACAATCAAATCAAACAGGCCTACTTATCTAAATGAGATTGAAACAAATAGCTGTTAATCTAAGTCCATTGGACCACCGAGCCGGTGTCTGCTTAATGCCATAATCCTGATGCGGAAGGGCAGGCACTTCCGACACTTGTTTGTTCAAAACAAACGTCCCTATCATTTACTTTGGAGATCCTTAAACGTAAAAGATCCACTGTTGTTTACGTTTAATTACACTATAAACAAACTATTTCATTAGTTTTCATTATGTGAAGTTTTTATATAATATTAACAACAGTATAACAGTTACTATAATATATAAAAAACTTGTTGGCACGTAAATATTATATGCTTTATGCTGGATTTTGGAAACCTAATTGAAACGGAAAGTAAACTATTCACGAAACTTTTGTAAGCCTGTATTTAAAAAACTAAGGCGTTACTAATTACACAAAACCTTTCTACTATTATGGTAAATTATATTTCTAAATTTTTTGATTCAGTTCAATTCATTCAATTCAGAATCATTCTTAGAGTACATATCTTTTGCTTTAAATTACAATCCTGTATAATATATTATCAAATTCGAAATTAATATATTCTTTATATGAACAAATAAACTTTTCAAAAAGAATCTATACAAAATTCTTCTCTACACAAAATCTATACAAAATCTCTTAATGTGTATCTCTAGGATGTTAATAATACCATAAGTTAAGCGGGTTAATACCATAAGTTTGCGTCGCTAACTACTGTAATTTAATTTATATAAATTAGTTTTATAATCGTGCAGATTTAAGTTTGATTAAAAAAACAACGTAAATCACAGCTATAATAACATTTGTCATACAAAATTTCATTAAGACAGTCTATATCCGAATCATAAAAATCGTGCAACCAAGTAATAACACTTGTACACGATAAAGATATCGAATGCTACTGATTAGTGTGCGGTAGGCAGTAGGCACGTCTCTAGGGTACCTGCGCGATATCTGCCCGACCAATGATATAGCGGCGCGAATTATCGCCAGAATTAATGGCGTGTGAGTTATAAATGGCCGGCGGATTAGGGTCGATCCATTTTATTCCTATTTTACCTACCGGAAAGAGCCTTCATTGAAAACGAACACAAATTCGCGGGAGCATCCGCTAATTCTCCTCCGTTCGCCTCTTTCCCCGTGCGTTGCCCCATACGCCTCTTTCGCTCTGACGAACTTTACGAGGTGTAATTCATCATCATTTTACGGTTTCGTGACTCTACATTCAAACTAAAGGATCTCTATTTTAACATTAATTTAACCAAATTCACCGTAAAGTAAGGTTCCATTTTTTTACCTGCATTGAGGGATTTGGAGTATAGCAACATTTAGACAGTTGTATATACAGAGTGTAAATCGATCAATGGATCAACGGTGGTCTAAGAGTAGGGGATCTCAGTAAATATCCATTTCACCCACATGTATGTTCAGCAATTTTCAGTGTTTCATCAGATACGTTTTTCCATTTTTCAGCAGTGAACTATATTCAAACAATATTTGGAGATTACAAATATTGATATTGTAAAGATATTCTAGCATAGGCCGTGAATTATGTAATGATCTTAAATGGTGTTTAATATGAACTTTCAGAGGCTATAAACTAAATACCAGCTAATACACGGAAAGTCGCTGAACATATATGGATGTGAAAGTTGAAACGGATAGGTGCTGCTGCTGAACAGTTGGAACATCTGTATATGTTTTATAAAAATATATTTATCTTTATATACTTGGGTAAATAACTTTCTTGAAAAAGTAACAAGACGTTGTTTGAAAGTCTTCAGACATGCTCAATTAGTATTCCAAATAGCCGCCAACATATCGTACACATAAATGTAAAGAGTGGACCGTTCGGGAGGCACGAACCTCGCATTACTTAGGCGCTGCAAACTTTTGCATTTGCAACTTGAATCTTAACATGTTTAACATAAGTGCCACAATTGCTGGAGATACTTTGAGAGTTCGCATCAAACTCGGTTTCTATTTCACCCAAGCAATAACCGTCTTACTGCTCCCGCTAGTAGGTTCAAAGTGATGAAGTCGCACCAATCGGCAACGAGTGCGGGACTTTGAGGCTTAGAGTAATTGTAATAAAGCGGAGTGCACCAGTTATGGGACGTGAGAGGTTCTAGACCAAATCCCAAGTAAGCTGTAACTTCCTTTTGGATTTTCGGAAGCCATTTATCAGTCTGATGTGGGCGTCTGGAAATTTTTCATGTTTCGTTATTTTAGAGAGACTTGACATATACAATTGGTAAGTTTGGAATAATATCTAGTTAATGCTGCGGCAGCAGCAGTTCAAGGTCATTTATTACAAGTAAAGGAAAGATGTACAAAAATATTAAAATTCTCAACAAATTAAATAATCTTAGTTTATTGAATTACTAAACTCTCTCCTCATAAAAAAATAGAAATAAACTTTATACAAATTAGTGTTCATGAGTTTGTTTTATGTAATGCGTTATTCAGCAAGGGGAAATAGTTTGTCCCAGAGCGCACATTACGCTGATAAATCAAGGGTAACCCTTCCGCCACCGCAAGCAAATTACCGACCACCTGAGACTTGTAAAAATGCCCCACAAAATAACTTGTACTTATAAATTACGGCACAAATAATAGACGAAAATGAAGCAAGTTCTTTTTTTTTCTTATTTTTAGCTTTACACTGGGTAGGCAAGGGAACATAGTATTAAGACACTCCGATCCCCACTTTCCGCTGAATTCTCGAGGCATTGTGTGTTGAGAGGCGGAACTCAGCGCCGCGCCGTGTTACCGGAACGAAGAAAATAATAAATAATAATTCATTCCTCTGAGTGAGATCGAACCCACATCCATCGCGTTACAGTCACACGCTTGTGCCTCTGGGCCACGACGGCCTCAAAACAAGCTCTTGTTCAGAATAAATGTTTTATTTAATAACTGTATAGGTATTACAATATTCTAACACATTTTAAATAATTTAGTAAGGCTACAAAAACAAGTTGTAATTAATTTAATTTATTAAAATTTGTCTAACGTTGAAAATTAATTAAGAAAATTGGTTTACTAATACCATACTAAAGGATTACGTATTTCATAGTCCATATTTATTAAATTTATCATTTGTTTTGTACTGTGAAAATATTTAGCCAAACGCATCTCCTACTTATTTATATCTGGATAGGCGGAGAGAATAAATAGAGTGTTAAAACACTCCGTTCTCGCTCAATTTTTAGACGTTACCTTTTGAATGGTGAAAGTTATCGTCGTACTACGTAAATTACAATAATCCTACTATTCTACTAATATTATAAATGTGAAAGTTTGTTCTACATTCACGACAAAACTACTGAACAAATATTGAAACTTTAGAGTAATAGAATATAATAAATTAAAAAAATATATATTAACCATAAAAACAACTGCTTTATTAAATGAAGTTCATTAAATAATTTGAATTATATTTTACCGCAAATAACAAAGAAAAATATTTAGGAGAATTTTAGACATAAAGGGGACATGAAATAGGCAGCCAAAAGACTAGGGTGAGAGTATTCCGGAGGTAATCACTGGTCCCATATGGACACAAATTACTTTTTCTATGGTTTCCCTTTTGATGACAGACGGAATGGGGCGCAGTGATACGTTGGATTTTGGCAATAATACCATTATACGTATATCATAAACAATAAGATGATGTGACTATTTTTATGTCTTGATTTTGACTTCTACTATTGACTTTGACTTTGTTGCTTTAAATAATGAATTTATATGATTGGCGTATATAAGCTTCATCGAACGATAGCTTGTTTGTAATTAATTACTTATTATCATAAGAAAGAAATATTGTTTTTTTTTGTCTTCAATTTTTTCCCTAAACGTTAAATTGATTTATATCCGTCTAACAGATGAAAGTGCAAGCATTTGAATCTGACATATGTCGTTTCGTTCGTAACCGCGGATTGGGGTGTCGTAAATGTCGCCGTTCTGTATATTTTCAATTTGCATAAATATTAGTGTACGCTGTAATATCATAAATATATTAGTGTGGTGATACAGATTTTATGGTGATTACAAAATTATGCTAGCTGATACGGAGGGAGAAAACACATTTACCATATATTTATTTCAACTTTTGTCTGGTTACTGTCTTCTAATATATGATTCATGACATGAAAAATAAAATTAAAATAATAATTATGTAGATATTTTGATTTTAATTAAAATTTTATCATTATTATTTACGCAATGTTTTATTCGTAGAGAAAAGAACAATCAAAAATATATCAAGGAAGCTTCTTATAATAATTTTTTTTATTATAATGATTATTGTATATGTAGTTATGCACATCTAAGAATGATATCATGATTTACCTTTAGATACAAGAAAATATTTACATATATCGAAACTTGCTTATGGGGCATAAGTGTGTGAATGTAAATGCGACAAGTTGTGGGTTCGATTCCCACTGAGCTTTGTTCTGGTGTCGAGGCAAAACCGCGACGTTGAGTTCCGCCACTCAACACGCATTGCCTCCAGAATTTGGCGGAAAGTGAGGAGTAGAGTGCCTTGAGACTTCCTCTGCCTAACCATGCTATATGGGGAATACAGCGTGAAGCTGAAGAAAAATAAAAAAAATATTGTAAAGTCATAACACTATAATTATGAGGCGGGTCGTAGAGACCACGTCTCACAAAGCGGCGTCATCCGCTATTGTTGTACACTGTCATATATCACATGACATGTCACCGTGTTTTATACAAACGCCTCGTCAGTTTTACATATTAGATTCATTACGGCCCTCTTATACTGAAAGCCCATGTCTATGTTTAAATTTTATTAAACTAATCATTTACTTCGTACTATACAATAAACAATAAAAATTTGTAGCCAAACATATTTCCTTTATATGTATTTAGTAGGTTAGGCTCAAAGAGAGCTACGACTCCATTTTCTACTTTCGGCTCAATTTCTAAGCGTTGCGGTTTAAGTGGTGTAATTGTTTTTTGTCTCCTTTATATTTTAAATAAAATTAAATAATATAAAATTAAACATTTCCACGAACACACAATTATAGACAGTAACTGTTACTAGATTTTCTTTTTTATGTATTACAGGATTTTTAATTGAAATCTATTATTTTTAACAAAATGGCTTTGGTATTTTATTTTAATATATTCTTAAGATTATAAGAAAATATTTCTTTTAATAAAATAAATAGTGAAGTCTTTTAATGATAAATTATAAGGCAACAATGCCCAAATTTCTATAATTTGTAATTTCTTTTAAATAAGTAACAAAATAGGGTACCTTCAATTGTGTTTATGTTTACGTATGTTCCACATTGTGTAGTATTTGGCCATCATAGCCCATTATATCCTTATTTGTTCTAGATCTTTTGTTGTGGCGAGGGTGACTGAGCAATGTTCAGACAACAATTTGTCATAAAATAAAAAGATTTATTATCCTATGTGTGCAATACGCAGCTACTCTTTAACAACCGTTATTGTGCCCTTTTATAGCAACGAATAAAATGGGTACGAGGAAAGTAATATTATACAAAAGATATGGACATTGTTTTTGAAATGTATTACCGACAGGGGCCAATAAAATGGGAAAATGTAAAATTTTTATGTCACTAAAATAGGGTTCAAATATTTATGATAAGTTCAATTTTAATACATTACAGCTTCAATATGCTTAAAGCTGTAATTGAGCTCTTATATTTATTATTTATATGAACCTATTAGTAACTATTTTTATAAGTCAATGAAGAAACTAATAGCCTGATGTTATTTGGAACGAAAACTGTTAGGTGAAGATCTCTGACCACACGACAGATGGGCATCAGTGCAAGGGTTAGCTCTACATCTGTCGAATACTATCAATCATTCTACCGCAAATATTGTTTATACTGTTGACTTATTATTTGTCAATAGCTGTCAAATCCCAATTCTCATTGACTTTTGATTTGTTAACTGCGTTTCCGTAATGTGAGATAACTTTAGGCTATGTTTACGATATTACTTATATTTCAAAATTTAATAACAAAGTGCTATACATATATTTTTTTCTCTAATTATTTATTAGTAAGATTCATTAGTTCCAATAACCTATATTATTAAAGCAATAACACCCATAAACATGTGCTTAAACTATTAAAGTTTGTCATCGGCAATTAGTAAAGGAGCGCTAAACAATTTATAGACCTACCTCTGAGCCATGTGACACTCATTCGAAACGGCTGTTAACAAATTAAACCGATTTGTTCTGTTATTCTAATAGGGCAATGGGAAGCGGCCGTCAAACGTATTTTGACAAAATTTATTACAACCACGCCTTCTTCGAAGTTTTTTAGGATAGCGGGCGATGCGACATCTGTCGTACAGAAAGCAGTCACGCCCTACGCGTAAGGGAAATTTTGAAAATATTGACATTGATATAGAATATTTTTTGTTTAAGTAACATCTTGAGCGTGTAATTCTACTAATACGACACGCGCATCTTTGATCATTTTTTGTTAGTTATGGTGTGGTTTATTACTTTTAATAAAAAAATCATATGTGCAGCATAGTCCATCGTCTGCATTTAGCGGGTTAGGTGTAGAAAACCTAAAACACTATAATTTGAGTGTGAGATTTGAACCAACAGAGCCATGATAATGTCAAGTATAATACATTTAGGTATTATTTTTTCATAATTGCTCATAGGCAGAGGGAATCTAGTGTTAAAACATTCCGTTCTCCATTTTGCAACGTTTTATATGCAAAAATGGCAATAGTTTTATAATCATTTAATATTTAGTTTGTATTTTAATAATTAATATATAACTACCAACAATTAAGTAAATACAACTTAACATTTTACTATCACGAACTAAAATAGAGCAACATAGCAAAAAGTATACACCTTTTAATGGTTGTCTAATTCTGATACCATGAAAAAATAAAACTTGCGCACACTCTTCAAAGCGGGACGGCACCCCGGTGTTAAATTCCCATGTCGCTGATCTCGCTATTTTTTTCCCTCACAAAAACTATGTAGTAACGACGGTTCATAGCAGACAGTGTGGCACCAACTTTTTCCATCACTTTTTATCCTAATAAATCACGGTGCCGAACGATTGTGAATTTTACTGATTGAGATTAATTGCTAATAATAACAATGAAAACTTACATAATAGAATAGAAATTTATTTAAAATTTGTTATTTAATGGCAAATGTTGTTAGTATAATCCTAAAGCACAGTATATACCTACTTATTTAGAAGCTCAAAAAATAAGCTTCACACTGTATCCCGCAGACAGCAGGGTAGGCAGAGGGAATCTAGTGTAACACTCCGTTCCCCACTTTCTGCCAAATTCTGGAGGCATTGTGTGTTGAGTGGCAGAACTCAACGCCGCGCTTTGACTCGACACCAGAGCAAAGATATATAAATGTGATTTCATTTCTTCGAGTGGGGATCGAATCCACAATCAGTCGGTTTTACAGTCACACTTTGTACTTCGGTGCTACGATTGGCCTCAAGAAGAAGATAGAACAAGACGCTCATAAAAAGTATAAATATGAATGCTGTCATTTTTAAAAAATAAATTATTATTACGTATTTTTTCTCAAAACTAATAGAAATATAATGATGAAAAAGCGTTTTTAAATTGACAAACATTCCAAAATATAAGAAAAAAAGAGGCCAAACATTAAATGCGGCATAACTGTCGGTCAGATTCGAGACGTCGAGATAAACTTTATAATCTGAGCCGGGACACGAACTACGAGCTACAGCAAATATTTGTACCGGATTAGACGCACTCGCTTTATAATTTACTATGTCCTTATGATAGTTCAGTTTGTAGATGCATTCTAAAATATAATTATCTCCAAAATAAATAACTATATGAAAATAATTTTAATGTTCAACGAATTCTGTTAAAAATATATTTAAAATTATTTACTTCTTGATATAGGATATCTGAAATCTTTTACTCTCTACACATAATTAGTTTTCCATTTTCCCCTTCAACCTAATAAGAAACGGGGTTAACGCTAAGGTGAAAAAATCCACAAAATCAACGACGGCTTTAGCAAGATTTCGCAAAACCAGCTCAATTTAAAATTAAAGCCACGAAACGTGTTTTTCGCGTATTTTATAAAAATCTCGGGATGTAAGAACAATCTTCGACGATAAGCTCAAGCGCCAATATCATACGCTAAATCGATTACATTTTATAAATCTATTTAAAAAAGGAAGCCTGTTTTATGTTTTTGCCAAAAATAATATAGCAAAAAAAACATTTACTTAGTAAAATTGGCACGAGACATAAAAATAACTTGGAACACATTTTTATACTTATTTATAACATTTTTCATAAACATCACGTTTCTTTTCCAATTCAATCAAAATAGCTATCTTTTTCGATAAAATCAATAAAAAAATATATCTACCCTCATAATAAAAAAAAACAAACTTCACATTACATTGAGTAACGACAGCAATTGACTAATGAACTTAACATACAATAGCAGTTTAATAAATAAAATGCAGTCTTTTTAATCCCCTATTTAAATTCAATGCCAAGCAAGTGCAGGACTAATCATCACAATATAATGCTTCGCTGAGTTGAGGGGTGCTTTTTGTGGCGCGACTGCGACAGAGATACTATTTTATATAAAAAACTGTAAAAAACGAAAGGGATGGACAACATAGTCGATTCATTTGGATTGACTTTAAATGATTGCCTTTTTTGTTCGACGGTGATGGATTGCGAATCATTTTGCTTACGCTGGATTCACGTGTGTTAAATTGTCTTTGTATTTTGCTGTAAAATATATTAAAATCGAATATCGATAGCGAAAAGTTTAATAATTGCAACGTTATCAATAAGCGTGAAAAGTACTGAGTAAATCATGTATATTTTATAAGTGCGTTAAATTTTTACAGAAATCAGCTGTATTTTTTAATATAAAACTGAGTGATAATATTAAAAAAATATTATGTATTTATAGAATAATATTAATAACTTTCAGTGTACCTACTGCAGTTTGGAAACATATTTTTCAAAAATGGCAATTCATAAGTTCTAGACTCTACCATTATTATTGTCAGTTCAATTTTCAATTATATGACCCATAAGTAAATAGATTCTCTATGTCTTCATCTAGGTAAAACGAGCTCTGTAATGCTATGTACACATAGATATCATGCTCACTATATTTTTTATTTATTTTAGTAGATCTAATATAATATTTTTTTATTATATCTAAAACTAAAGAAAAATCGTGGTGCAGGAGCTCACAGCTTGTGGGTTCGTTTACCATTCGAAAAAATTAAGTATTTAATATTTTAATATATTCACTATGGTGTCGACGAAAAGCGCAGCGTTGAGTTCCGCCACTGAACACGCAATTTCTCCAGAATCCGGCGGAACGAACAAATAGGCAACGAAAGTGTTTTAACGTGAAAAGAGTGTCGTAACACTAGGTGCCTTCTGCTATATACCAGAAACCGCGTGAAGCTTCAAAAAAAGATAAATATCAAAAATCCAAATAGAGCACGCGTTCGTCGCGAACATTATAATACTAATTGCGTAACTAAACGGCAGGGGCGCGTAATCCGATATTGATGCGTTTGTAAAAACTATCCGAACCTCGCCCCCTCTCCCTTCTCTTTGTTGTCACTGAATAATTCATCAAACAGGTGCATCATGTGCTAATTTGTCGCTTTGTATATTTTACGCGTGTTCTTTATAAAATGAGGATATTTATTTAAAGATAAAAAAAAATTATGCATACTGAAAAAAATTTAAAAACAAGATATATTTTTTGACATATTAATAAATTATTTTTTAACAAAAAAAATATCAACTTTAAGCACCAAT
The DNA here is from genome assembly GCA_016802625.1 of Heliconius numata. Classification (NCBI taxonomy): domain Eukaryota; kingdom Metazoa; phylum Arthropoda; class Insecta; order Lepidoptera; family Nymphalidae; genus Heliconius; species Heliconius numata. Next base: position 833,942 of record JAEBDU010000106.1, on the reverse strand, counting down.
TAAAATGTTAAATTATTTATTTTTTTATATACATATTCCTATAAAACAGTTAGGTAAGGTTAACTAAACTCGAATATCTATTGATGATTGTATTTTAGTATTGTAGAGTAAAAATTGTTCATTGAAGATAATCAAGCGTGGCGGGATGTGGGTATATCATAAACTCATAGCCGTATACAAAATTAGGGCTTATTCACCTCCCACCCCAAATGCCACGCAATTTTGTGATGCTCTTATGTTTGCTTTTGGTTTTGTCTTAAATTTATTAAAGAGAGTCATGTCACTATACATATATAGGTACATTGAAATGTATTTCTATTTTTTTTTTTCATTTTAAAAATAGGTAACAACGTCGTTACACTCATACACTATAGGCATATATGTTTATTAAAAATGTCATTCTTAAAAATTCATTGTTTATATTTTTTTAAAGTAGTAAGTAATAATGATCTTTGATAATAATTTAGTTTAAAATTTATTTTTATTTGTCATATCTTATAATGAAATTATTTTTATTGTTTTTATCATTATAACGAGCAAAGCAAGTGTAAAGTGGAGAGAATTACCAACTATAAAAAAACTTAAAACGAATTTACTCATATAATCCAAATAATATAACTAGACCTTAAGAAATTATTAATAAGAAATATTTAAATCACTCACATTTTAATTTTTCTAACGGCTCATGATGTAGAGGTGGCGCGTGGTGCAAGGGTGTGTGCTGCGGCTCATGGTGCAAGGGCGCCATCAGGCTCGATATCGCTGAACCTACTGAAGCTGCTACCGAGTCGTGAAGGTGGCCTCCCCCATGGAGCTCCAGTTCACTGAGACATAGCCCGTTCTCGCCCAGCGGCTCCATGCCGGCCGCCAGCGCTTCTTTGTACACGCGGAGATGAATGATGAAGCCTTCTCTTTACTATGGGTGAACGGGTCGCGGTAGCGACTGAGGTATTCCAGTTAGGCGTGGCGCATTCTTTGGTAAACCTATAACGAATTATATTGCGTTAAATGTATATGTCTGGTAAAAAAGTATACAATAAAATTGTTTTTAATTTTAATTCATATATATAATCATATAATATTTTTTTAATTCATATAATATATTTTCGACTAAAAAATAGGTCTTATCAAAATTAACAAAATTGTATGTTTTATTGTTATAAACTCAACGCTTAAAAAATACAGGCTAATATATATTTTTTCTTATTTCAGAATTAAGCACTTAATGTTTTTTGTTGCTTTGCATCAAAAATGTAAAAAAAACTAATCTTGACAAAAATAATTAAGGGATTACATACTACTACTATTTTTACTACTTATCCGCAAGATATAATATACGAATATTATAGCATATGTATATTACTCCATAGCAATATGTTAAATAAGCGGTTGCTTAAGTCAATTCAAATGTTTCCAACTAAAACAATAAATATATCAGTAGTACGTAAAAGTATTATCAGTATGATTTAAGACGTGTACACAGTGGTGTAAAAAGTAAATGCTGTAAATAACAACCTGATGGAGATATACAGCCCCACCACTTTCATATTTCAAATGGTAGAGTCAGTAGATAGACATTTTTTGGTATCATAAAGCTCGATGGAGAATAGGAAGTGTGTGGTGAATGCTCGCATATAGTGATTTATGGGCTTAATTGCCTTTTTCACGTGGAACTTCACTTGGAATTCAATATCAGGCAAAGAGAATAAAAGTCGGCGTTAAAATGCTAACGTTTTCGTATTGCTAGCTACGCAGTTTATTCTGTTATTGTTACCTGTACTAAGCTAATGATAAGGCAACTTCATTTTTGATTAATGAAAACAATTCGTTATCGAAAATTTTAACATTGAAATAGCGTAATACATATTTATGGCTTTTTTAGACAAGATCTATTAAATACTAGAAACAAATTCATTTTGTACTCCCAATAGAAACCGAAATAGAAAAATATTCTTGCATAAGTACCTACTATCTTACAAAAAGTGTTAAAACTTCAACTATTTTAGATTATTCATTGGTTTTATTGGTTTTATTCTTAATTATTTAGAATATAACTTTGAATTATTTTTTTTATATTAAAAATAAATATGTGTAGGTTAATTAATCCAAATGTTTTAACCACTATAAAATGAAATAAAATAAAACATATAGAGTTATATGTACATAGTAATGTTATTATGTAAATGGCTTTGGGCATTTTAATAATATAATGCCGATGACCGACACCAACATAGGTATATTCTCATTATAATATGCTACTGGCACAATTACGTAATGTGTGTTAAATATTGTTATTGCAATTAAATATTTATAATAATTTAACAGTTATATATAGGTCTAATATGAAGGAAAAGGTTGGATCTGATAATATTAGTTATTATATTTATCATAATTAATACTTAAAAAAACAACTTTACGCGTATCCCGCATAGGTAGAGGGAACCTAGTGTTAAGACACTTCGCGTTAAGAGGCGGAACTATTGGCTTGGTGCCAAAGCGAAGAAATGAAAATATTAAAAACTCGCGAACTCACAACCGTCGCGTTACAGTCACGCCGTCACCCAGTGCCACTGCGCCCCGTCGGTCTAATTAATATTACCAGGACCAAGCCCAATAAAATCCTATAAATGCATGTAAAAATAAATTAAAAGACAAACACAACAAAGTAAAACTAATTTATTGTAAATTTAGAGCATAAAAACAAACAAAGTATAAATTCTCCTTTCGTTCATATTTCATAATTATGAGTTATGCATCTTTTCGATATTTATTGACTTTACTAATAGGGCAAAGCTAAAATACCACTGTTCGAGCTTAAGCCATTATCCTTTAAAACCTGTAAGCCTTTTGAGCTTAAAGATTTAAGTTGGCGACAGAAGACCGTTTAACGTTTATAAAATTAATAAAACAATGCCTAATATTACTGAAACCTGAATCGGGTAACATATATTTTCATACTATTTACATATATCAATAACAATTTAATGTGTTTAAAATATTTTTTGTCATAAGTACTTATCTGTGAATGTTAAGAATAATACTTAAAGATAAAATTTATCTCTTTATAGTTTTGCAAAACTTATTTTGTGATATTTTTGTTTTTGCTTTTATGTAACATTTTTAGAACAAATACTTAAAATAAAGTAAATGGACTTGTCTCGTTTTTTTAATAGAATTGAATGTTGAATCCTATCAAATAATGTCAAAAGTTCTTCTAGATTTACAAAAACGCAACTGCTCGGTAGACAACAGAATTACTTATAAGACACTACGTTCTCCACTTTCCAACCTTTAGAGATTGAGCTCTATATCATTGAACCTAATGCCACACTTTATTTTATACGAGTAAAAATAAAAGAAACAAATTTAATAATAAGTATAAAACATAACTGTGTAAATTATGAACTTACAGTTACAATAGACTAACAATCGCGATAGCGTATTTAAAATAAAAATATTTCTACACTCTTATGACACCACCATGATACTAATTTGTATTTATTGAGATAAAAAAGAAGACAAATATCTAATATGACAATAATGAAAGAGAATTCTGTCATTAAATGTTATCACAAATCACTGATTGAAGATAATGATAATAACATGGCGAATGTAACTCAATATGGTTCAGAAGTACAAAGAGAAACGGAAATTACGACCTCACTGACATTGTTGACCATAGATAATAAATACTCAATATTATATTATAAAAAAATTAGAAACAAATAATTTTATTATAAATTAAATAATTATTACAAAGTAACACTTTAAAAACATATCATATCAGTGGATGAATGGAATATAAGTGTAAAACATGTGTAACGACATCTAACATGGCAAATATTTGAGTGTATCTGCTTGTATCTCGTCTATCTGTTGATAAGACGGCTGTATGGCAGCGTCGACTGTCGATATTGACACGCACCGCTGATACTGGCGTTCGTGAGAATTCAATGTTTCTATTCAAACGCTATGAATATAAATAACTTATTGCTTCTTGTTTTAAGCTATGTAGGTTGTTTTTGTGGAATAAATTTGTCTTTCACTATTTTATATTTCGTACTTTGGTAAATGGAATATGATTTAATTTTTAAATCTCGTTTTTCAATTTTGTGTTAGCTAATACAGTCACGTCCAAGTCTACAAACGACTCTATAAACAGATAGTAATTGCATTTTATCACAATGTTATAGCAAAGAGTTTATTCACTACCTGTGGTACCTATAGGTACCTATAGGTACCAGATGTTAAGTAACTACCTATAAAATTTATATTTACCATTTATATATTTTATTTTACTACAATTTTTATTATTTTGGCGTTTATTTAGCATCAGTTTTCAAATTGCTCAAAGGATTTATATAACTATCAAATGTTATTAAATGTAAACCTCCTCCATCATACAACATAACGCACACGTAGGTCAGAGTTAAATCTAATGTTAAGAGACACGTTTCTAAGCATATTGTGTATAGGATTTTTTTTTCAACTTCACGCTGTGTCCTGCATGTAGCAGGATAGGCAGAGAGAGCGTAGTGTTAAAGACACTCCATTCCCCTTTTATCGCCGAATTCTGGAGGCATTGTGTGTTGACTGGTGGAACTCAGCCCCGCGCTTCGCCTCGACACCAGTGCGAAGGAAATTAAAAAATTAAATATTTCATTTTCTCGACTGGGAATTAAACCCACATGTTGGCGCGTTTAAAGTCACACGCTTGTGCTCCTGTACCATTACTGACCGTATATGAAATTTTTGTCCTTTATAGCAAACGAGGAGATTGCCGAGCGAAGCGAACAGAGTATCTATTGTTTTTTATATAAGTAATATAACTTATTCTTTTCAATATTTTTTTCATTTATATTTCACGTGGTAGAAAGGGTAAACCTAGTGTTAATGCACTGTATCTTCCAAATTTCGTCTCTTTTCATTTTCATTGTGTGATGGAACTCCACAAATTGTCTTATCCGACGGAAAAAAAATAATATTATTTTTCCTTAGAATAAGAATTATAGTAATTTATATTATACTTATTATTGTTTTATGAATAATGTCCCATATTAGGTGCATTACGTTATAAGAAATTCCATCAACCAGCCTATCAACCAGCTATTTCCTACTTATTTATGAAAGGTATAAAAAATTGAACGTAGCGTGTTTTGAATTTTCTTTAATATTTATTAGAGAAAAATTATTTATAAGATTTAATTAGATTAGAGATACTATATATTTACATAGTATCTATGTAGGTATACCTAGTAACAAAATATTTTATAAATAGCACATGTTTAATTTTTTCACTCGAGTAATTGTCATACCTCAAGATTGGCTTTGTTTTACTTTGTAAAGGATACATCAATAATAATTAGCTTGAATTAGAACTTTGCAAATATTCAAAAATCTCTAGGTATCATCCGTCTCTATATGCATAATATTTCTGTGTAATATCATACTGGAGCACTAATTTTCATCAATTTGATACTTAATTTTTTTTTAATGTTATTTAATAATTATTATTTATTAATAAATTTAATTTGAGGCATTGCAGTTTGAACAAGTATTTATGTTATAAATAAATATCCGTTATGACTGCAAAACCTGGCGCTACTTTGTTTAATAAAAATGACTCACTCATTTAATAATTCTATTATATTAATTAAATATTACAAAAGAAATATGCCTTATCTATAGGTATTTAATATTTTTCGATTATAAAACGATTATAATATCCGTTCACTGATAAACAAAAACTTATCTCTACATCAACTACCATCAATTTAGTTTTATCGACAGTAGTCAAAAATAAATTATGGAAAAATACATTAAATAACAAAAACATTTTAGTTCTTATTTTTAAATAAAAAATAATTCCTAAAAAAATATTTTACCTGAAAAAAATGAAGGTATTTGTTTTAGTTTTAATAAGTACTTCTGCCTAATGTTAGGTAATATATTTTAATAAAATTCTAATTTATGCCTATATTTACATACTATTTATATACTTAATTTAGGTAGGTACCTACAGTACCTGTATCAAGTTTTGCAACAGAATTACCGTCGGCGTTGTCGGAGCGTTCTACTATAAAAATATGTAACCTATAAGTACATATTCGTTAAGCTACCATTAAAATAGACATAGACATAGGTATAGAATATTATTGAAACATTATTAAAAATAATTTCAAGTACAGAATTTAATCATTTTTACTCGCTTTTAATCAAAAGATATTATTTTTTTATACCAATAGAGTTTCTTCAAGAGTCATATTTACAGTTTACATTAACTAGACTTGCGGCCAGTCGTGCTCGAAAAAATGATTTAATATTTTCATTTCCTTGCTCTGGTAACAGCCAAAGCGCGGCGTTGAGTTCCGCCATTGAACACGCTATGTCTGCCGAATTCGGCTACATGTGAGGAACGGAATTTCTTAATGCTAGATATATGTGCGGGATATATCGTGAAACTAAAATAATATTAACTACACTTTTAAAAAATGTATCGTGTATGTTTTTAAGATTTGGAAAATTTAAAAACTTATAGATGATGTAAAAAGTGTTTTAATCTACTTGTTATTTTATGTTATGTTTTTAAACATTAATATCGGTTAAATTGTTGCAATAATAAAAAGTATTGTAATAAATATCATTAAATTAATTTAATTGCTGTATATGGTAAACTCTATTATAAACCTCTTATTAAGTTCTTGTATGAGTTTTTCAATAGCAAAACCTCTCTGAGCACCCATGACAACAATAAAGTAGGTTTACTTTTATAGGTTATTTTATTATTTACTAATTTAGTTTCCATTGAGTACGTACATTTTTCAATAGGTTTTCCATTTATATGTAAAAGATTTTTTTTCAATGATTGAAAAATAATGCTTTGTTTAATTTTAGTTGTATAATTTCTAAAAATTTTATCTTATTGGATAAATTTATTTATATATCTGGGCACGTTTCTCAAATGTTAGAACAAAATAGAGTAATGATATAAATGAAAAATAGCTCTACAGCTATATCTTGTTCATTCGTGTTGCATGGACTTACCGTGAAAATGCAGCACTACTAATTGTTTTGAATGATTGGAAGCTTAGCTCGATCAACCTTAGGTCGTTCCTTAGGCTCAACACAGCGTGCGGGCTCCAAATCCTTGGATATCCGTCATAATCTTGTCCAAGCCTTCGGATTACACGCGTCCCGTCACAACGTAAACACAAGAACAATCAGATACCGATAAATCAAAGCGCACGATACGACGGGAATCCGCTAAATCCTCGCGGGGATCGCGTAAAAAATACTAGTATTAAAAACAGTCTTAAGTGGGCTTACGAACGCGGCGCGGAACGGCCCGCACTGGCTCTAATCTCGGCCACTTCCCGACGCAATTTGAACCTAACTCCACCACTCTATACATCATCCGGCGACGCCCGCCCACCGCGCCGCCGCGGCCCCGTACTCTCGTCCCGCTCTAACCCGCACGTAACCCGCATGCTGTCCCGCTCTCACTGAAATCTCGCCGTGTGGAGTTTTCAGTGCGTGCGGGGGGGACGCAGTCAGCTGGCCGAACTTATGCGGATAAAATCGACTTTTTATCGGCTTGCTGTGACGGCTCGTGACGTCACTGTTTACTTCGGACGGACGTGGACTTGGTGTAAAAAATATTTCTTTAAACTTCATAAGTCTGGGTTTGCCTGTCAAAATATTCTACTATTTTATTAGAAAATTATTATTATTGCAACTGTATTATTTTCAGGAAATTTTTTATGTTTCTTCATTTATATGCATGTGAGGTGGCTTCAGAACTTTGTTTATTTTCAGTGTTATAACTAATAGATACCTAAATTTTGATGTTAGAGATAAGGGTACCAATAGCCAAATTCTTTTATTGTCCATTTGGTATATGCTTTTAACGATAAAAGCTCTTCAAAGAGATTAAAGATAAATTTGTGACATAATGTATCTAACTAAATTTATTCAACAGGCAAAGCTCATTTAAATCGTGCAATATGTTTTCCTTATAGCACACAAATAATTGCAGTTTAAATCGCGCTCCATGCAGCGTCGCCCGCAATAAATAAACGGGCGTTCGCAACGTAAACAGATCGAGCGCATTAACCGCGCGTCGGCGTACATAAAGAGAGCGGTATAAATATAAAGTTCCCACTCGCTGCCGCGCAAACTTAGCTAAACAACGCCATAATTGCCTTCATTACTTAAATTACTGAAATTATTTATTCAAAAAGCTGGCAACATTTAGGCGCGAGCGGTCCCGCCCACCGCGCGGCGGCTCGCCAATGGGGAGGCGGCGCGGCGAGGTGGGAGGGGCGGAATTCAATATGGCGGACAGACTTGCAACCTTCTCGGAGCGGACGCGTCGGAAACCCGGCGTCGCTAGCGCGTTTTCCAGCTGAATCACTCTATGGTGTCTAATTGGAGGTACCCATAACTTGGAAATTTGGGTGTATGGAGTAAGATTAATACATTAATTAACTATTATAATGATCTTACTCCTTGATGTGACTTCTCCGACGGCAATTCTCCGACGGCTTTACACTATAAGGTAAAATAATGCATAATATAATTAAAAAATGTATCTATAAGTAAATTACAAAAATATGTTTTAAGTTGACAGTCGGACTCACGTCTTAAAATTAGAAGGTAGACATTTAGAAATTTATACTTACGTAAGCTAATTAACTCATTATCTCAATTGTAGTTATTATTTAGTTATTATTAAAAGATAACGATAAGATAATCTTTACGTAGGTACTTATATAGGTAATTATTTACAATGTATAGAACTAACAATTGAATGGAATAAATAATTTCCTTGTAACAACAATATTTAAATAATTATTTAACTTCTTCCAACAACTTAACACATTTTTTTATAGAACCATAAATAAAAACAGAAATATGTTATAAAATATCTAACCTGCTTACCCAAAATAAGTAAAATTTTTCAATAATAAATAATCCATTGACATAAGTATATAATTATCATGTTAAATTATTCATTACGAGTAGGTAGTAAATTGATTAATTCTTACAAGGAATCGGCAAACAATAAATATATGGAAATATAGAAAGTTAGAAATAGAAATATGCTCTTTTAATATAGCTTTAATTAATAAACAGGTTACAACCGGATAATGGCGGTGAGAAGATAATTATACCCATTTGTACGAAATCTAATAGAAACAATAAAATAAATATTGCAGAGATAGAAATAAGTCACTCTACTCGTTTCTTATATTATATGGGAATATCTCGCTATCTTATAGAAGTATCATCAGTTAATTTCTATAATATATTCCAAATTCAAATTCAAAATATTCTTTATTCAAATAGACTATTGTTATAAGCACTTTTGAATCGTCGAATGAACATATGAACAAAAAGCTACCACCGGTTCGGAAGGCAGTTCTGTTGAGAAGAGCCGGCAAGAAATTCAATAGTTGCTCTTTTCAAAATCCAAAGGCAATATTATCTAGGAGGGTCGTTTTAAATTGAGTTAGGTATAAAGATAAATTAGGCCAGTTGAGGCCAGTCACAAGCGTGTGACTTGTAAACCCGATAGATTGTGGATTCGAGTCCCACTCGAGGAAATAAAATATTGAATATTTTAATTTTTTCACTCTGCTCTATGCAAAGCGCGGCGTTCAGTTCCGCCACTCAGCACGCAATGTCTCCAAAATTCGGCGGAAAATAAAGAGTGGAGCGGATAATATATCTAATGTTGTGTACCTATATATACTTACGTATATTTATTTTTATATACAATTTTTTTTTCAGATTCTAAGAGTTGAGGGAGTCCCTATTTCTTTACTTTAAATACGATGTTTTGTTTATTTTTTTTTCTAATACAATTCAATTGTAAATTTTAGTATGAAATGTAAACATTATCTTCATGTCATTTATTTACTAAAGCAGGTGACGGAAGTGTCACAATTGGAACGGAGTGCCTGAACACTAGGTTGCCTGGTTCCCTCTGCGTACACTGCTATTAAGTTAAGAAAATGTCTAATTTATTATATTAGAGACAAATAAACAAAAAAATGAATTCGTTGTGTTATTTCACCTTGAATATTTAGTAAATAGTACACATTACAAAATTAAAATTTATATTAAATAAACCCAACATATAAATAGGAATAAAGTAACTAGTAAAATAATTAGATAATATTATTGAAGTTATAAAGCTCTACGAAGATTTGTTTAACGCCACTGCTTCCGTATTTTAAATACTTATCTACAGTAGATCGAAATATGAAAGTTTCTTTTCCAAACTTTATAATATTAAAGTAAAAAAAACTTTAAACAAATGAAACACCAAAATCTGATTGATACATTTGGAACATTTTCAATTCCATGTTAAATTCTTAAGCTTTCGTAGCAAAATTGTAGCTGTTTAATTGTTTCAATTTAAATGAAATAACACTATTATAGAAATTATACTAATAAATATACTTATATACAATTTCATTTATTTATTTATACTAGTAAATAAAAATTAATAAAATCGAATAAAATAATATTTCTATCTATAATAATGAATACAGATAATTAACAAAAATAAAATACATCCGGATGTAAAGATAGGAACAGAGAAATATAAATCGAAAGCAAAATATTTTAAACCAACACCAGCACCAGCTACAAATGTAATGATTTGTCTGATTAATCGAGCGTCGCAGATGTCTGCCAAAAATAAAGGATAGGGTCGTGGTAATCGAGTCTAAAGGGGGCTTCCCCTACTAATAGATAGTGTTTGTCATTTATTGTTAAGTGATGATTTAAATTTATTTATAATGATATTTCAATTTTTTGACAAATAATGTTAAATGCGTTATTTTATGAGAATTTGAAACATTATAATTATATAAATTGGGAAATTGCTTATTTATTTTTGTCCTCACATAAAATTATCTAAATAATATTCCAAATAGTTACCAAAATGTAAAAAATTAAATTATACTTTAAGTATAGCATTCGATTGTTTGCTCTGTATCCTTTATATAAACTTCACACTCATATAAATAAAATAACTATAAAAATAAATTAAAAGCGATATTTAAAAAAAAAGACAATCAAACATTGATGCTTGATCAATGATGCTTGTCTATAGGTAATTAATGCAATGCCAAAGAGTAAGCATGTACGTCAGCCGTTGCCTTGAGGTTGTAAAATAATAAAAAAACATATGAATCTACATTATAACCAACAACAAGCACATGGCAGTGCCGTGATACTAAATTAAACTTTCTGTTTGAATGAAATAAAGATAATTTTTATTATCTTTATTTGTTTCTTAAAGTATAGATACCTATATCGTGTTCTATATTTAAAATCCAATGACATTCAATACTAGGTAACATGTAGTTCCTATTACAGTATCAGTATAATACCTACAAGAATTTGAAATATAAAAAAGGTAAGGTAAATTTCAAATGTATATAGTTAAAAATAATAATGTATATAGTTATAGAACTATATACATTACTATAAGTATTTTCAAAGCTACGCATAAATCAGTAACTAATGATGGCTTGTGAAACAAGTAAGTTCAAACTAAATTAAACTATATTAAATATTATTAATATTAAAGAATTTCTTTCTACTTCTTTCTCTATCATCTCTCTTCTCTAAAGACCATTTCACCATCAAAAGTTGATGAGTGTGTAAATGATCGACTCTGAGTATAGTAAGCAAGCGACACTGACTGCAGATTCAACATCAATGATTATGCTACGAACAATAAATATAAGCTAGGTCTAAGCAGCTTACAATTTTTATAACATTTGTAACCCCAGGTCTATTTACTTTTACTTCTTGTAACACACGCACACGCACACAGCTACCTGCCTTCAATACAATAAATTATGAAAGACGGATCGTCTTCAGGAGTTGCAGTTTAATATGGCCAAGTTCTTACAAAGCCATCCATGAGAAAATCATTTATGTAAGTCGTAAATTTACATTAAGAATGTGCGCGACAAATAGACGTATAAAAATTATTATGGTTTTCTCCTTAAATCATATAAACATCATCGTATCAATTTATAGATAAAATAAAATTTTACCAATCACATCAATAAGGCTTATAACATATTTATCATTCATAATATATTAATAAAATAAATAATTTATTAAACAGGTATTTCTAAGTATATATTATGCAAACGCTAATAATAATTACGCAGTCAGGTCTCAGTGTATGTAGCTGTAGATACACTACCTAATCTGAACTTGAAGCGCATAAACATTTATAGCACATAAATTGCAACTAATGCTGCAATCAGCAGTTTATCGGAGTATAGTAGTAATGTGATTGTTAATTATTCTACTTAGTTCTAGTGCTTACATGTTAGAGCGTTCTAAGCTGTTTACGAATTCATATACATATGTAGGTATACGAGTATATGGAGGCCAGTCGTGGTGCAGCACAAGCGTGTCTGTAAAGGCGACAGGTTGTAGGTTTGACTCCCACTCGAGGAATCAAAATATTTAATAATTTCATTTCTTCACTCTGGTGTCGAGGCAAAGTGCGGCGTTGCGTTCCGCTACTCCAGAATGGGCTCTGAACTCCAGTGCGGAGTGTCTTAACATTAGGATCCCTCTGCCTACTCTGCTACATGCGGGATACAGCGGGAAACTGAAAAAAATATGTTGGTAGGTATATATAGACTTCTTAATAGAGAGCCCATTGAAGTGCAATGAAAGTAATATTTTTGGTGAGTGTATCTTAATGTAACTCCTAAGAAACATTTTGTTTGGAAGGATTTGACGTATATTACTTATATTAAAGCAATTATCTTTCACACACTTAGAATAAACATATTAAAATCGAAAAACAATTTAAATTGTAAATTTAATGTTTACATTATACCGTAGGTACCTATACAAATTTATAAGAATTTTGACGAATACGAAAAACTAGTTATGAAGAAATTACCAGGCATCCCAAAGGCAGCTACAATGTAATTTTTAAATACTTTATGTTAATTGTTTCCATGTGTGAATAAGAAGCTCGTAAATTCTTTCGGTACATCGTTAGTTCGACGTTAATATCTATAAGCAAGGAAGTTGCTGAGATTACGCGATTAGCGTAAGAACATAATCCGATGTCAGCCGTCACCGCGTGAACTTGACCGCGCGACATGCAAACACACTATATTGTACTTGTCATATGAATACTGTAAATTACAAGGACATCATCGATTTACATGAACCTACGTAATAAATAGGATATATTCAATTCCTCGCTCTGGTAAAGAGGCACGCGGTGTTGAGTTTCGCCACTCAACACGCAATGGCTCCAGATTTCGACGAAAAGTGGGGAATGAAAGTGTCTTAATGGGAACGGGAAATGGATACTCATTAAAAAAGCGGTAAACAATATTATAAATAAGTACCTATACACATAAGTGAGACTACTAAACCAAACCGGTCGAAACCTATTTACCCTATTATTAACAGTTTGCTCCTCAAATCTTAATATGTCTAGTATGGTATCTGTAATCCAATCGTCGAGGTGGATTCAATTTTCTACCTAACCTATTGAAATAGAAATTTTAAACATTGTATTTTGCATCTTGCTTTTTACTTACAACACCATTTTTTTTCAGTAAGGGGTAAAATATGTTTCTATTAGTATCAAATATTAATATTCTAAAATTCAACAACGAAATAGTTTCTGAACACGTAGAACACTTCCCCCCTAGTAACTTCCCAGCAATATTTCCCAAAAACAGATAGCGGGAGCAATAAAAGGATTAAAAGAGTTGTTTATATTATAACATTACATACATACGTAGAGCATTGTTATCGGCAAAGCAATAAATAAAAGTAAATCTAGACCCGTTATCAATGCCACTGAATTTTTCGATTAGATATCAATCACGAAATATTCTCATACCTAAAAAAATATATATTATACCTACTTTAAAATATATTAAAATACTAATATGAGAATGTGTGCTTGGACTTGTACCAACGCCAGTATTAAATATGGTTAAAGTATCTAAATTAAATACCTACTATTATTACATTGCTATGTATTTTATAAATATTTACATTTTACTAACTATGATAGTAGATGTGTGAAAACTTCTATCAAGCCGAAGCCTGGTTGAGGGCGTGGCGCGAGCAAGTCTCTCAATGTGAACAGATTGTCATAACATTAGGTTCCCAGGTTCCCTCAACACTGATATGCACTAGATACACCGTGAAGCTACTTACTACCTATCGTTATAGAGCTTATTAAATAATTGTTTGTAAGTAGCTGTAGCTATATGAATATCTTACATTAAAGCTTCGTAAACTTCGACTTTCTTTGAACTTATTATGTAAGTTCACGATATTGTTATTACAGAACAAAGATGTTTTAATATTATATAAGTAAATTATAAAGGGTCGTATCGGTCGACGAGCATAATTTATTCTCTTTGAATATTCATAGCAGCTCAATACTCATTAAATTTTCAAATATAGACAACAACTAGGAGATGCTCTCCTAAAGTCGTACCCAATACGTAGGTAGGTATATAGTATTTCACCAACTTAGCAATCGGTGACCAAAAATTATAATAAAGAAATATTATAATTTATTTCAATAAAAATAAAACATTTTAATAATTAATTCATAAAATACCTACCTACCTAAAGCTTCAAACATTATTTAATAACATATTCTATAAAATGTTGTTATCATTTTTAAAATGTCTTATAAAAATTAATATTTAAAATTATGGTTATCTTACTTTCAACGAGCAAAGATGCCAATGATTAATCATCTCATTGTTTTAATGATGCGAAATTATGCAGATTCAACGCGATCACAATGCCCGCGATTTCAGCACAATCCCCAAATATAGCCCTAATATCTTTTACTTCGACAATAGAATGTCATCAAATATAGGTAGGTATATTTGATTACGTAGGTACTTACGACTTAGACAAATATCTGACAATTTTAATGTCTGAGAGTTACTCTCATGCATAAAATTTACTCTCATAAAATTAAACTGATTATTTACTTATAGGTATAGAAGAAATATAGTAAGGAAATTTATTATATTTTACAGTTTATAATTAATTTTTAATTCAAGTTAATCCAGATATTATAGGTGCAGAATATATCATTATGTTACGATTTACGTTATATAAGTAGAATTTACTCAATCAATAATATTCGAAACAATTAGAAAAAAAAAATGCTTAAAAGTTTTATGCTTGCTTCAAATACGATTGGCATTTTTGTACTCTTTTGGAATATAAGTCAGTCAGTTAATTAAGCAAAGCTTCTCTTTTCTGGGACTAAACTTCACAAATTAAAATCTTAGGTATCTTTTAATTCGATTCTCTCAGTAAAATGTCCAAATATAAGATCATATTTCGTCTGTATTAAAAAAAAGCGTCAGTAAGTTTCGTCTACATTAAATAACACACCGCTCCTAGGTAATTCATCACATATTTGTAGAAGGTCAACTATTATAAAAAAAATTACTTACATTTTTAACTAATAAAAGACTGTAAAACGTAATAAATGACTGTAAAAATAGTTGACCGACTCGTGCATTATAATAGTAATTGTAACAAAGTTTAATTACCGTCTCGAATCAATAGCGTCTCAACTAATGGAATAGTTGGGAGTCAATCACACGGCTCGTAAACCCCCAGTTCACTTGTTACTTCCACTACATATAATTACAATTGAATTTATGGCTCATGTTACTTAGTAAATGATAGTAACGAAACAAGTTAAGGTAAAGGATGCTTACTAAATACTGAAATAAGATAGAATAATCCGTACAGAGTTTGGAATTATGTTTAAATTTTGGATGGAATGAGTATCTATTAAATATTCCTATGAGGAAAAGTATTTTTTATGTGGAATGCGTTCATAGTTGTTGGTGGTGTACTTTTTTAATAATTTACCTTTTTGTTTTTACTGGTCACGGGTTTGATCCCCACTCGAGGAGACGAAATATTTAATTTAATTTATATTTTCATTTCTTCGCCCTGGTGTCGAAGTATGTACAGCGCGAAATCGATGGAAACCATGTTCCATGGAACAAAGTGTCGTAACACTAGGTTCTCTATCCTGATGTGTCCTGGATACACCATGAAGCTGATTTTTATGTGTAATATTTTTAATAAATATACTAGTTTGTGCTTTAATGACAAATAGGTATTCCTATCAAGTTATCAAGCCCAAAGCTTAATGCGAACACACCACAAAATCAATACACGCCCCAACTAAATTAGCGTGTAACATTTCCTGTTTAAATTGTAAACGGGATCGTTTCTCGCCAAAATATTGTAACGATATAGAAATTGAAGGAGAACGGTGCGCGGGCGTCGGCACGCTCCAGGCGCGTGGCTGTCACGTGGCCTTCAAAAAGGGCGCGCCTCCTTTAAACCCTCACCAGTATTTATTCTACCACTATCCTCTCATTGCAAGTCTCGTGTCATCCAACGCAAATTCAGTTTGGATCTCATCACGCACCCTTACGTCATCACTGAGCAAACACCCAGATTGCATTATTATTTAATTGTCTAGAGTGTTTTCTTTTGTGAATTTAAAATGAACGTTGAACTTTGTCTAGCGTTTGTAACATACGTTGGTAATTAAAAAAATATTAATTTTTATTTAAGCTGGCTTTGGCTGGTTGTAGCATGATATTGCTTAGTTACAACGAAAGCTATATTATAGCTTACACATTTTTAACTATTTTATATAATAAAGTACCAAAAAATTATAAAATCATCGCGATGCGCATAACGAAATCTGTACGGCGACCCAACCTGAAGTAATACCAGCCATACATCAGCTTCCATTCTAATGGTAATTCGGGATATACGATATTGTAGCCACGGTCCCTCCATAACAAATGTTTATTTTATACACAACGCCACTAACAATAGTGTGCAAATACCTAAACGCCGTAAATGGCGGCGCGATGCGATTTAGATGATAATGCCCGAACAGAAATAATAATGGACGCCGCTCGTAATTTCTCTCTGTTTACTCTCGCGGTTTTCCGATTTATGTATATAGATAAATATTTTTATGCTTAATTAATAGGTGAGGCAATTGTGATTGATAAATTTAAACATGAACTGGTCGATTTTTTTCTATATTCTTTAAATCAAATCGGCGAAATTTTTCTATAAGTAGGTACCTTTTTTCAAGCAAGCAAAGCATTAAATTATCATTTTAAGCTAACCATTTAGTGTTTTTAGTTTGGAAGAGAAATTTAAGCATAGATATTTTTTGCTGGTCGTCTTGACGCATAGGCACAAGTGTGTGACGGTTGTGGGTTTGATTTCTACTTGGAGGAATGAGGAATTATTATTTCCATTTCTTCTCTCTGGTACCAAAACAAAATGCGAGGCAGTGAGTTCCGCCACTCAACACACAATGCCTACCTACTAACAGAGTGTCTTAACACTGGGTTCCCCCTGTTTTTACTGCTATATACGGGATACAGCGTGCAGCTAAACACATTTTTTATAAATTTAACGGTAACTTAATAATTCAATAACCTTCAAACTAATTTATTAGAGGAATAAAATATTTTAAATATAAATTGATAATATGAACAAGACAATACCGAGACGCCGTTAAACATACCTAAGTAGATACCGTAATATTTCCCAAGCACAACATATAAATATATAAACAAAGGGGTAGGTAATTCGGTAGCTATGTGAGCTTACATGTTTAATTTGATATTTAAAGGTGGGTACACCTGACAGCCCTAACGCACATGCATATTCATGGGCTTCATTAATCATACCCAGCTAACACCTACAAGATACTCCCGCACGAATTTCGTGAAATATAATGAAGTATTAGTTATGCATGCCGCTATGACGCCGGTGCAATTTGTTATAGTAAATTGCGCGTTTGAACAATTTATATTTACCTATCGAAATTTATCCCGTCGTAGAGCTTCATATATTTCGGCGGTCTCTATGGATTAATTTTGTACGATTTATTTAATTGTTGTTTAATGATAATGAACACAATCGCATGTTGTATATTAAATCTGCTAGCGCGTAGGTAATAAATGACACAAAAGCAAAAATAGAATAAAAAACGCCCTATAAAGTTTTCGGGCTTACGGCTCGTGCCCACAATTTTTTTTTATTCATAAAAAATAGTTTACAATGTTAGGCTAATCCGAAAGGATTTTTTTAAAATATTAGCATACGGCACAGAAATTAAAGTCGTTTTAGGCCTACATCTGTCAATGGGCGTGGAAATAAGATGCATGGAGGATTTATGTTAATATTTCATTATTGCGTTATGCGCGAATGCAGCAATATTGCTATTTGCAACCCCATTATTCTGGTATCATAGTAATATCATGATTTTATACGTTTTTATAGGGATGTGATCAGTTTCCTATAATGGATAAAACCAAAAATATTTCTCTAACATAATTTTGACTCTTTAAATTATGTAAATTTTTTAACCCAATAAAATTAACTCATATTTTTTAAATAACGATTTCCCATATTTTAATAGGTAGGTAACTTTATAATATCTCTCCCATAGTTATAGTGAATTATTCGAACGTAGATTATAAACCCATAGAAAATAAGGTTCATTATTTTCATATCAATACATAAACAAGATTTAAATAAAAATAAAATTCTTAATTTCTACTTAACAAAAGAAATATATAGATAAACAAAGATAAAAAAAAAGAATAAAATTAAAGTCCCACTCCGCCTTATAAGTGTTTGACACAAGTTATCAGCGCGGGAACACGGAGCGATAGTGACACATGTCAGATGTCATAGAGGCGTCAGAGGCGATCGCGCGGCAATCCGTCACCGCGTCGCGTCGCGCCTCCCGGGACCGCCGTCGATCGACCTCACTAATTTGTTACTTTTGATTATATTTTTATTTTATTTATATGAAGAAAATAATTTGGATGTATTCGTAACAAAGAGGAGGAACTCTTTGTTATTTTTTTTTTCGCTTTTATTTTTTGTTAATACTTCTTATAAATTGTCAATAAATCGATTTAACGAATTCACAAAGTGAAAAATTTCTTCTTTATTGTAACTTTACTAATATTTTTTTTTTTATTATTTATGTTTAGGAAAATAAATGAAATGTGATTACATTTTAATGTAAATCATTAAAATGTAATCACATTTCTTATATTATTTCTATTTCTTATATTAAAAATATTTATCTTATTATTTTTTAATTTTTATCTTTTATTTAGACGATTATGATTTAGATTTAATGGCGCCGAACAACGTTTGAAATTTAGGCCCACATCTATCATGTGTATTCTATATATTTACTTGAGACAATGAGAGATCATTGTATCAACATTCTATCCGACAATAATCTAATGAACCTAATATTTACTCATTTGGCCGTAAAATGACTGTCATTTTAATATATGGTTTTTTTATGTCTATATGTCATAATATGATTATGACCTCGGTAAAGTCATAAATATGATTACGTTTTACGTCATTTTATGTTTGCCATAATTAGTAAGTCTAGAGTTAGAAAACTGTGAGTCACAATTTTTGTGTAAAACGAATAATGTAAAGTAGATAATTTCTTAATGTGCTAAAAATCATTTAGGCAGTAACTACCTACTGAAAAATAGTCGATGTTATTTGATCTGTTGAATATAATTTATTTTTTAAATAAATTAAAATAATTTTAATGACGATTCCTTAATAAAAAAATGTGGGAACCTAGTACCTGTATTTAATAACAAAGATAACAAAAAAGTGCAAAAAAAATAGGATTTAAAGCTATCGCTTGCATGCTGCTGAATTTGACTAATCATTTAATTCATGTAGGTAATTAATATAACAATAAGTTTCAGCGAGTGAAGAAATTCAGTCGCTAGTTTTTTTATATAATAACTCCTCTTATAATAAGTAAGTATATAATATAGCAAATATAAATAATCTCGTTTTAAAAGAATGCTTGCAGTGTTTTGAAATGAATGCAGAACCAAAAAGCTCATTCGGGAACTATGTTGAGTTCCCAACGAGTTAAACAACGTCTCTCCTCCGTTGTCACATTCTTACTTTTTTCGATCTAATTTGTCGCCAGGGTTATACTTCCATGTTTTTAGGAGAGTTGAAGACAGCCACGTGAGATGAAGCCTTCTTTATAAGTTTACCCGGCAAGCAGGCCAAGTAGCCATACGCGAAGAACCCCGGTCCCTTAACAACTACTCACCACGATAAAATAGAAGAAATGATGTGTAAACTCCAAAATTGAGATATTTTTTACTTATATTTTAACTCAAACTTAGTTCAAAAACTATTCCATTATACAATTCTCGAAACAATTTTGTTTCCAGAATTGTAGATCCAGAAACGAAAATAAAACTAAACGGCTAGTAGCTAAATTAATTAAATATTCAATCATCCTAAAAAAAACAATTAAGACAAAAGAGAAAAACTTAATTTACTTTTAACGACATTTTAAAACAATTCCGATCGGATTTACCAATCGGGGATGATAGGTAGCCATATTTTCCAGTACGCTGAGTCAACAGCCGTCCATTCATCGGTGCAATGAAAATATTGCCCATTTATCTTTTGTTTTTCGTACAAAACCTCTCGATTTAACTCAGGTGTGAACGTGAATTGTGCACGTCAAAATTCATTTATTGAATCGTTGATATGTGAAATCACTATTTTGTTTGACATGTTCAATTGAATGTCTGCAAAGGGATTTTGTGAAAGCTCTCAATATTACTAGCTATATAGCTATATAGTGCAATTATATAGAAATTGAATTGTTGAATTTAATTTAGGTATTTTTTTCTAATCTAAAGTTAGCTTTTATGATACGATGGGTAGATAGGCAGCCATTAATCACTTTATTATTTTATGTCTGCTTTAAATGATTACTTAACAGCAATATCGATTAAATCTGGACAAATGAGCTTAGGTACTTTTCTGACATAAATATGAAAATACTTTTAGAACTAGTCATCGATAATATGTTGTAGGTACTGGGTATATCAATATATGTATAACAATATATTTAAGGCATATTAAAGTTAGAAAAATTTGTTGACACCATATATTCAATACTTAATTAATTCCTTATAAATTATCCAAATATAGCAACTATCATAATTAATTGCAGTACGATAATATTTGGTTTTGAGGCAGTCGTGGCGCAGTGACACAATAATTGTAGTCTTACTTCGCGGCGACGATTGTGGGCTCGATTCCGACTCGGGGGAATGAATTATTAAATATTTTAACTTCCTCGCTCTGGTAACGAGGCGAAGCGCGGCGTTGAGTTTCATCACTCAATGCCTCGAGAATTCGGTGAAAAGTGGGGAACGGAGTGATTTAACACTAGCTTCCATTTGCCTACCTTGCTATATGCGACGCTAAAAATTTAATAATAATATTAATTACAAAACTAGCTTCCTCTAGTGTTAAATAGAACAAGTACGATAGTCTCAATATAAAATTTCTATTGAACAATAGATGGCGCTAGGAGTAAGTTAAACTTCGACACAATATATTATATAAGATGGCGTTAGAAAAGGCTTGTATTATTTTGTTTTACTTAGAAAGCGTTTTTCAAAACAACTGCATCTCTATATCTATGCATATTATACAATAAAATCACCTTTTCTGATATACAAATAAATTGTATGAATGATCACAATCCTCATATTAGAATAAAACAAAATAATATTTTTTACCCAATTTTAATATTCATCTGCCAATTTTCCATAAAGTAGAAAATAGAAATACAAAAGTCCTAGCATTATAAAACGTATTACAAAAATATGAACAGAAGTATCACGTAATAAATGCTAAAATATCAGATCTATAAGAAAACGTTATTAAAATAGAAAGACTTAAATATTACCTATAATCGGACGTTGATTTTTATTTCGTATATAACTATAAATATTATATTATTTTCTTATTTATTTATTGTCATTTAGAGAAATATAAGTAAAAAAATATTAAGGGCATTCCATAGATTACGTCACACAAATTTCATAATATTTTGACTCCTCCTTTGCAACTTTAACCTCCAAAAACAAAAAAAATGTAAAGTAAGCGCCCTCTTTAATGCACAATGTAATAAATATTAAAACTCTCTACGAACTTTCGTAAAGATGGCGCTGAATGTTAATCATACAAAAAATCCAGTAAGATGTTAAACATGTTTAAATTTCAGGATTGATTAGATGCCAAACAACATTTTTCACATAACTTGCCCCTACGATTTATTTTTTTTCAAGAAACCGTTATTATAAAAATCGACGTCTGATATTTTCTTTAACATAGAAATTTATTATTAAAAGAGAAACAATATTACCCAATGCTCATTACACACAAATATAATTATAAAATTTTAACAATACATACTTAATTATTATATAAATTAGTCTCATCAATAAAAAAATAGGATTGCTTTCTTGGTCATTGAAAAAAATATTTCATTACTTATAAATATAATTTTATTATTTAAAAAAATTGAGCAACAATACATTAAAATGCCTCTTCGGAATGTGTCAAATTTCAGAACTCTATATATCTGTTACTAAAGAGAGCAGATGAAAATAACTAATTCCCCCTAGTGAGAATCGAATCCACAATCGTGGCGTTTGCTGTCTACGCCTGCACCGTTCAGCCATGTATATAAGTATAAATTAAAACTAAATGTATATGTGTAATGTATAAAGATCATAGAGTCATATATTTTGAAAACAATCAACACAAAGAAAACATGCAGGTACTCCATTAACAAAATGTAATCATTTGAATAAAAATTAACCCATGGTAACATAAACTTAGTAAACAATTTAGATTCGATTTTTTTTTGTTTACAAAGCCAAAATGAAATCCATAGCTTTGAACGTAAAAGTAATACACTATAGAAATCCAGCATCAATTCTATATAATATTAAAAAAACTGTAAAAAAAATTACGAATATAACTGCACCTGACGGCATTATATGTACAGAAAATATTAAGAAATGGTCTTTCGATTTCCATATTATGATTACCTAAATGAGTATATAATTCAAAATATAAAATATAAAAAAAAAATAATGTAAAGTCAATTTTTTGATAATAATAAAAATAAGTATTTTTTAGTTCATTTAACAACCACTCTTCATAGCATAAAAAAATCAATCACTTCAGTGCCATCATATAGAGTTTACACTGTACATTGTTATGCTAAATTCATTTATTATACAAAAATTGACGATTTATTTTCAAAAACGATTCAATGATTCAATTACTATTACTTAATGTTGAACAATTTGAATTGATTCACTCACTCTTCAATTTTTACCATTTATCACAGTAATTATAAAATTAATAAACACTAAACAACAGTCCAAAATACTCGACCGAATATAAAAAAAAAACAAAATCTTTATTTTTTCTAGAATATTCTCATACTATTAGCACAGCCGTGGTTCATGCGGTATTGCACGTACATCATAGCAGAATTATGCCAGTAGTAAAGAGCACCTAGCACTAAAACGTGCCACCATTGGTGAGAGTGTCCGATATAATCTACCTTACCAGGGAACCAGCGTTCTGGTACCTGAAAAGAAAATATTTAATGTTAACTCCATACTGTAATCCCACATATGCAAAACAATCCTCCTAGTGTTAAGACACTGCGATTTCATTAAGACACTTAGGTTCCCACTTTCCGCCGAATTTTGGAGGCTTTGAAAAATAGAATTCAACACCGCGTTACTAGAGCGAGAGAAAATCAAAATATTAGATTACATTTAATAAATATTAAATATTTCATTTCCTCGAGTTGGTATCGAACCCACAGCCTTTACAGTAACACCTTGAGCCCCGAACCCATCACATTAGTCATTTAATGTAAATTACATATTTAAATTAAATAACTTATATTTTTGCATGCTGTAACCCTGGTGGTGGTTTTATTATGATTACCAATATTAAATAAATGAGAAACATACATAAAAGAATATTTATAAGTTTTTACCTTGAAGGCATAAATAGCGAAGGCTGTCCCACTAATAACATACATCCCTATGACTCTAGGGAAGAACATCTGAAATAAGACAAGACAGTTGTTTAATAATAACTCAATCAGTATCATTCCATTCGTATAAGTATTAAAAATATATTTATATTGTATAATTTAGGGTAGATGTAGGTAAAACAACTTTATAAAACCCCAAAAAAAAAAACAAGGAAAATCATTTTAAAGCAAAAAAATATACAAAATACTTAACGTTTATAATCAAACAATAACTTAACGTTTTAAGATATCATCAAACAATGACAATTAATTTAATTTAATTAATTTTATAATTTTCTTCATTTTTTTTTCTATATTAGTTTTCCTTTGAACTTCCATATTATAATACAAAGTTCAAACACCTAATACATTTTTTGAAGGACGCGCCGCAATTTTAAGCAAAAAAAAACGAGTTAATGAACTCATAATGTCCAACATGGTTAGGGTAGCTTAACAAATTATCTTTGTATTAAAAAACGTTTGTGAACTTTGTATTTAAGGTAAATAATAAATACCTAATATTGTTTATAACTTAATATGGCCAAGCATAATCCATAAAATCTTAAATATTTGTCATATTTGTGTGATTTTCAAAATTTATAAGTTTGGATGCATTGTGAAACTTTCATCGTTCACACAAATGGTGATACAAAGTGCAACCCATTAGTATAAAGAAAATTATAATGTCAACAACTAACGGTGCAAATTCCTCTAATTACAAAAATATACTTATAAAAAATTTAAAATCTCATGAAACCGTTATGTCGACATTTTCCTCAGAATTTACGATTTATTCAGTTTTTTATAATTTACATTTTATTACATTTTGCACAATTAAAAAGTGTTCCTTGTAAGATTTAAATATAGCTTTACATGGTATAAAATCTTATTATTGGTGTAATGAAATCTGATAAGATTTTATTGCGTCAATAATACGTAAACGTCAAAAGAGCAATTATCTCTATTTTCGTACGTAATAAAAAAAAATACAAAACTATTATTACTTGCAACTTTCCAATTTCCAACTAACTGAAGCCCATTTTGAAGAATGAGTCGTTCTTTATTGGGGTAACAAGATAAATCGCGGCGTTTAGTTCCGCCTCTTAACACGCAATGTCTCGTAAATAGTTATAAAATCAAAAATATTCTTAAATATTTTTTATTTAAAGTTTAGTTAAAAAATATTATAATATAATCTACCAAAATAAATCTAAAACTAGTAGGTCTAAGAAAATAATTAATAATTGTATTTTTAATATAAGAAAATAAAACAAATCTGGTGTACATTGTTACTAGCTACCGTTAAAAATTGGGACTACAATAAGGCCTGTATTTATATAGCTCTCAAATCGGAGACTGATCTTAAGAGCGAACTCGAGAAGCTGTTTTTATTCATACACTAAATATAATTAATGAATGAAAACGACATCTCAATATTTAAAGTTATCTCACAAATTTATAAATACGAGCCTAAATTTAAGGTGTTCTTTTATTATTGTTTTTTTATTTAGTTAGAAGTACATTGATGAATAAGGTTATTACAATATTAAACGCTGTTTTATACAGACAATGCAAAATAATAATAAAAAATGTTTAACAAGAATTATAACGATACGGGCACGATTCAATTTTTTTTTTTTTTTATTAATTTCTTTAATTTAATATTAATAATATAATATTCATTAAATTTACTCACTTGCACCATAGGGTTATCGAAGCCTCCCATAACATACGTCCAATGTAGAGTAGGCAGAACCCCGTACGCCGCCCATCCTATGAACACGCACATCTTGACCACGTATGGTATTTGAAGTCTTGGTATTTGCAACACCATGGCCGCCACAAATATTAACGTCACTGACAGCATATAAAATGCTTTGAGCTCCTGAAAATTAAACGTAAAGGTACTATATTATATTTTGCAACTTTTTCCCGTAGCAAGGTAGGCAGAGAAAACCAAATGATACTCCACTCTCCACTTTCCGCCCAATTCTGGAGACATTGTGTATTGAGTGGCGAAACTCGCATTTGCATCGATAGCAGAGCGAAGAAATGAAAATATTAAATATTTCATTTCCTCGAGTGGGAATCGAACCCACAACCTATCACGTTTAAAGTCACACGCTTGTGCCAATAAGCAACGATTGGCTTCAATAGCTGCATCATTTTGTAATTTATTCATACCTAACTAGTTAACTACCTATCTATCTTTTAATAAATATATGTAGAAATTTGCATTTTACTACAAAAACTGCTAATAAGCTTATAGTTGTATAACTTTAGTACGTACTATCGTTAATTATTAATCGTGACGCAGATTAAAATAATATTATATAGTAAAACGGCCTAGACTCGCCCGGATGTAAACAGGATGCTGCCATACTAACGTTATTATTAATAGAGATCACAAGAGACTACATGATATTAGAGAATTCTAACTTGTCAGATTTCCTACAATAGTTATTTATGTCATGATATTAACAGAAATAAAAATATAGAGAATAGAAGAAATGCCAGTGTCTTAATACTAAGTTCCTTCTGCCTACCCTGCTGTCTGCGGGATACAGCGTGAAGCTAAAAAAACAAAAATATCACATAAAATGAACGCCAACCGCAGCCACTAACCAATTTAAGTTATCATTGTGCTAAAATTGCCGGACAGCGGATGAAATACATTACGAATGCAAAATGGATGACAATGGATCATTTTGTACGAGGTCTTGTAGCCGTTGCGTTAAAAAACTTGATACATGTATATTTAAACGAGGACACTTGACCTATCGAGTGGAGTGGTTTAAAATACACACTAGCAATCTATAGTCGACTAAATATTTTAAATTGCTAATTCTATCTATACCTGCGACTTCGTCTGCTTGGTAAAGTAAATTGATATAACTTATTTTAATTGTGATTAATAACTGATTGACTAATTAAGTGAAAACTATATTTAAATTAAGGCGTTTCTGAGATTAGCACAAAAGCACAAAAACGCATTTTTATTAAACGTCTAAATGATTTATTTTCCTATCCCTTCTATCTATAGCCAATGTTGCAATTGTTGTTTGTATTAAGAGATCCTAATGTCATATATTTTGCAGAAGCTCGTATAGTATATTTGTCACCATACTCGTATACCTATTTATCTTTAATTTAATATCTTATAATTTCACCAGGTATGAGCTGAAACTAACATCTCATCTGAACACGCTTCGACCGAACCACAGTTGCTTTTTCTTAATGATATTGTAATAATTATAAACTAAAATATATCGTAGTATTTTCTATGAAATAATTGTGTTATCGACCTATATATAAATAAATATCTATTACCATTATAAAGAATAAATCATCTTCATATTACAAATAAGAAAAATATACTAATACGAGCAAAATATTAATATTAATATTAATACTAGTACATAAAAAAAATATACAGTAATACTTGAAAAATAATTAATGAAGGTCAATAACAGCGTGTTAACTGTTAACGCAACGCTATTGCTAAACAATCGGTCAAGTGAATCAATAAAATGGAGCGACCGATTACCTCCTCCTTATTATGTGTAACTAATGTACGTTCATGTGTAATGTTATACAGTAAAACAAAATAATGTTTAAAAATAATTTCTATTTAAATACTTTCTATCAACACACAGCATCTGGAAAGTTGATAACAGCTAAACTGTTATTACTGTTGTAATTATTTATATATTTTTATTATTATTTTTATGTAAAGAGACTCGAGATCCTACAGACAAACGGTTTTGTAGGACATAGCATAATGCTCTATTGTAATAATAAAATAAAAAAAATAATTACGCTTATGTGTTTTTAAGTTATGATTTTATTTGTTTAATGTATACCTACTAATATATACATATTCACTTGAAAAGAACTTAGGTACTTAAGAAGAAGAAGGAAGACTTTGATACTTAATAGAAAATATAAATGCAACCTAAATGTTTAATTTAAAGATAAGCCAATTTAATAACCATGCAAAAAGTTTTGAATTAGTTTCAAACTACTTTAACTTTCTATTTCAACTGCATTCCATAAACATAGCTACTACACTTTTAAATCATTTGTACTTGTTTTTTTTTTTCAGTTTCATCCTGTATACCGGATTTAACAGGTTGAGTAGTGGGATCTTAGTGTTAAGGCACTCCGTTCCCCAATTTGCGCCGATTTTTTCGAGGTACTGTGTACATGTGTTGTGTACTTTCGCCTTGTTATCAGAGCGAAAATGTTAATAAATGTTAATTCATCCCTACGAAAGGGATTCGAACCCACAACAGTCACACACACGCATTTACAGTCACATTCTTGTGCCACTGCGCCACCACGGCCTCAAACCGCAACCTATACTATTCTAAATGAATACATAAATATCTAAATTTCTAACAAGTCACGAAAACGACAAAAAAGTCCGTTTTCCGATGTTTATAATTTACCAACGAAATTAGTCAAAACTAAGGCGTTAAGAGAGATTCGCCTTTCACTTCCGACCATAACTTTTACTTGCGTGCGGCCATCTTATACGCTATTGGCGTCTGTATGATTAAGTTTCATTATATAGTTTTTTTGGCCTTGACTTCAATATTCGAGTCTTCCGCAACCTTTTCTTTCAACTTATTTGATTAATTTAAACATTTATAAGCTTTTTTTGGCAACTAGCTGCCTATAGGTATTTGGCTGTATTAGGTCATATTTAGATCTTTGGAAAGCCAAGTAAGTATATAATAAAAAAAACATGATTTTCACATAAAAGCACTACACAAAATATACCTTTAGTTGGTTTACAGGTTCTTCCTGTAACATTTATTTGGAGGCTAAATAAGATTTACTTATTTTATAATAGTAAAGTGCACATAAAATTTTGTACTTCACACAAATTAATAGTTATAGGTTTATTTATATAAGATCCATCTTACAAAATAAATATTGTTAGGTAGGCCTAAATAGTGTTAGTGGGCGTAAACCTCTCTTAAGTAAATTGCATATCGCAGCATCTCAAGATGGATCTCTAACTTGAGAGCGGTTTATAAATGCAAGCCTAAGTAAGATTCAAAAATATACAATGAAAAAACCTAACCTAACAAGATGAGTAAGAATAAATACCTACGTATAAAGTAATGCATATATGTATATTTTTTATATAACTCATGATGCTAAAAAACATACACTATGTTACGATTCTAATTAGAATTAAGCATTTTGTCTTGCTCTAATACGATTAGTTAAAGCGAGATAAAAGTTGATCTAAGGCATGAACCCGGTATAGAAACTATGTAATTACGCCATAGTATGAGAGGTTTGCTATGCTCTGTTTAAGTGAAATGTCGATTCGCATGAAGTGACAGATATTTTACTATAGCAAATTGCATCTATTCGGAAGGTAGAGGTAAAAAGTAAAATACCATTAAAGTCATAATGCCTTTCCCACCAAAAAGACTTAATTAATGCCTTAGTGTTAAAGATAATATATTTACAAAAAAGGCCGATGTAGGTCGTCGTCGATGAATATCAAGGAAGTAAAGTATTACTTTAAAAGTTTTCAATTTTACATTGCGAATATACAGGCAATTTAAATAATTACATACTTTGTTCTTATTCATGAAGCGCAAACTACTGCAAAATATAACAATGTTTTTTTATTAATCTACTTAGGTACATGAGCTTAAACACGCATATCATTTACTCGTTGCACGATAAAAATATTATGAAAAGGCCGTATGGTATATTAGTATTTCAAGTTTAATGTTTAACGTTATAAAGGCAGAAATAGGGACATAAAATTTTTGGTTGCTTTTTGCTTGTGAGAGATATAATTTTTTTTTTATTATTTTACATATATATACCGAATCTTTTCATTTATTATATCAATTGTATCTACATCAATCCATTGAATAAATTTAATTTAATGTAGAATGGAGGAAGTATTCATGCGGTCATGGCACAGTTGAAATTTGCTTTATTTGGACAGAATACTTGTGACTTAACTTCTTCTAACTTCCAAATACATAGTGATATGTTTAAAATATGCAAAATATTTTTATTTCAATCAATATACTGTCATGGTGACGGAGAATGGAGAACGGAATAAGTTTTAACTAGAGTACAATTACTATACCTATCTTCTCGTTATATTATATTTTATATTAAAAACCAGTACTGAAAAGAAAAAAACACACGCCATACTTACATGATGACACCAAAACGCGTAATACACCCCAGAAGTGTATATAGCAAGTAAAGACAGCGCGATGCCGAAGAGATCGTACATCAAAAACGTATTGTAGTCGTGCTCTGAGCGGCAGGAGAACGTGTGGTAGAGAGCTGATAGGGCCATACATATCTATAAACAAATATAAACAATATAATTTAGTTAGGTATTGGAAATGCACATAAATGGTTTTTTTTTCGGTTTCACGCTGTGTCGATGGGAACCTATTGTTAAGACACTCCATTCCTTACTTTCCACCGATTTTTTGAGGCATTGTGTGGCGGCACTTAACGTCGCCCTTTGCCCATATACGTACATGTACATAATCTTTATTAAATATGTAAAAAATAATACGGCCCTATAGGAATAAGATAAGAATAACGTACATAAAACAAATCGTGATAATAAGATAAATATTTTAGCACATAAATATAAGATATTAATTTCTATAATCTCGTTAATTCGATTTATCTACAAAAACACTACCGTTTGCGCAATTCTCAAACGAGTTTTGTGTAAATATTAACTTCAAGAACTGAGGAAATAGCGAAACATTCGTATATTGCCATTGAACATGACGTCGTCGGGTGTTTATACAAGTATATGGACGTGTTCAACGTCTGTCTTATAAAGAGTCTTTTATCAAACCGGTCGGTACTATTAAATGAAAGCTTCATTTATATTATATGATTAAAATAGACATTTCTTTATTATGTTTAATGAGTGTTAAATCGGAAGTAACAAGGCACCTAAGAAGGATTCATATTATTCATATTACACAGCAGAGATGTAGGCAGAGAGGACCTAGTATTAAGACACCAGGGTTAATTTTAAAATATTATAAATATGAACATTTAATTCGATTAAAAATATATTTTTTAAGTATATTATTTAATGGTCATGTAATGTTTTGCCAATATGTATTGTCACTTATTACATCACATGCTTACTGCGCCAAAGGTCAACACATTTTAAACTTTTCCCTTTAACATAAAAATGCTTGTACTGCTTAAATAGAAACTGTAATTTATATGAAAACTGTTATTTTCATTATTATTATTATACTATTCTAATTAATTACAATAAATCATCTGATATTAATGTTCCACTTAATTCGTTTTACTGAATTTTATCAGTGAACTGAAACGAGGTGATTTTAGATATGTAGCTAGTTTTAATAATAATTACATTCCTTTACTTGTATCGAACTTACATAAATTAATTTTTGATGGGCTTTCCATAAAAAATAAAATTAAGTATTTTTTATAAAATATATTTAAATTCTGGAGACCTGTTTCCTAGATATATGTACCGAAATATATTCTATATATAATAATCAACTAATTCTAATCAATCGTTCTAATCAACTAAAGATATTTTTTGTAACATAAAAAAAGTATTTAAATAATGGCTTTGTACTCAACAGTAAGTTTACAAGAAATACGTGGCCAATATTGAATTTATGTCCATTAGCTTATAAATAGTAAAACTATTATAAAAATCTTATTCGATTTGTTTTTAATACGTTTTTTTATAAAATTTCAGGGCATTCGTATCAAAATTTGTCGTTAACTCAAATATTAAAAATAAATAGGTAAGTTTGGCCTTTGCTGGTCAATACTCCTTCGCCATTGGTCAATGCCTTGAAAGCGCACCTCATGTCATATCCGACCTGCCGCTCCCCGCTACAGTGAAAGTGTTACCGCCGCGGGTGCGGCCAAAATATGTAAAAAGCTAATATAACGTTATTAGGTGATCTTCAACATTTATATATGCAATTAATATTTATATGTAAGTCAACTTAAATCGAAGTTAGTGTAAATAAAATACCACCGCGGGTTCCGTACTAATTTTAGGATTGTAGACAATGGAAAGTACACCTTATAGGTAACTTATAAAAGTTGACAATCTGAACTGATTATTCGTTTTCTATGAAATTAACTTTTATCTGTGATATAAATTATTTTTTTTAGATTTTTCCTTTTATTCGTACTGCAAGCTCTCACTATTTCTTGCCAAATTTCATACTTGGAGGTCGACGGGAAGTGCCCGTAGGATCTGATTACGCACCGAATTTCCTACAAAAACAATGCATAACTCTCATATCTTTTGATTGGATTGAATAAGAAGCTCGATTTTTTTCTGCGCTCCAAAGGAGAGTAAACCTGAATATTTGATATTAATTTGAGCTTGATACCTCCACGCAATCTCGAGATAAACGGTCTTGACTTATGGATAACAAAAAGATACAAGGGTTCCGTTTTTTTTTCTTTTGAGGCACGAGACTCTAAAAATAGAACTTGTTAACGTGATGTTAATGCAATAACTAGTCGGTAAATGTTTCTTTGGTACCTAGTACCTACCTAATGCCAAAAGTAAAGTTATTAGATCTATAATAACAAAGAAGGCCTTTGAAATCTCACCACGTCCAAAATAATAAAACACGATAAGATCAGCAGATAATGAGATAACATAAGAATTGTTACGGATTGGATTTATCGCCTAATATATATTAATTAGGTACCTTGATTATCACCTCGTTCCTGATATATACCTAGTAATCAACAATAATAATAGTAATGTAGAAATTGTCGCTGTTACTATATATTTTTCCTACGATATCTTCATCATTCATGGCCAAAATAATATTTATTGCCAATGCTATTAAAAATTAAAATATACAATTATATAGGTTAATCTTTGACCTTAAAAAATACTTATATAAAACTACGTTTTTTGTAAAATTTCTCGTACAAACATTTGAATTTACTCTATACGCTATACAGTGTACGAGGTTCCCTCTGCCTACCCTGCTGTGTGCGGAATACAGCGTGAAGCTGTTTTTTTTTTAATTATTGTATAAAATGATACTAATGAGGAGTCATTTACTTCGAAATTTTATTGCAGTTAATAAACCTATGCTAGTACCAGTTTGTTTTCGCTAAAAGCTAAAATAGTTTCTAAACTACAGAAACTTTCACTGTCAGTGTTATAATGGTAATTGCAAATTATACACATATTTTTTTGCTTCTCGCTTTATCACACAGACAACAAGGTAGACGTAGAGGGAACCTAGTTCTGAGACATTGTGTTCCCCATTTTCCGCTGAAGTCTGGTGGCATTGCGTGTTGATTGGCGAAACTCAGCGCCGGGTTTGCCTCGACGCCAGAGCGGAAAAATGAAAATATGTAATAAATATTTTATTTCTTCGAATGAGAATCGAACCTACAACTTGTCGCGTTCACAATCACAAATATCTGTTAAGAATACCTAAATGTCTTTCATAATAGGAGAACATTATATGTATGTAACGTACTTATAAATTATGAACTACAAATAATGGAAAGTTTTCACGTACTGTCGTCTTTTTGCTTACTCATCAATTATAAAGAAACGTATAAAACTATAAGCTATAATGTGGTAAGTAATAACAGGTAGGTCGGACGTGCCAAGTTTAATCTTAATTTCGATTAAACTGGGTTTAGTAAGGTTAAATTTTGTTTAGTAATAAGTTTTCTAATAAATATTCGACGAGATAATATTTCTATACATCTATCTATATTACGTTATCACAATTCTATCGGAATGTTCATGGGTACTGAACAAAATGAAAGTGCAAGTACTCACAAGAAAACATGAGAATAGTATCGCCGCTACGGTCTTGTCGGTCAGTGTCGCGTGGATGTTAATAATGACCAGATCATTGACTGTGAGGAATAACAGCAGAAAGAAACCGAATATATGAGTCCATATGTTCATCGTCTCATTTGTCCACCAGAATATACTGAAAATAATGTAACTTATCAATAATATACATAATAGGCATAATAGTTATTAAAATTATATTAAAATTATATCAAAAATAAATACAAATATTTGTATGGAAGTCACATAAGATATAACCTGTGCGTATAAATGAAAAACAAAACAGAATTAAATAAATCCTAGACCATGTAGAGTATAGACACCAGAATATAAAAAAACAGTTTCTTTTCTGTTTATAGCAAAAAAATGTTCTGATTATCAAAACTTTCACATCATAACCACTTTTTATGTATTCAAAATAGTTAAGTGTTAGTGGTTTATTATTATAACATTGTAAAATTAAGAATGTGTTAGGGAATGTGTTGTGTGCTTTCTTCTACAGCATTAACCATCTTAGGTACCATAATAAATAAAAGAATTATGATCCTTCCAAGCGAGCAGGGTTTTCGGCGGCAAGCCAGTCTCTTTCATTTGAATAATATTTATACTTTGAATATTATTTTGAATAAAGAATCTTAAGAAACATAATATGTTTATTATGTGTACCTATATATGATAGAAGGATTTAATAAATATATGTTGACTTATCATAACCGAAGTATTAAATACAAAATTTTCCAAAGAATAATCTTTGGAAAATTTTGTATTTCAACACATAAGAATGTCAAGATATAAGAAGAGTTAATTGAGTATATTTTGTAATGTATACTTTTAATTAACTAAAAAAAATATTAATATTTTCATTTCTTTGCTCTGCATCCATTCGCACCAAGGCAAAAGCCCGGGTTGAGTTCCACCACTCAACACACAATGACTCGAAACTTAACTTTAGGTTCCATCTGCCTACCCTGCTGTATATGGGATGCTACTAGAAAAAATATAAATAGTCAAAATCAGAGAACCTAAATTAGTGAGACAAAAAGAAAAAACTGGAAAAATTGTATGCATCAAACAATACAGTCAAATTGAGAACCTTTTTCTTTTAGGAAGTCGTTAAAAAAAAGATCAACTTTGCTGCCTTGTAATGTACACCAGGGATGTTACAGCTACAGTTTTACCAATAGAAACATTTACAGAGCTTTATGGGTATAAAGCTCTGTAAATGTTTAATCCCTGATGTTGCATAACAATAATTCACCTATGTCATAATTTTGGTATCAACAATATTACCATCTTATAAAATATTATTGTATTAAATATTTACCTCTCCCAACATAATTTTGTAGGCAATAATTTTCTATAACCATCTCTTATATATGGATTATGTTGTAAATATACTGGTGCTTCTTCATATTTCAACAATTTTCTGTAGTTCATGTACTCAACATCATCTTCTGTGAGATTATTATTATCTTCAAGCTTCTTCCCTCGTCTCATTAATGTGTTTCCAGATGAAAATTCCGATTCGTGCTTGCACTCATCCTCAAGCTTAAATAAATTTATACACATTATTTTATGCATTATTATCAATTAACATTTCCTTTTTTGTAGTTACGAAAGGAAATGTGAAATTAAATAATATATATTCTTCAGGATATATTTTTATAATAAAACTACAATGGATATAATAAAAATGTTACAATAAAATCGAAAATATCACAAAGAATATTTAAATTAAAATAAAAAAATGTTAAGTTTAATGCTCTATAAGATATTATTCTTAAGTAGGTATAGGTAAAAATAGTTCCGCTATTAGAAAGTTAACAAAACAAAAAGCTTTTACTTTATCTTACTTTATCTATTGGCATGAATTGAACAGTTTCTGCATGACACTCGCTCACTTTTCTTGTCATAGTTAGAGTCATGTTTAATTTTTATTTGTTAAGTAATACTTATTATATGTAATAATAATTATAGAAATTTTATCGTCGCACTTATCACAGCTCTGCTTTAATTTATTAATATATTTGAAACATTTTAACCGAAAAATATATTTAAATCCAAAGAGTTAAACTTTATTGTTTCTCTTTATCGTAATAATTGTAAACACTACAGACTACACTACACTTCCATCCGAATATGTTGTCATTACAAAACTGAACTAATACTAAATAACAAGAGGAGCATTATACTGTTGACAATTGACAGTAGTTCTCTGTCAGTAACTAATACATATGTTATCTGTAAAATACAGATAACATATGTATTAGTTAACTGTTTAGTTGTAGCGTAGAACCTATAATACGTTACTATGAATTCACAGAATATATATATTTTTTTTGCTATATTTGGTATTTTCTTATACGTATAATTTATAAAAACAATAAAAATTCACCAAAATTTATGTACTGTTTTATATATTGATATAAACATATGTTTATGTGTATGATGTATCATAACTGGAATGTCATTTGATATCGGTAAAATTATTTTTTAAAAATAAATTAAAAATAATTGTGAATTGACTTAATTGCTTGCGTTCTTATATAATAATTTATTTTAAAGAAATTACTTCAATTGTCATTTTGTTTTGTTACACGATATAAGAAATCTTACTAAATGTTTGCCGTTGGAAATAAAAAGGATCTAATTTTAAATAAATTTTAATATCGATAACCTAAGTGACTTAATTTTTTTTTAGTTTTAATCTGTTCACGACACTTTTTTCAGACACTTAAGATATTTTTTTGTGTTCACGATGTATTCCGGACACGATGTATAGCAGGGTACACAAAGGGAACCCGGAATTCTAGTTATAGCCGTTATTGGAAAAGAATAATTTAGTTATACTTTTCTAATAATAAGAATTAACCAATCACATAATATATAAGTAAATTGCGAATAAACTGTTATTAAGCTTAAATTGCCAGAAATTATTTAATTTACGTTATAAGATTATTACTTTTTGTCATTCACATTATTTAAAACAAGTCTATAATTATTTGTATGCCTTTATAATCTTCACAACTATTAATATAAGTATTTTTTACAAAATATTTGTAAAAATTTATCAATGCAATAACATTAGACAGTACCAACTGATAATAATAAATTGAATTTAATTTTCACTTTTCAATGTGTTTATTAGATAAATTGGGATATTAGTACATCACACAAATTACGAATTTGAAACATTAGTACCTGGGAAAGTTTCAAATTGCAAAAATGTGCTTGAAAATAACCCTATCTGCTTACTTTGTTATCCAAAAATAGCGCCCAGAATTCTTTGCCATATACGTCACGTCCGAATTGTAGACAGTATTGCCATATACTTAATATTATATTGATTTTGAGACATATAATTTCTGAATAACTTACAAAAACAATATAAATTTAAAACAAACGCGCTTGGTTTTAGTTTAAGCTTCATTATTATTAATTAAAATATTATTTTTTATTACTATAATTTAAGAAAACCGTAATTCAATATATAACGAATATTTAAAAAAAGACAAGTAATCATGAACGCTCTTTGTAAATGGTCGATTTTCCTGTTTGCTGTTCTCCATTCGTCGCGAGTGCGTTAATTTTGTTAGAACCTGCGCTCTGTTCTAATTCTTATTATTTCTTAATATTAGTTATTATTATTTTTTATTTAAGTCTTTGAGATTTTATCTTAATAGTCACTTTTTTATTATTATTGCATAAAACGACTTAAGTGGTACTTTTGCGTTTAGACGGGAGCCATCTTGCAATCTCTAATCAAAGGTCCTTGGCTCACAGTTTCGTTGTCTAGTTGAAAGGCAGTATATTCAATCATAAAATAGTCAAATGGCGTTAAAACGAATTAATAGGGTACGTATAATGAATTTGGCTGCTAATTTTAAGAATTCGTCTAGATCAAGTGGTGTGCTATAAAATTCGTAACAGACTTCGGAGTGAATGTTTCGTCACTGTGAATACCTATTATCGAAATTTCTTCTGGATAATTCCGTGTGCGTGATTCTTCATTAAAATATTTAAATATTTCCTATGCTTAATACATCTGCGATATATAACGGTGTTTTACTGGTTCTTTCAGGCTACAGTTTTATGCACACGGCGTACATAAAATGTCGGAAATATGTGCCAATTTTGAGGTTTTCTCACAATATATTGATGACAAAAAAGACTTGCTACAATGAGCACTTGTATAATTTAATTAAACTAGTTATAGTCATTGTTGTATTAAAATCTGTAAAAAGTTGCCCATCCGTATGTTTTTTTCCAAGTGATGATGTGTTTGACGTGTTTTACTTATCACTATATTGTTTCCTGTATTGTTATAAGACAGAGTCGTGTAATGTTACAGGAATTACAAGATCTGGGTAGAGACCCGCCGGCACAATGTTCAGCAGGACCACACGGTGAAGATCGTAAGTGTCTATCGATCCTTTAGTTGCTTTTTTAAAGTTTGTGACTCATCTCCATTATGTACAATAAAAAAACGACTACTTTTCTACTTATATAAGAAATAAATGAGAATTGTCAATATTTTGAAATATACTTTTTATATTAAATATTTTCTATTGTAATTCAATGGTCATTTTTATGAATTTACATTTGATGATGTGAATCAGCTGATGTTCATTCTATTGACGTGAATAAAATCTTTAAAAAATATGGAGATATAATTTTTTTTTCTTATTCTTACAGTTTTCCATTGGCAAGCCACAATAATGGGTCCAGTAAGTATCTAATATTAATAAAATTATATTAGTTTGTTAATTTGGAAGCACTACACTCGACATAATTTTTCTCTATTTCAATGAAGCCTTATAAGTAATTTAGCAAGATTACATTGTCTTGAGCAAAAATAGCCATAACTTATATAATGTGTAATTATTTTGCAGGTTGACAGTCCCTATCAGGGTGGTGTATTTTTCCTCACCATACATTTCCCTACAGACTATCCATTCAAACCACCAAAAGTTGCATTCACAACGCGCATCTATCACCCCAATATAAACAGTAATGGTTCCATTTGTCTTGATATTCTGCGCGCACAATGGTCTCCAGCACTTACCATATCCAAAGGTAATTGGCTTTTCTTGGCCTTTTTATTGCTTGTTTAGTATTTATTTTTTATTTATCATATAATAATAAGTATTATAATGTTTTAATTATTATTTATTATTTCAGTGTTGCTCTCAATCTGCTCACTTCTTTGCGATCCAAACCCCGATGATCCTTTGGTGCCAGAAATTGCTAGGATCTACAAAACTGACAGAGAAAAGTACAATGAATTAGCCCGAGAGTGGACTAGGAAGTATGCCATGTGATGAGTCAGATGTGACATCAGTAAACATATACACACAGATCGCCACAGCCCGGGCTTATACCCTTCCTGTTCTCATCCACGCCCAATTCCGTTTTTGTCTGAAATCCTTACCAATCACCAAAATTATTCAAACTCTGTTCAATCTACATGGTTTTAGAATCTGATTGTCTCTTGTACTTTAAATGCCAATTATTGCGACTAAGTAAAATAATACACATGATATGCAAATAGTTTCTGTTCATGTAATTAAGTACCATTTTCTATTAAAAAAAAATTGATTTTTGTTTAACATTGATGTGTCGGTAGATGTTTTATCGCATACACTCATTTAGTTAAAACATTAGTTAAATTTACGTAATTTCATGTAATTCCTAAAGAATTTGTACTTTAACTAGATCTAAATTGCATTGTGAAACTGTACAATAGCCATATTTTAGGAGATGGAGTGTTGATTACTTTACAATTTTTTTTCATGTTTTCACTGATTTGTATGAATTCTCATGTTACAAAACATTCTGGTTAATGTGTAAGTAAATGATTTACTTAAAGAGCTTGTTGATGGTATTGAGTGAGTGTTATTTTTTTTAAATGCAACCATTTTTTATTAAGTTAGTTAAATATGTAGCCTGCTAAACAGACTGACAATGATTTAAACGGTCAGTTTTCTTTCATCCACAATATTTAAGGAAACGCTCCTATAGTTAAACAATACAATATAAATTACAGTGTATCTCATAAGATGATAAGTTTTAATTAATCTAGAATTTTTCATTATGGCGACCTTTATGTTATAATTTTATCTAATATATATTGTGGTTGTAAGGATACCTGCGTTGTGATTTCCGCGACATATCCTGTGACCCATCCTCCTTTCCCACATTATATTCGATCAACTATCAGTATGGTATATGGAGTCATGGCATGAGTGGCAAAGTATGGTGTGTTTACTTTACAGCTGTAAGAGAAAGCTTTTGTTCATTTGGTTAACACAGGGAGAGATTACTCAAAGCTTTTCAAACTGTAATCAGTCGATGATGTACTTTAGCTTCACTAAATTGTAAGAAACAATAAATTATTGTGTATGTAAATACATGTTGAGCTTTATTTAGGCAACTTCCTTTTTTTAAATGCAGCTGTAAAAAATGCTCATAGGCATTAAGTCTATTTTTGGTTCTGTCGAGAGAAGTTTGGCAGTAGTTTCAGATTGAATAAAAATGCTACAAATAATAAACATTTACGTCACTTTTTTATTTAGTAGTAATGAGTCACCACGACACACACTTGTCATTTATCTCTAAATAGTCTAGTGGGTCATTCTCCTTTTTTCAGGTTAAACGGAAATAGTTTTGTATACAGTTTGACAATATGTGATTCCAGGATAGGAGTTTATTTACTTTATTATTTTTTTCATTAAGATCATTAATCTAGAGATTTATATTTAATTTACGGTGAAGTTCTTATATACAGAATTTTTTTTATCAGCTCATAAGGCCATAAAACTATACTAATATTAAAAACTATATTTTTCACTATTTTATACGTTTTCTGGTATCCTATTTTAAAAGTGTACCGTACAGTTTGTCCCATAAAAGGAATTACGGGTGCGCTAATTTTGAGCCTATTTCTAGTATTAAGTACATAACAGATTTTGGTAACATCATTAATATTTTTCTGAACATACATAATATTTTCAAAGACGTATTGCAGCTGCCAATATATTAATATCTATATTTCTTCATTGACATTTTTTTGTTTATAAGGAGAATTAAATTATATAAACACTTGTATTGTATACCTACTTGGATTTTAATCAATTCAGCTCGCCAAATGAGGAAAATATGGTTTCTTTGTTTTAACTATTCTTATCAATTAAATACAATGACAGGGGAATCAGTAAAAAAAAACCAAGACAGAAATAAAAGATTTTTTTAAATGCAGGTAAGTATGTGGCATTTTAAGGTAGAAGGTTAAAACTTAAGATAATTATTATAGCTCGTCTGTCCAACAATAGTGATTTTGGATGAACCAATTATTTAAGTGCTTATTATATTTGGATTATTTTTTTTGTATTTAGTGTCGTAATTTTTTTATTGTTGTTTACTTTAAACGCACCACGGACATGATATGTCGTTCGTGCCCATCTAAGCTTGTCTCTAAAAAAATATTTGACAATCAAAATCATAAGAAACCATCCTAATACGTCATTCAAATTCACTTTTTGAGCAAATGCAGTTATTGTATTAAACAATATAAGTATGACAATACTTTATCGAATTAGTTTTTGTTTCAACAAGTGGAAAAGCATTTTTTTTACATAAAATTTAACAAGTCACATTCATCTTCAACCTTCATATTTATTTTACTGAGTACCTATAATTAAACATCAATTTTATTTTCATTAGCTTTAAAGCTGATAAGGTATGGTACTTTAAGATGTTATCGCTGGATTCGTCGTGTCTATTGTCACTTAAATATTTCTATTTTAAAAATACCTAGACCTCTAAAAATCTAGACCTTCAAATAATATCTAGACAACAATACTTATTAAAAGAATTGCCCTAATGAATATACTTCCTGCTGTAATTTTTAATTAATGCTCATTTGAAACATTAGCATTTTTAACTTCATATACATAAGTAACTTTTAGGGTGATTTATTTCTATCGATAGTCCAAAATAATTATAAAGGACAAGAAATACACAGATAATTTAAATATTTATTAATTCTAATTATATTTAGGTACACACATAAAAGGCACATTCTACAGTTCAATGGTCTCCATGTTTGGCATTTAATGGACAAATAAGATATACCTACGTATAATCTTATTTATTTATGATATTTATAATATTGTTTTTTTCTATATTTATATTTTACGTCATTCTAATGGCTTTCACATAACACGTAAAATTCAAAATATAAATAATTATATTTGCATTGTCATTTATCATTTGTTATCTATATCTATTGTATAGCAGGGCGATTTCCTTAATAATACAGATATAAAATGCGCATATTGTTTAAATGATAATAATCTAGATTATCGATTATACTCACATTCTATTACGAAAAAGTCTAGTTTTTATATAAGTAACAGATTCGATATTTGATTTATTTAAGAAACAAATTTCTTATTTATTTATTTAATTTTTTAAATTACAGTTCAGTGGTTTCCATGTTTTTGGCATTTTTCATTTGTTCTAGTTGTTGGTAGAAATCGTAGTTGCCTTGATTAGTTTCCGTTTCCGTCTCAGTAGATTGTATGGAAGGGAACGCGGCGGTTGTAATGAAATATGGCTTTTCGTTTGTCAAGTCTTGGTCCACAGCGTTCTCGTCTAGTGAATCTCTTTCCGAGTGACTTATTTGGTCGTCCGATTTGTACCAGTCGTTCTCGTATGCGTGCAGCCATATTGGATTGGAGCCTTTAGTGCTATGTTTGTTTGTGTTTGGTACTCTACCTCCTGAACTGCGAATTGTCATGTCAGATTCGCCTGGCGTTGGCGAAGCTGTGAAATAATCGTCAAGTTGTGAATAACAGTATTCTACTAATAAAATATTTAAAAGTTACTCATACATTTTAATGAATTATACAGTGTGTATGTAGGTTGCTGACTGATATCGACAGTTGAATTTGTGGAATAGTTTTGTAATGTAAA
Organism: Heliconius numata; assembly: GCA_016802625.1. Classification (NCBI taxonomy): domain Eukaryota; kingdom Metazoa; phylum Arthropoda; class Insecta; order Lepidoptera; family Nymphalidae; genus Heliconius; species Heliconius numata. The sequence continues at coordinate 791,040 of JAEBDU010000106.1, read as the reverse complement.
CATAGGTTAACAATAATTACTTAAAAGTAAACTTAAAAAAAAACAGCTTCACGCTGTATCAGCACACAGTAGGGTAGGCAGAGGGAACCTAGTGTTAAGACACTCCGTTCCCCTCTTTCTGCCAAATTCTGGAGGCATTGCGTGTTGAGGGGCAAAACTCAACGCCGCGCTTTGCCTCGACACCAGAACGAAGAAATGGAATAATAAACATAAATAAATATTTCACTTTCTCGAGTGGCGATCGAACCCACAACCGCCGTGTTACGGTCACACTCTTGTGCCTCTGCGCCACGACGTCCTAGCCGGCATAAATAAATATAAATTTCAATATTATAAACGAAGAAAGAATTGCATCTACATAAATACGTAGGTACAAATATGAATTGTAACGCCATGAAGCCATCGGGATACATTGGCACAGTGTCCGAAAGTGAATGTGATGATTGTGGGTTCGACCCGCACTTGGAGGGAATGAATTGTAAATTACTAGCTCTTACATGACCTTGCGAAGCGTTCAGTTCCACCACTCAACGAAAGTGGATAGGGACATTTTAATCTGGGTTCTCTATACTTATGTGCGGAATAAAGTAGACAGATAACAGAAAATCTCTTACAATAAGCAGTCGCAGTGGCAGCCTTCAACTTCCTCACGTAGTCGGCCCGCTGCGACAAGCATATCATAATGGACACAACGAGCAGTACGGCGAGGAAGAGCGTGCTCCACACCAGCCAGTACACCGTCTGGTTGGACGACAGGCTGTCTGCGGTGAGGGGCTCGTACTCCGCTGGCTGAGTGTCTAACACGTTGAATTCCTATAAAATCAAATAAAATCAGCTTAACGCCGTATCCCGCACACAGCAGGGTAGGCAGAGGGAACCTAAAATTAGGCACCTTAATGTACCTAAATAAATATTTCACTTCCTCGAGTGGGGATCGAACCCACAACCATTCGCGTTTGCGGTGCCACACTGTGTGCCCCTGCTCCACGACTGGCCACATTCCTATAAATATACCAATATATTCAATTTGTCTATTTTCAATATAAATATGATATTTTGAAATAAACTCTATCTTGTAAAAGTATTTATAATTCTGACGATAGTTAAAAAGCCCCTTTTACATAAAAGTTAGAAAAATATGTTATGTGAAGATAGCTGTAATTGCCAATGGGCAATTCGCAATGGAGTATACAGGAAATGGCCAATGATATAGGTATGTGTTTTTATTATGATGACCATAACGCACATATTTCGTAATAATAAAATTCTGACTAAATTTAGATTGAAGTATTGACCTGTAGATTTTTTTCGATTTTATCTATAATAATTCTTAAGTTCAATTTCCTTTGATTAATTTTATGCTTTACTCAACAAAAATAGCTAAAATCAATTGGTGGGGTAATTTAATAGCAAACATAGTGTTTACGTAAAAAAACGTCAATCGTCAGTCTAATAACGGTACGCTTATATTTATTCCAAGCCATTGTGACGTCAGCTCTCAGTGATTATAATTTCCAATACGAATAATTTATGATTCCGTTATGACGACATTTATACTTAGGTATACATTATGTCTAACCCGTCATAGTTGTAAGTTCAACTTTTTTATACATATACGTACCTACCTACTGTGTATAAAATATACTCGTTTACCCTGTTTAGTTATACCAAGTCCTTTTCTTTCCTTATGCCTTAATTAAGGATGGTATTTATAAATCGCTCCCAACTGTGAGATCGATCTTGAGATGCCCTTTACATTCATAGATTATAATAATTTATGAATCATCATCTCAAAATTGAGATTAATCTTCAGTTGAGAGCTATTTATAAATACGATCCTAAATTTGCGAGTTGCGAGATAAGAGGTATGAAAAAGTTAATCAAGAGTAATTACGAAATAATTAATAACTTATTTCATAAAAACAATACCAGAAAAAAAGTTTGTCAAATACTACAGTCACGAGGTGTAAGCTGAGCTTTGCATTTGTGCTAAAAATATTAGTCATCAATAAAAAACAAACAAATTAAAAAGTATCAATTCTTCTATATCGGTCTTGTATCCTCATCATTTTCACTTTTCACTGTTGAGTTGGTTGGTTGATTGGTGTTGACTTTTTCTTTTAATATATCGAACAAAAAATAAAATATTAAGATTAATCATGTGACGTTGCTACCAGTACAAGAAGTACTAGTCTGGTAATATTATTTATTTATTGTATACCTATATACAAAAAAAAAAACCTATACGAAACAATAATTAATCGTACCTTAAAAAGACCATCTAGTTGTTCTATATTCTTGTCAATGAGTTTCAGTACTTGACCAACTTCCAACACAGAATGGTCCAAACCGTTCACGAGATGTAAATACAAATCCGTTTTAGTGTTGTCCACCGAGCCATCTTTATTTTCGTGTACTCTTAAATCGTCGATATTAACAACAGATTCCGTTACACGCGCCAATTGTTGTCTAAACATATGTATTTTGTCTCTTATTTCTGATGGGTGGGAACGTAAAACGAAACGTACTCTTTGGTCTTCTCTTAATAAGTATATGAATACGTGTGCTATGTCTTGTAGACCGTCTGTGTCGTTTGCTAATACCTGTCGACAAAAAATCATATTTCTTTTATTAATTCTTATCTAAATCTATCATCGAGTCGGGAGGCAGTAAATAAATTTAAATACAAAATATTCTTTATTCAAGTAGATTTTTAGCAGTAATTTTGAATTAAATAGAGGCTAAATCAAAAGTTACCATTACACCCAGTACTAAATTTAAGAGAATGAGGAGACTAGCTATTTTTTTTAGCATCACACTTTATACTGCACATAGCAGGGTAGGCAGAGGGAATCTGGGAATCAAGTGTGAAGACACTCCGTTCCCATTAAGACATTTCCGTTCCCTACTTTCCACCGACTTCTGGAGGTATTACGCAATACCGGCGGCGTTGAGTGGCGGAAGTCAACGCTGCTTGTTGAATCGGTACCAGAGCGAGGAAATGAAAACATTAAATATTTTATTTGGTCGAGTGGGAATTGAACCTACAACTTATGGCATTTACAGTCGCACGCTTAAGCGTCACGACTGGCCTCTTGACTGAAAATAATAAAAACCAACCTTAAAATCAAAATAACCCTTCATTCCCTTCTGTGGATCGAAGTTAAGTGAAATTGCGCCTGTTTCAATATTAACTAAGAATGGCGACACCGCCAAATTCTCTAATCCTTCTGTTAAGGTCTCCTTAACATTACCTAGTAAATAATAATTTACTTTGGCGTTAACACCCTCGTCTAAATCTATTGCCTGAAAAAAGAAATTTTAGAATTTATACAACAATAAGAATATTTATTTATAGGTAATATTTTATTCACTAATTTCTATCGTATTGTACAGTGCCTTGAAATCAGGTTTTCTGAACTCTTGCGCATTGTTCACTCGGGAAGTAAAAAATCAATCAAAAGTAAGAAAAGATCTATCTACAGCTAACTTCAGTGGCCACGACTCATTGGCCATCTTACCTTTACATGCATAAACTCAATACCGAAATCAGCTTCAGTGGTGACACCGCCAGTGAATATTTTACTCACAAATGTTGGACTGTTGTCATTAACATCATTAACCATTATATGCACTTTCAATGTACTTATTCCGTCTAATTGTTCCTCGTAGTTTGGTACTGACAGACAGTCTTCAGTGGCGAAAATTATTAATAAATATTGTGATTTGGTTTCTCTATCCAATGGTTTAGATGTTAATCTGTGATGTAGATATGAAATGTGTTAGTGTTTCATAAAAAAAATTTGAGTTTATAGTAACTTCTATAAAATTAATACATGTTAAATTCTTATTGTGTCTATAAAATTACAAAATCGGTATAGCGTAGTTTAATAAAATATGATAGTTAAAGTTTTATTACTTATTATTTTTGAGATAAACATTTATATGTCTTTGAATTGGCAACACATATTTATACAATGTTTTTAAGTTAGCCTAAACGTGAAAGCGGAGAAACAAAATGTCCTAACGAAACAAAAAAATAAAAATGTTAATTCGTATTTAGTTAATGACAACTACTATTTTTCGTTACTTATATTAATAACAACGATAATTATAATTTAAAATTTTTTTAAAATCTATGAATTCATAGGTAATTAATTACCTATGAGTATTTTTATCCAAATTAAACATTCCATCTTCATTGCCCGCCACTAAATAAAAGCATACAGGCAACACAGGTTCATCCCCTCTATCTATTTCATCCCTTTCTATAACACTCGGCAAATATGTGATGTAATCTTTGACATTCTCAGTTATATTTAAATGTATGTGTTTAAATGGAAATCTTGGACGGTAGTTGTCGACGTTTTGTACATAAATTGTTAAATCCAGGTCAGAACTGAGTGGAGTTGGAAGCCCAAGGTCGTATGCTTCTATTCTTAACTAAAACAACAAAAAAAAACATATTTATAATTTTACTCATATAAAAAAACACTTTAAGAATTCTGACAGGCATAAAGGCTATAATTTATTCAAGATCTGAATATCTTGAATTCGAAGTAATCATAATCTATAAGATATATTAATATAGCGCTTAAGGAAAAGTTGGTCAACATGAATTTCCTGAAATTGCAACCAGGCATCTTTAGAAATATGAATATAATGCCTTAGGAAAACTTGTTTAGCCTGATGAGGAACGATTGATATCGTTAGAACGTTGAAGAACTTGAAACCTCAATGGAAACTAGAAAGACTAGTTATTACCGCTGCTCCTGCCGGTGGCGTAGAAGTACATGTTAATAATAAATAAATATGAATTGAATTATAAACTAAGTTCTGCTTACCTAGGTTTATATGGAAAACAGCGTAAAACTAGAAAAAAGAAGAAAAAATATATGAATTACCTGATAAGTAGTCTGTTTATCCCTATCAAAAGTCTGAGCAGTCCTCAGCGCCCCGGCCGTGTGCAGGGAGAACGCACGATAAGCGCCCTGAGCGTCGTGCCGCAGCCGGTACCGCACTGCGCCGTTGGCACCTATGTCCGCGTCTATAGCTCTCACTTCTACCACCGTTGTGCCGATTGTTGCATTCTATGTTATGTATTACATTTGTTAATATATTTAAAATATATGCTACGTTATTGTGGCTTTGTAAAATATAGATGGAAAGTGGAAACAATGACTTTTTAGTTGGTTGGTTTAAGTTGGTTTCTACTTGGTTTAAGTAAAAAAAAAAATTCTTAGTATTAAGGTTAACCTGTCATACAATTTAAAACTAATGTTACAAACCTCAGGTACTTTAATAGTGACATTTTGTGTAGGATACACAAATATTGGCGCGTGATCGTTATAATCTGTCACACACACGCGTAGCTCCCCCCTTACTACATTCGAGGGTATCCCGAGATCTCTCGCTTCTACTATAAAGGTGTAATTTCCAAAGCGATCTTTTAACGAGTGTTTCGCGAACAATCGCCCTGTATTAGCATCGCCACCCACTTGTTCAAAACGGAAAAGATCTAGAAAAAAGTTAAATGTTTAATAAATAATATTTAGTTTCTAACTATTCCACCATGTGGTTCTTGGATCACTATTGATCCCTTAAGGCAATTATATTGGGGCCTATTATGGCGAAAGAATTTAAATTTAGAATTTCACTACCCATAGTACGAAAAGTGCGATTAAAATAATTCAATCAAAGTGGTCCCTACTGTTGTTAACAATAATATAAAAATCCCTGACCAATCGAATGAAATCGTTGGGAACTCCCATGAGTTATTTTCATTTTCGTTGCTTTGGTAACAAGAAAAAGTGCGACAATGAGTTGAGTGTCAAAATAAGGCAACGCGTGGAATGTTGATACTAGGTTTTCTTTGCCTCTGCTATATGCTACTATATTCTAAAGAAACTATAGAAAAAACATACCATATCCTTTCCCAGCAACCAAATGAAACTGAACTCTTCCGTTTGGTGTATTACCGTCGTCTGCGTCGGTCGCTGATATAGATACTATTGGTTCCCTATAATTGTGGAACTCCGTGACGGTTGCACAGTCTGTTGGTAGATTTAGTACCGGCGGATTGTCATTTACATCTTCTATGTATATTCTGTGAAATTAAGTTTAGATTTGTTATGTTAATAAGTATATAAATATGTAACGGATATATTTAGAAAAGGGCATTAGATATTAGAAGAAATAAATAAAATAACAGGTATTCCAATTTATCTTCATCATTATAGTGATTACTTATATTAATATTATTATTGAATTAATTTTAAGGTAAACAAATATTCGAGTCAACGTTCATAGGAAAATATAGTTAATACAAAGAAGTAATTAATGTCATCGTCTTACAATACATTTCAAATAAAAAAAAACACGAATTAATAAATAAAAAAAAATCTTATGATAAAGAATTTAAAGCGAAACAAAGCTAAGAATTTAAAGCAAATATAAAATCCTCACAAGACCTTTCACATTTGAAACAATGTATAAACATACATATACATACTTACACAATTTGTTTAAAGGCGTTTCTACTCTCCCCACTGAGGTATCCAAACTGGTAGTTGTCCCACGCTTCTACCACCAGATTGTATGACGACTGACTCTCACGATCCAACCAGTCTGATACTTTCAAAGCTCCCGTGTCCGCATTTATTAGAAATTTACCCTAAAATAATATTAAAATTTTGAATATGACAAAAAGAATGGAAGTGCAAGCAATTGAAGAATTTATGAATTTATTTACTTTTACGATTTTTTAAAAATAATTATACTGCAATTTAAGTATTGTGATAAGTAAAAAAAAATAGAAATTGTTTTTAAGTATTAATAACTATTTAACTTTTATGTAATAATAATTTTGAATCTTTTGACTCAACACGCCATGCTTCCGGAATTCAGCGGAAAATGGGGAACGCAGTATCTTAATACTAGGTTCCCTCTGCCTACTTTGCTTTATGCGGGATACAGCGTCACCCTAAAAAAATAAAAAAGAATATAACCTGAGTAGAAATGCGATCAAGTAGATATGTAATTTTCCCGTATTCTCCGGAATCAGCATCCTTTGCCAATATATTTGTTATGGTTGTACCGGGCTCCGTATCTTCCCTTACACGGTACTCAAACTGCGACGGCTCAAATATGGGATTATTATCATTCTCATCTAAAACCTACGGAATAGAAATATTAAAAGGTGTACCTTTTTATTCTTTGTAAATAATCACAAGAATGAATCATGACAAGCTTATCCAGAGTATTAATAGTTCCTCACACACAAAGTTAAGCAAATATGTAAATTGTTTATATCAACTATATACACAAGTGCAGGTTCGCCCGTTTAATAGTCAAATTATATAAAATATTATTATAAATGGTAGCCTATCTCTTATCATTATGTATTGTAATTTCAATTTAACATAAGGCATTGTTAATATTAAATAAAAAGTAATATAAATAGTATAAAACGATTGGAATTTAAAAAAATATCAAACCTGTATAAACATATCCACAAAAGCATATCTCGGTGGTATTCCACTGTCCATAGCTTTTACCGTAATATTTAACCACGAATGCATTTCGTGGTCTATTTTGTTCGCAACCACCAATTCTCCGGTCAAACTCTCTATGTGTAGGAGACTTCGTAGCTCTTCAGCACCTAATGGATGTGACTTTAATACTATTTCACACATAATACAGTTAATATTACATAAAAAGAGAAGAGGATGTTGTAGCGAAGCAGCACAGCATGTGATTGTAAACGTGATGTGAGTTTGATTCCCACTTGTAGAAATAGATTATTTTAATTTGTCCGCTCTCTAATAAAGGAACTGAATGTCTTTCTAGGTATAGAGATAAACATATGTGAATGTCCATTATGAGAATTAAATAATTAGTTTATTATATACGATAGTGGGTATACTAGAAACAATATTTAGAACCTATACCTTCCAAAAAGTATGTCATAGTCCTATTCTTGTCTGCATCGTCAGCCATTACTGTCTCGATGTGCATTCCATTTTTCGAGTTTTCAGTTATGGAGGTTTTGTAGAAGGGTTTTCTAAATTTGGGATTGTTGTCATTCTCATCTAATACTATAATAGTCAAACTTCCATAAGCCACTTGTTTTGGACCTTCTTCAATGGCGGCCATATCCTCTACTGTTAATGTTAGCTTGATCATTTCAACTTTCTCTCTGTCTAGTAACCTTTAAAGAAATATATGTAAAATTGTGAATAAAATTAATAAGTTAAATTAAATTATTATTACAATCTAGCCTTAGTGATCGTAATGTGTCGAATTTTGTTTGTGCGTGGTGTCTTAACACTAGTTTCCTTGTCTCTTTTAAATTGTATTCAAATTCGACTTTATATTTGTAACAACTGAGAGACTAAAAATATTCAATATTAATTCTCAAAAACAAAAAGAAGAATTACTCAATATCACACGAAGCGTTTGACCGTTTCAATTAAATATTATTTATAATAGAATCAGGACATGAAAATAATGATGGAATTATAAAATACGCTGTATCCCCCGCGCATAGCAGGGTAGACAGAGGGAACCTGGGAACCTAGTGTTGAGACACTTTCGTTCCTCATTCATTTTTATATATATTTTAATATAGCAACTTACCTAACAACTTTCAAAGTGCCATCCACAGTGTTTAAGTCCCACACAGATATGTAATCATATTCTGTTGTATGTACAATGATACCATCTTCATTTTTAGCGTAACTTGTGGATTTATCAATAGCGAATCTAAGCACTGGTTGTTCATCTAAATCATATGCCTGAGCTCTGAATATTGGTGTTCCAACCTGAAACAAACAAGTATTTAAAATGTACCGTAGGATTGGGGTTATGATTTTTGACTTCTCCCATTCTTGCTAGAGCTGGTTACTTTTTACACTCACAAATGATTAAACCAATACAAAAGTTTAGTGTTTATGTTTGTATTTTCAAATGTGATGTTATGATATTTAAAACACCACCTCTCGCCTTGTCATAAATGTTCTACTTCGTGGACCCAATTAAATGAAATGATAGAATTTATTAATGTTATCTGTAACCTAGAGCTAAGTCCAAGCATAGTTTAAGTACCAAATAAAAAAAATGCTAATAACTTAGAAAAAGACACGGACAACGTGGCTGTAGAGATAAGTAAAAACCATGAAAAATAATGCCAATTTATACCGACCTGTGTATTCTCCATAACTTGAACGGTGCCAGGCTCAAGTAATACCGGTGGTTTATTGTTCACGTCGACTATAGTAATGTTTACGATTACAGCTGCACTTAATTGTTGGTCTCCGATACCCCCATCTAGTGCCACCTTCAAAATAACGTAATATTAGTTATTATATTTAACTTCGCACTGTTTCCCTCGTATAGCAATGTAGGCAAAGGGAACCCAGCGTTAAGATACTTTCATCGCGTGCTTATTAGTGAAACTCAACGCTGCGTTTTGTTTAGTTACAAGAGCGCGCAAATAAAAATAATTAATTTTCCTGAGTAAGAATTGAACTTACTCATCGCACTATGCGATAGTGTGTGTTGAGTGTGCTCACAGTTAAATGTGGTGCCACTGTCGCCTCTTTTTTTATAATAAAATATAATAAATATAAATAATTTAAATTTACGTCCATAATATATTATAAGTCGGTATAAGAAGGTAGAAATTTTACTATACAAAGTGGAGTACGGAGTGTTATAGACGCTGAGTGATGCAAAGTGAAGCCGAATTCTGTATTCACTAACTTTATAAAGTATTTGTAGACTATACAATAAAGTTTACTTACCACAGTTAATGTGTATTTAGTAATTTTCGGATCAGTTCTATCTGGATCTAAGTTTGATCCATTCGCAACCGACACGAGCCCAGAAAGGGAATCTATAACGAATTTGTCACTCGCACCTCTTTGTATGCGATACACTATACGATTGTTTGGTGACGACCCGTCCACATCACGAGCTTTTACCTAAAAATAATATTTTATATAGCTTCACGCTATATCCAGTAAAGAGCAGTAGTGTGAGCATATTGTTGAGACATTCCCACGCACCACCCAATTTTTGAGACATTGAGTGGCGAAACTTAATATCACGCTTAGTCTTGTTGCTACTTAATTACGTTAATTTATTCCTGCGAATCGGATTCGAGCCCACAAGCGTCGCATTTAGTCAAAAGCTGCCACACCACCATCGATAATAATATTTATTAACACACACTAAGTAAATGAGGCTGAGGCTAAAACTAAAGAGCCGTGTATGAACACTATATATCAAGCATCATATAACAAATTTCGAATGTTTTGTTTACATTAAAATTAGCTAAAAAATAATAAATTAAGTATCAAATATTATTTAAATCTATTTAAGCTGCTTCCAGTTATATAGTTAGGTAGGTAGAAACGTATCAAGACACTGTTCTCTACTTTCAACCTGAATCTTACCTCTAAAACACTAGTACCGCCAGGCATATCCTCAGGTATTGCACGCTTATATATCATTTGTGTGAACATCGGCGCGTGATCGTTTACATCTTGCACGTAAATTGTAACGGGCACTGTTGATGATAGTGGTGGAACTCCAAAATCACGAGCTTGTACCTGCAAAGTGTATTTCTTTTTCAGTGTCACGCTGTATCCCTCATATAACAGGATAGGCAGGCCTGGTGTCCTGCTCTGGTAAGACTTAATTATTTCATATATATAATAGACAAAATTTCAACTGAATAGTGGGGCTATTCAGTCTTTTAGGAGTAGAGTGACAACACATGTACAATATGTACAGTATGGTGAACACGTTGTGGCCGCCCTGAAGTTAGCTGTAGACGGCTGCGATTTTAGGATTTCTCTTACTTTCAAATATTTTCTTCCAGAGTAAACATTGCGCGTAAGCTTAGAAAACCTATCTGCAGGGCGGCCACGACTTGAGAATTATCGTACATTCATTTCACAGACATATATAATGTCAAAAACTATATTAATATAGACAATATTGATTGTACAAAACCAACAATACTTACAGTAAGGTGTATAGGGCGTATGTTGCTGTTGTCACCGGGTATTTGTTCGAAATCGACACCCACAAGTGGTGTTATGATACCGAGATTTGGGTCGATCGAGAAATTATTCTTGTAATCGCCTCCAACTATTGAATATTCTATGTGACTATTTTTGGTACCTTTAATGTAAATAGCATTTACAATTATTGAATAACTAACATGCTATTGGTATTTTTTTTAAATATTTATTTTGCTCGAGAAGGAATAGAACCCACAACTTTGCACTTTGAGTCCCTGCACTACAACTGGTCTCTAATACTCTAATGCTATTTGTATAGCTGCTTTAGTATTAAATATAATTAAGAAAATATCGCTGGATAAAATAATTGAGGCCAGTTGTAGCGCAGGGGCACAAGCGTGTGAAATATTTAATATTTTCATTTCTTCGCTCTGATGCCGACAGAAGCGTGGCGTTGGGTCCCGCCACTCAGCACGTTGTGCTGTCCAGAATTCGGCGGAAAGTGGAGAGCTGAGCGTTTTAACAGTAATCGCCTTCTGCCTACCCCACTGCATGCTTATCCCACAATATTTTATAACATACCATTTAAATCAATGTCTCTAGCTTCAAGAACTAGTGGGTTTTCAAATTCGAGTTCATTTTCCAATAATCTAGCCTCATATTTATTGGCGAGAAACATCGGCGCGTTGTCGTTGACATCTTCTATGTTAATTATAAGTTGTACTGTGTTTCTGTTGCCTTTACCCTGAAAAGAGAAAAAAATCATTTTAAAGTTTTCAAACGATTTATTGGTTCGTTAAATATACATAGTATAAATAATATATAAGCTTTATTAAAGTGACACAAGAATAATTATATAATATTAATTTATTAACTAAGTATAATCTAAGTGTTTTTAAGGTTTACGCCATCACTTAGCGTGTACACACTAGATTGTTATTGCCAAGCTTGCTGCATGCGGTATACAGCGTGAAACAAAAAAAAAACATCAACCTGATCGTCTCGTGCTTCAACTGTAAGATAATGCCTCGACACAAGTTCTCTGTCAAAGCTTTCATCGCCAGCCTCTTTTACAGTTATAACCCCTGATATTGGATTTAAATATAATCTGTAATTAATTAAAAATAGTGTGTTAATGAAAGCAATAAAACAAAAGTAAATTGAAGCCATCGTTAATACTCACAAATGAGCAATGCTCCCACCAAGACTTGTGTATCTTACACCTCTAGTGCCATAATTATCGGAATCTTGATCCAAGGCCTGGACCCACGCCACAGTAGTACCAACGCCACAGTTCTCAGGCACAGAAACTGTGTATAATGATTCAGTGAATTCAGGAAAATTGTCATTCTCATCTTTAATGTGCACTGTTATTGGGACCACACTGAAACATTAAATATAGTTTTTATTTTTTTATTGTAATTGAAATGAATTATCTAATTGTATTCTGGAGCTCTAAAACCATACTCCAAACTATCACATGCCAAAAGTAAAACCTATCGAAAACCTTACACTTAATGGCACAGAGCATGCCGTAACCACATATCTATATTTCAATGCGGGATACAGCATGAAACTAAAATAACTTACCTCATTTTCGGGTCTTTAGATACAACTTCTTTGGCCACTAAACTAAAATTCATTACTGTAACTTGTTCATAATCCAAGTAGGAAGGATCATTCACTCTTATTAAGAAAGATGCCTCATTAATGCCTTTAAATGGTGTGACATCAAATATTCCTTTGTCACCAACTAAATACAGTTCAAATGTTCCATTTTTACCCTGAAATTTAAACAATTTATTTATAATACTGTCATATCTATGTAAAAGCATTATTTGTGGGTTTTATTGATTTGTTTGAACTAGAGGTAGATAATTATTTTCATTTTGTTACTCTGGCAACTCAAAATGCAGTATTAAGTTTCGCTACGCTACATGCATTGATTTTTAATCCAGGTGGAAAGAGGAAAACAGAGCATCTTTACACTAGGTTCTTATATTCAAATTCAATCTATACTTTATTCAAATAGATTTTTGCGAGCACTGCTGCACCACTGGCTCTACCAACCGTTGGTTTTTCAAAATAAATTTTTAATTTAGTTATTAGATATGTACATTGGTAGCAAGCAACCCTGCTTGAGATTTAATTGATGGTAAATTCTTATATTTTAAAAATTATTATTTTATACCTGATCATAATCAAACACTTCAGGTACAGCATCTTGAAGGAATGTTATTGGTGTATTCTGCTGAGCGTTCTCAATAATTTCTCCTACATATCTTGCACTGCGGAACCTCGGTTTCTCATCATTAACATCTGTTACTATAACTGTTACTTCTGTGGTTGCTGTTGGCAAGGGAGATATGGTATGTGATTCTTCAGTTGCCTATAATATAAATAAATAAGATATAATATTTCACAATTAGTAGTCATAAACAGGCTCACAGGTGGTCATGCCTTTTTTGAGTTGGCTTTTATCTATATATATAAAATCGAAAGGTCACTCACTCATCACGAAATCTCAGAAACTACATGCGCTAGGAATCTCAAATTTTGCATAGGAGTTATTTATAGGATGTAGGTGCTCGCTAAGACGGGAATTTGCAATATTCGACTTCTAAGGGGTTGTTTTTGGGGTCGAAAGTTTGTATGAAACTTCGTTACTACAAATGCTAGGAGTCTCAAATTTTGCATAGACGTCACTAGGACGTAGTCATGAAGACAGAAATTAATAATAACATAGTTCACACGGGTGAAACCGCGAGCGGGCCGCTAGTAATGTATATGGACAAGATCATGGACATATTTATACACATTATTTACATAAAGTTTCTTATAAACTGAAGGTGAGTTCTTCACTGACATTAAGCACATCTCCACCATTCTTAACATGTTTCCCTTTCTGTACTAATGTTATAAAACTGGATGAAATTAATAAACAAGCTAACACACAAGCTTAAAGTAAAAATGATAAATTACCAAAATTTCCAGTATATAGGCCCCATTGCTGTTATTAGGATCTTCTCTATCTAATGAACTGACAGTGTAAACAATACCAGAACTGCTGTCAATATCAAAATGCTCTTCTCCACCAGATATAATACTATAGGAGATTCTATTATTAATTCCTCTATCACCATCAATTGCTCGCACTGTAATTATAAAGGATCAGATAATATTTAATTATTTAATGCTTAAGCTTTACATTACATTCCATATATTAGGCTAGACAGTGGGGACCTAATGTTAAGGTAATTAATTCATTTTCCATTTTTTTCTCCAATTTTAGAGTTATTGCCAGTCGAGTAGTATACTTTGTCTTGCCAGTGTAGGAAATTGCAAATAGTTCATAATTTGGTTTCAAATCAGATAAACTCACCCCCCCAGCATTTTATAGTCAGATGCTGTCCCATTAGTTAATTAAAAACTTGTAGCAGTTACCTTGCAATACTGAAGTTCCCACTGGTGCATCTTCACTAATTCTGGTAACTGGACTTGCAACAACAAATTCCGGTGGTTGATCTTCGACATCTTGAACCTTAACTAGAATAGCAGCGGTACCCGTATTCACTTTTCCTTGGTTGGCTCTATCCACTGCTAAAATTCGCAGCTGGTATAGTGACTTCCTTTCGTAATCTAATCGATTTGTTAGACGCACAACTCCTTTTCCATTCACGGTTTGTACAGCAAAGTTATCAACATCACCGTCTAACTCTTGCAAATGATATAAAACCTGAAATTGTACGTTATTTTAATCAAAATTGGCATACCGGAAAAAATAATTTATTATACAAATAGAAATTCATAATAAATGTAAATAAATATTATAGCATACTGGATTGTAAATACAGGTAAAATTGACATTGACTTTGACATTTAATTTGTCGTTTACTAAATACAGTACGTTCGACGAGTCGTGACCACCGTAAAGTTATAGTTACCAGTTTTCTGAACTTTTGCGCATTCTTCAATCAGGAAGAAAATAATCATTATTTTAAACAAAAAAAACAGACTTCTATCGGATCCCATAATAAGAACCTAAGTAAATTCTCATCAACCCCCCATATAACTATATACTTTTGAATTAAAAAAAGAATCATCGAAATCAGTTGGCGTGATATTAAGTTGCCTGATGGTCGGTATACGTAACTGTAAAATGTAATATTAAAACAAAAAAAAATACTTGTCCATAGGCTCCTTCGTCAAGGTCTGTCGCTTCTACGGTAAGCAAAACACCAGGCGGCGCGTCTTCTTTAACAGTAATAGCAGAAGGGTAAGGTTTAAATACGGGTTCGTTGTCGTTGACATCTTCAACTAAAAGCAGGAAACTTTGCGTGATAAAGTTACCTTCCCCCAAATGACCGTCAGTTAAAGTTAGTACAAATGAGTATTCATCGCGTACCTACAAATGTAATTGATTTATTTATTATTTTTATACTCAAATAGGCTTGTGTTAATTCATATTATATTTATTTTACTATTGAAATTAAAACTAGTAGTGGCGTAGGGGCACTAAGTGATTCTAAAATCGACCGGCTGTGGGTTCGATCCCCACTCGAGTAAATTAAATATTTTATTTAATTTTTCATTTCTTTGTTCTGGTGTCGAGGCAAAGGGCGGCGTTGAATTTCGCCACTCAATACGCAATGCCTCCAGAATCAGGTGAACGGTGGGGAACGGAGTGTCTTGACACTAGGTTCCCTCTGCCTACCCTGCTGTGTTGTAGGATACAGCATCAAGATTTAATTATTTTTTACTCTTGAAATATTTGTCTCTCATCATATTGTTGTAATGTGTAGGTGTGTAAGTTAATAAAATTAAACTTGTATGAAAATAATAGACAAAATTGTTATATTACTTCTCTATCTAATTCCTTAACTAAATAAATATTAGCTTCGTTGGACGAAATGGCTTCTATTCTTAATATATCACTACCGACTTGCTCTCGTATGCCAAATTGTAAAGTGTCTCCGTCAGGGTCAATACCCCTTAAACGGTATATTAAGCTACCTGAAAATAACAATAGAACTTGACATAAAATATATATAATAATGAAAATATTGAAACTTATTTGTATAAACAATGTTCAATTGCAATTCCATTCTTTAATATGTTAAGCTAGATTAGATTTAAGTAATTCAAATCCCAAAGTGTAACTAATTAAATTTAAATTAAAATAAAGACAAATATATCAATTTATAGCTGTGTATTCATTTCTATTTGTGTCGTTGATGAATAATACAAAGATTAGTTTCGAATTCCAGGTGAACGGGAATATACGGCTTCCCTTGTCGATGTTGGGTGTAAGTTGCCTTGGTAACCCCACTTCCCCTTACCAGGTAATTTCCTGCTGTCTGCCCCGTCATGATACCACTCAAACGTAGTGGTAAGCCTACTACTTTTAATAATTCTTTTATTTCGTAAAACTAGTAAAAGTACTATTTTGTTTGTGTAAACTGCATGAAATAATTTAGATATTTTTTAAAATACACATAAACGTAAAATGTGTACATTTTGTATGTAAAGTTTTTATTTTTATGTTTATGAACAAGTAATGGATTAAAAATGTATATATCAAATAATTGAGACTTATTAGAATAATCTTAAAGCGTTATACATAAATATATATACCTATATAGCTAATATATTGTGTAATACTAGGAAGTATTCGAACAGGTTCTGAGCTTAGATAGCTTAGAAGGCAGTATATAATTACACTAGTACTCGAAGAATATGTAATAACTCACCAACAGGCGTATCAGGTCCTTCTTTCAATCTTATGACTATTTCCGAGCGTCCGTCGATAAGGAATCGCGGTGGTCTGTTCGCCAGCACTCCTTGGATGCACACCACGCATAGCACGTTCAGAAAACATATTATCTTCAGAGATTTTAAGCGAACTCTTGGTGGAGATTTTACACTCTTCGTAGAGATCAGTCTCTTATTCATGGCTCACCTGCCGCATTGGATCTTATTGTTTATTGTAATAAAGAACATTTTCCCTGGACTTTTCTTCACACGGTTTCACCGTGAGAAGTTTTGGCGCGTGCAATACGGGCGAAAGTGTTAACACCACTCTCTTTGGTTAATTTCTGCTACGTGCCCGTCAACTTGAGTAATATCACAGTACCTGTGATAGATAGGTGATAATGTTAGAATTGTTTTGTAAAATTAGAAAACTTAATGTGTAATTTTCTACATACTTACAATTTCGTTATTATGAAATTTTTTTGTAAAATATTGCTTTTTTTTAAATTATTGAATATTAACATTTTCATCATCGCCTAGATTGTGTATGATGAAAAATTCTCAAAAACTTTCAATTTTTAAAGGCCTAACGATATCTAAGTTTAATTAATAAATCCAACTAGCTAACTAGATATATCGAAGACACGTACTGTAATCAGATGCATTTGTATATAGTTAAAAGTAATATAAAGTCGACATCAACATGTAGGTTATCGTAGCGGATAAACAGTGCGTGTCAAAGGCTGTGCTTGTTAACTTGCCGTGTCTTACATTATATAGAGCCTTCATTAAGACAATGTGAGCTTTAATAAATGTTAATTGTGATCATATAAAGTTAATGTTTTGATTATATATAATTTTATTTTTTTAATTAATAAGTTAAAATTCAATAAAATACTCTATTAAACACTGCAATCAAAAATTTGATGCGGTTGCTGAGATGGAATTTTTCATTTTATTTTTATTTTATTATTTATTGACACAGAATTTAAGAAATATAACATAAATATTATAAAAACTAACTTATACGCGTTAGTAATAATAATTTCGCCCAACACAATATGTGAGACGGTGCCGATATCATCAGTATAACGAACTGAGATTGCAATATTGTACTTATGACTCTTATGTAGCAATTGATGTGAGTAGATTCAAGTAAATACTATGTTTTAAGTAATTTCTATTTATAATAACATAATATATAATATATTCTAACTTGATGTGTGTGTTTATATACAGTATAAGTGCAACGTCGGAGTGTTTTAACACTAGGTTCCCTTTGTCTATCCTGCTATGCACGGGATACAGCGTGAAGCTAAACAACTTTATTTTTAAAAGTTTTTTATTTAGCTCTTCTTTTAGTGATCACTCAAGCAACTGCAAAATAAATTTAAGTCACGCAAACTGTACTTAGGTAGAGTACTGTAACATTTATTGGACATTCTTTAATAAAACATATTTTTTTTAGAAAAGTATTTTTCTTTTCTGAGTGTGGTATCACTAAAGTAAAGTATCTACTGCGAAGCATGTGGTATGACATTAAATATAGCGAAATAATGCAAAAATGAAAAAAAAGTTCCATCGAGATTTATTCCAACATGAATGTTTATTTCTTATTTTGCAAGTCAACATTTAGCAACCTCTTTGTTGTAACAAAAACTCTACATTTAATGTTTACTTGTCTGGAACTAATTGCAAAAAATATCTTCTTTTTACTATTACACAAGACAAGACGATTTCGTTTGTGTATTTATGATCACTTCGAGAAATTTTGTTAAAGAATTCATACTATGAATAGCTCGCTATAAGACTACCTACTCATTTATATATTTGTAAAAGCAGTTTGCACAAATTACATATAATTATTATGTGGGAATAAGTAAAAGTAACCTGTAATTCACATTAACATAGCATTTTACGAATTGACGTTACGTAACTAACTCTCTTCGCTAATGAACTATTACTTCAGTTTAAACAATGACTGCAATATAATTACAATAAGCGCCATTATTAAAAGCTAATGAATATTTTGTAAAGAGGTGCGTTCACACGTTAGCTTTCAAAACAATAGTTGAAATTACATAAAAATAATTTGAAATGACCTCGCCGGTGGTATGGCCGGTATACTGTAATGTATTGAGCAGTCGTTGACGTTGTCCTGCCATGAGTTACATGGTGGGTATATGAGTTTGAAACAAAAGGGTCAAACAGCGGATCGGGCGCGAAGGCCGTTGACAGTGGCTAGTGACCCTTTTATTAGGAAGTGAACTTTGCATTTAATTAATTTTAATTTATTATTAAAAGGATTTTTTAACTACCGCCATTCAACATGCAATGCATTTAGACTTTGGTGGAAAGTGGGGAGCGGAGTGTCTTTACACTAGGCTTTGACTACCCTGCTGTGCAAGTCTGTCTTATTATAAAAAGGAGAAAAAAATCAAAAGTGTGCTGATATGGAGGCAGGATGATGGACGATGACCATTCGTTTTGTCAACGATCTGTGACCGAGAAAGCCAAGTCCATGCTTGCAATAAAATTTAAACATTAGTAAAATATGCTTTTAACCTTTTTCCGAAACATGTATTAAGAAAGTTTAGTGTACAAATTAAGTAAGTACACAATGTGTGTTATTTGGGCGATGGGCGTGACGGACGTTTGGAGTTCAGCTCGGTACTCGGTACTCGGTACCGAAACGAGAGAAAGCTACCCTCCGTTACTTCAATGAGCAGAACTAAATAAATCATAAAGTAGATATATTTTTTAATAGGCTCAAAGTGCCCTCCTAGTTTTCGGCAGCTGCTTGAATATTTAAATATATATAGTAGCGTTATAGAACCTTACAGGAACAGCTATATTAGTAATTTGAAAACATTCCTCGCATTTAAATCAGTAAGCCAATGTATTGAGTTACTAGTTTAGAGTTTAGATCAATTTATCTTTAATAAGGTAAGTAGGTAATAGGAAATAAATAATATAATAAAATAAAAAACAATAGTAATGTGAACAAAAATTGTAAAATACGCGTGAAAACACTTACAATTTTATGTGATATAGGCATTGTAAGACTTCTCTATTTAGGTTAAGCCATGTCCCTAAAGCCAATTTATTAATTTAAGCAATTAATACGATAGAAGACATATTAAAGTACCTAAAAATTAATGATTTCAGTTTCCCGTACATATGTTTAACTTACAATAGTATGAAGTAAATCCTAATATTAAAATTTAAAAAAAAATACGTACATTTCTTGCTTAAAATCTTTTAAATACTTGAAATGAAATATATATCAAGTAGAGCCATAGCACTAATCATTTAAAGAGAACATGTAAAAGTTGAATTCATTAATCTTCAACGTTCAAGTTCAAGTATTTCCTAAATATTTTTCTTTTATTTAGATGAAAAGGTTTAGAAAATTGAGAAAATTAATTGGAATAAGCAATTTTTGAATTAGAAAAAAATATTAAACTTTTGAGCAAGTTATTTTTCAACAATAACTTAAATATGGAAAAAACTAAGTAAATCGTTTACCACGATTGTCAGTATAGTTGTATATTAACAACAACGAAAGGCGCTTTTATTTTACTTCGTTGTTTATATTAATAACATAAACTAAAAGAATATAGTAAAAAAATTAATGATGCGTATAATTTTTTTATACGAAATTTTATTATATATTGACATGATCGATCGTTATTCTTTTTACTGTATTTGCCTGTCGAATTTTTAATTTTATACTAAAAGCTTATAGAGATAGAGATATTTCACAACGTAACTAATTTAAATCACCATCTATCTATATAATACTAAAGCGTTAACTATAAACTAGATATTGGCTAAGAAATACAAACTTTAGATAAATATATTTTGTGTTATTTATACAACTCATAAAGTAATTGTTCGACTGAAAAGTATTTAAAATTTTATTGTATAATAGATCTTTTGCTGAATGTAATTTGGGCTAAAACACGAATTTGAATTTAATGAAATAAATATCTGTTGATATTCCTTTTATTTTTATTTTGGCTATGCTTGTGACTTCATCTGTGTGACATAAAACAATGTTAAGATAGGCTTACCTAAGTCCAAAATACAATAGTGACTAGTGTTTTGAATATAGCGTGCAAAAACGTATAGACAAACAGACTTATTTAAAAAAAAAACATTGTTTTAGATTCTATTACTTGAACAAATATCCTTAAAAATAGACTTTCCATAAGTATATTCCATGTACAGACAGCCAATAGTTTTATCATATGTAGGTATATAAATTCCATTCCATTCCAAATCATCTATTATGTGGCTTAAATTGGTATTTAATATAAATTTTATATTATATAATTCATGTAGTTAGATAGTAAAGCAGGTGGAGATGTAAAGTGATACGAAATCATGATCATCACAAGTTGTAGATAATCAGCGTCGTTTAGTTTGTTCTCATTTTCACTTTCATCAAACAAAAACAAATGTTTTGTTCTCTCCTATCATTATTTATTTGCAGTAATTTAAAATGTAGCAAATGTGTTTGTAATCATGTTTCTGTGGATTGTAAGATATATTACGAGTAATAAGTTGTTCCTCAGATTGTCTTTGTTTCTTTATTGGATCAAAAACATCTCCATTATACTTATCTGTTGTTATTTATCGTTTATGTTTGTTATTTTATACTTATGAATTTAAAACTATGGGTCCAAAAAAAAATGTAGGCATAACAAAAAAAATATACATAAATTTCGTAGAAAACTTTTATCAATATTCCGGTTATGAAATTCCTTGTTAAAAAAATCAGGATAGGTATTTAAAATTAAATTGTTTTGTAAATATATCGAAATGTTATGAAATTTTGTTATAATACATTTTAAGCTGTTTCACACATTTCTTACATCAATAAAGTAGAATAAGTTTAACGTGATAATGGAAACTTACAACTTGATTCTACAGAAGATACGTACATAGCAGGTGAGCCGCTTTTTATACGCGAAAGTCTCAGTAATTACAGGGTCACTTCCTTTTCATTCATGTTAGGTTCTTGTATTTGTGCACGTACTATTTACGTTAAATTAGAGATTCTAATTGCTTTTTAATCAAAAGAGAATATCAAACAATCGTTTCTGCCTCTAAGTATATAGTTGACTTTTGATATTTACTATAGTGTTTAAAAAATAGCATATTCAAATGACAATGTTTATTCTTCCATTATTTCTATAAGTATATCGAAGTAGAAGAATGTTTTAAAAACATTGTGCATTCAGTTTTGAGGACACATGATTAACGCTCTCTAATGTGCCATACGTTTGAGTATGTCATAAAGAAGATATAGGAGTCATTATATAAAAATTATATCCTAATTAAGCTAATTAATATGTTTAGTCGTATTAAATAAATAAAGTTTCACAAATACTGTGTTTAAGGGTGATTGCCCCAGGTGGTAGGAGTGCAGTGAGCGTATCGATGCGGTTAGGCGTCGTCGTTAGGGCCCGGATTCACACCGGCTTACCATCGTATGATACAGACCGATGCAAAATATATACATATATTTAAACATACCTACAGGTAGTTTTAATTGACATACAAGTAAATGGACATATTATATGTAACTTATCAATAAATATATATTTTGTTATTTACTGTGTCTGCTTATTGTGAAACTGACGATAGGTAGACCGTAGAAGTGTTGGTTGTGCATTCGATTACCTACTAATGAACAACCAATGTGTCTAAAATAAAGATTTTAATAATTTTATGTTTGTAATAATTACACAAAGGAAAATGTAAAAAAATAAACTTATCTACAATATTTTTCTGTTGATTTAAAATCATTATTATATAATAAGTTTTATTTATTGTTTTTTTATCTTTAGACAAAATTGATATAGATATGATATAAGAATGTTATCTGTTCTTTTTTTACTGTACCTATTTAATTTTACAAGACAAAGATCAAAGTTCTTTGGTTACATAATGATTACAATATAATTTTTTAAAGTAAATGATAATTCAAGAAAATAATAAAATAAAAGCATTAATATAGAAATATAATTTAATATCATTTTTAGTTACTTGTCGAAATATTTATATTTTGACGAGTGCTCTGCCAGTGTTGTCACCAGCTAGCATTCCTACGAATGCATCATAAATATTATCAAAACCTTCAGTTATATGTTCTTTAGTTTTTATTTGTCCAGATTTTATCCATTTGATAAGATCAGCAAATGCTTCAGGCCATCGAGAGGCCCAACGGGGTACCAAGAAACCTTCCACTTTTAGTTGTTTCATTACAATATCTACCTGAACTATGGGAGCTTTCGGCATATTTGCTACGTCGTCATTATAAGCACTTATACTTCCACAAACTGAAACTCTTCCAAAATTATTCATTTGGTTCATTATAATACTACTTATTTCACCTCCCACATTGTCAAAGTAACAATCAACGCCATTAGGTGCTGCTTCTTTAAGGGCTTTACCGATATTTGCAGTCTTGTAATTTATGGCTCTATCGAATCCTAATTCTTTTTCTAACCATTCGACTTTGTCATCTGATCCAGCGAAGCCAATGACTTTACAACCTTTTATTTTAGCTATTTGTCCAACGAGGGATCCAACTGCGCCGGCAGCGCCAGTCACGACGACTGTTTCACCTGGCTTAGGCTGACATATTTCAAGTAAACCGAAGTAAGCAGTTGCTCCAGGCATTCCTACTGCACCAACAGCTAAAGAGGGCGATAAACCATTCATATTTGGCGCTTTGTACACTAGGTCTACTGCAGAAGTTGACACATTTGCATTAACGATACAATAGTCGCACCAACCCTTATGTGATACCATTCTAGTCCCGACAGGGTATCTGGGGTCCTTCGAGTCTTCAACAACTCCTACTTGAAAACCAAACTGATCATAAGGAATTGGATATCTTCTATTGTAAGCTCGCATGTAAGGATCTACACCAACATATTCAGTTTTGACGAGGACTTCTCCATTCTGGATTGGTGGTAAGTCATATTCAACAATTTCAAAATCATCTCGCTTCGGTACTCCTTCGAAATATTTTTTCACGACATACTTCCTAGCTTTAACCATATTTATGTGTTAAAGGTATGTTATCTACACGTAACTAAAATAATAGTAAAGAAAATTGTTTTATAAATATGGAATTTATCAATTTACAAAGTATTATCGCTTAGGTCTATATCTATTATCAAATATCAGTCGATATTGGTATTCTTTTATTGATAAGTAGGTGGCCTTTTAGGATAACCGTAGTTATGAAAAACAATTTTATCTTTCAACGAAGTAATATATTTGGCTTAGTCACAAGTAGGTATAGCTTTTGTAACTTTTTAAAAATGTATAGTATATATGTTTAAATCTTTTACTACCAATTTGTATTTACAATACCTAAAAAAAATATTCAGAAAAACATGAGGCCGTAGATTTGAATATATAATTTGAATTACAATTCAATATCTCTAAGCGTTCCTGAGATAGTGCTCTTGACAGACAGACGGACGGACAACAAAGTGATGTTATAAGGGTTCCTTTTTTCCTTAAAAGGTACGGAACTCTAAAAAATTAAAGTTTTACCAATAAATTATATTTTTCCTTCATACAAAGGATATGTGGATGTGATTAATCAATGAAATTCCAAGCTACGTAGAGTTCTTTAAACGAATATAAATATCCAGAATAGAATCTGCAAATGTGTTTCTATGACATACTCTCACTGACATCTATAATACATTATTTACTCAGGTATTTCGCACGATTTCTAAGGAACAAAAGTTTTCCCATAAAGAGTTTTCCAATTCTTTTAGATGCTAAGATATATTTTATTGTTTTTAAATCATGCAATATTAACAATATTTATTATTTTAACGACAACAATTAAAAACAACAATTTATATTACTTAATATTATTTTCATATTTCTAGTAATAATGTTATAGTGGTAGGCTAAAAGAGATATTTCTACTAAAATATTTTTGTTTATGTAATTTACATAGTACATGCAAAGTTTTTAAAATAAGTATGCTAACGGGTTACGGCATAATCAAAATTAATGTTTTATTCTAGTTAGAAAGTAACACTTAAGTCAGTTTAATTTAAAGTGCAAGATTATTTCATTTAACATTTATAAGCCGAAAGTGGATGGTGGAAAGCGTAAACACTTATATTTGGCCGAATTCATAAAAGAATTGGGTAGATTTGGCATCATTGTTGGAAAGAATTCGTTGGTTTAATTTAAAATGAATATAGAGCTATGTTTGTATAATTTATTTTATTACTAAATTTATTATTCGTTTAAAATTTATTATATCAATGAACTTTCTTTCCTCGATAACTATAATTTATATGGATATAACAACTGACCCATAAATTTAGATCTGTCACGATCTACTTCACGCTATGATTTGCTTATAGCAGGTGTTGTCAAACGTATTGATTTAAAATAATTAAAAAAAACATGAATATATAAGTATTTTAATTAATAAATCTATACATATAATACATTTGTAAATAGTTGCTATTTATATTATGTAGTATGAAATTAAAATATTTGTCTATTTATCTGTTTTTTGTGTGCGTACTACGTACACGCTATTCTCAGAAACGGCTTAATCGATAATGGGTAATTAAATTAGTGGGGAACGGAAGTGTTTTAATAGGAACAGAGTGTCTTAGCACTGCGTTTCCCGGTTACCTCTGCCTACTCTGCTATGTGCGGGATACAGCAAAAAAATATTATACATTAAGCCCTGAAGTATTATTATTTTTCGGTAATAGCGGCAACTTCAATAAATGCAAAAGATATTAGATATTTTTGTTGTGCGAATATGTCAAATATTTTTATAAGTATTTATTTGGGTGTAAGATATTTTTTTACAATAACTCATAAAGTTTTCTTTCTCCAGGCCGTAAATGTGAAGGCCCTGAATATCAACTATCGGGATACAGGTGACAACTTCCACGTAAACTTAGACTTGTTTTATGCGGTAAAGGTAATGTTTGATTTTGTTGTTTTTATATTTTGATATGTAACCGACTAAGATCTTATAATTTTTAATATTTAAGAAATTACAATATATTTTTTACTTTTTTAAAGTGTTATTCCGCACTTAACTGCAGTTTTGTATAGGTATGTCTTAGGAAAAAAAAACACTTTTCTATAAAACGTATACAAAATTTTTACGTAGCTGTATTTAATACCTCTGGATTTCCATGAGGTTTTTCTTTAAATTCCGCTACATTCAAATATTTACACGTTTTCTAAAAAAATAAATATGATATATTTATCAACAAATCATTAACATACTTAAGAGTATTTTATTTTAAAAGTCAAAAGTTATGTTTTTTTTTATATTACTTTTTTATTAGCAAGTATTTATATTAAATTTAATTTTGGCAGCCATCTGATTCATATATCTAACTAATGATACTTTGATAACCAGAAATAAACAGAAATCTATCATTTCGAAGATAAAAAATACTATTAAAAACTCATGTGCTCACTTCTCCTTTAATTGAATATAAATAAAAACTTTATTTTAGTTCCTTTATAAAATATAATAGTTCTATTATACAATAAAATAAATATCACTCATGTTTGACAACGAGAGTAAAAAAACTTTTGTTATTGCAAAAATAATCTTTTTTTTGCAATAACAAAAGTAAAAAAAAAATCTATTAAATATTTTTTTATAAAAAAAATATACATACACAAAAAACAATTCACGTCCAATGTCCGAATTTTTAAAAATGCACACAAATTTTGTAACTATAGCGTAAAGCAAGGGACCGTTCACTGCACTTCCTCTAGCGGGGCGGGCACCGGCACCGGCAGGTTGGCTATGACTGGCTGTGGCTATATAACTTCTTGACTAAACAAATATTATAAGCCAATATGTATATGTTAGTATATTTAAAGTTGTATTTAAGTGGATAGATATTAGCGTTGTTAAAACAAGATCATAATTTCACATTACTTTCATAAGAAGGTGCCAGTAAGAGTCGTTTGAAAATGATTATAGTAACCAATATTCAATTTTACTATGCGTAATATACATTATAGGTATATTAAAATTACAGATTATGAAACTTTGAAAATGCAAATATCTACTGCTTCGTAAGCTTTGTTTATTTCAGGAACTCTTTAGATAAGAAATTTGAGTTTGTAGAGTGAATTTGAATTTGTGAAAACATGGAAATGTCATAATATATCTTTAATATATTTTATAAAAATGAAAAACAAATGTATTAATAAAATTTATTTTAAAAAATCGTTGTGATTTAATCTCTACCAAGCTTTGTTCGTAGGATATTTCAAATAAATATACGAAATTTTGAAATGAAATTTTAATTTTATCTTTGCCTGTTGCAATATCCGTCAAAATTGTAAAATTATTATTAATTTATTTAAAAATTAAATAGCCTGTTATTAATTCTAATAATTAATGTGAATTTGATTTGCTGTAACTGAGCAGCCAAGCGCGACTCTCCGTCGGACTCGATGGACGAGCGCTGACCGTGACGCTCGACCATATGCTACGTGGCCCATAGAAAAGTATCATTACTATTACAATGTATAACTGCTTTCTTAGTTTATACTGGAATATGTAAATAAAATATTTAGTTAGATACTCTAAAATAGACTTGAAAGATATAAGGAAGTTGTCATAATATTAATACATATAATATAATTATAATAATTACTGTCTTTCAACGTCGGTCTTTTCTAAAATAACAAACATTATGTTATCAAACTGTATTCTTCGTTGAATTAATTTATTATCGTAAGTTATCTTTTTTCTTACAATTTATAGAATACTTATTATATTTGTAAGTGTAATATGTAAGTGTAATATATGTAAGAATGCAATTTTTTATAAAACGAAAAGATTAATTTATTATATGTTTTACGTTATTCATTTTCGTACTTCGATTTGCTTATGTTTTAAATCGTTATAAAATATATCTTTATCAGAAATTATTTTATCATTGAGGTAGATACATATAAATTCAATAGGATATTCAATGAAACAATCAAAATACAATTATATATTATATTTTTTAGCTTCGTGCTATGTCCTGCATATAGCAGGCAAGGCACAGGGAGCCTAAGAACTTAGTGCTAAGACACTCTGTTCTTAAATTCCGCCGAATTTTGGAGGCATTGCGTGTTAAGTGGCGGAATTTATCTCGTTACCAGATCGAGGAAATAAGAATAATAAATATTTCATTCCCCCGGGTAGGAATCCAACCCACAGCCGTAACCTTTATAGTCGAACGTTCCTCGCCACGACGGCTTCAAATAATTATATATTAGTTTATTTTATAACATTATATGATGGACGTTTTGTTGAATTGATCTTGCTTCTGACAAACCGAAATGCAAAAGGTAATAAAAGAAGATGTATAAATATTTTTGTTGGGTTAGTTAATGGGTTAACATAAAAAGACTTATAAATTAAGCCCATACCCAAAAACACTATTGATTGTATTAAATTATATCTCTAATTTTTTTAACATATTAAAGAACGATATTAGTTTTGTGTAACAAAAAATAATACCAAAAGAAGAAAATTCTTAAATAGTAGAAAGCATTTTAATTTATTATAGGGAATTAATATAGGAAGAATGCTATTTGACCATAGACTTTATAACAAATTAAAAAGATACCTGAAGAATTGTATGTATTCAAAGCAATAAATTCGTATAATAATTATAATTAATAATAATTTATAATTTAATTTTTTATAAGTAATTTCGATATATTAGTATTTATACAGGTATCCACGTCCAGCTTACATCCCCTTCGATGGTCTACAGTCGTGCTTGGCTGGTGTCGTGAACCGTTCCTGTCACGATTGGCTTCGTGCGCCATTACACGCACCACACTTGTTACTCTACTAATAACTGTACAATCGTTATCCACTATTAGGTAATATTCTCACGCATTCTACTTTGCATTTAACAACAAGTGCTTCCTATTCCAAATAAGTTAATACTGAGTATTTTAGCTAAAGGCAGCTCTTTTTGGTAAATTTAATAATAAGTGTGATAAAGTAAATATTATGTTTAAAATATAAACAATCCAATCTTATTTTATAGTAATTTACGTTTTTAGTTAAAATGCCGATTTGGTATTTTGTTTATTTCTATGTTCTACAACGTGTCAAAGTTAATATTAACCACCATAGAATGGCATTAGCCACGGCCCGTGTTTGTACTCGTACTCTATAAACATAGTCTGATTATAGTAGACTGGTGAAAATGCAGACAGCAAAAAAAATGCAGTTTACGTAAATACCTAAAAAATGTATTAAAATCTTAGTCAATTGTCGTAATAAGAACAACAATTTTTACTGTGTCATGATTTGAATACATTTTTTAATACGTTGTCATTAAGGTACGCCTGTGAAATTTTCAGAGGTTATTCTATACAAATCCCAGTAGTTTTTATAAATACTTTTAGAAAAAAGTCACCAAAATTTCATCTTTTAACTGTAACCAGGAACAAATGAAGAAGTCTTACAATCTCGCTTTTAAATGGAAAATACAGTTCATGACCACGACCACTTCGACCCGAGTGTATGACTAAGAAGATCATATTAGAAGTGAATAAGGCCAAATTAATAACATATTCATATTATTTTATGAAGCGGAAAGTAAGCGAATATGTAATAACGTAAGTTTGTCATTCTGATGCGTACATTACGCATGAAGGCACGCACTAGACAATTACATAATTATACGTTTAATAGACTTAAATAATATATATTTTTTTGCATAACATGTATAATCCGGTATTCTATACATATACATGGATAACATTATCCAGAATAGCTACCTAAAATATATAGGTAATAAACAAATTTAAACAAAAAATATATCAATTCTTTTTCGGACTTGCATCCTCATAATTTTCAATCTCGTCTGTAGTGTCGTAACAATGAATTATTCTTACTTACACTTACACTATCTGTGTACACTCACACAAATGCAAAGTTCAGCTAACGCCTCGCGGACTAAAATAATCAATCTAGCAAGTAATTAATTATAAGATTAACTGTAAATTAAGGGTTATCTGTAAATTAATATAAGTTCATGTTCATGTTTACTCGATAACGGAATGCAGTAAATATTTTGCATTAGGTATATACCTATAGATCTTATTTTAGATAATAATAATACTTTGCAAAGTATTAAAATAAATTACTTCTTTAAATAAAGATTTTTTCATTCCAGTAATACAAGAATAATTTTAATTCCTATGAAGTGGAAAATATTAATTGATCTGCACATTTGCGGACAAAAAAAGGACTGAAATAAAACAATGAAACAATTCATATTATAATTATTTTTTATTTTAGATAAAGTATATTGTACATTCTTTTAACATTTCTATGACTGTTCTTGTTTTCTCAAAAAATAATTCCAAATTTCTACCTTACAATGCTAAGGCGCCATGAGACTAGAGTAGTGACCGTAACTTGGATGTTAACTTTGATGAAACCCGCTAACATTCGGATTCATCAAATTTAACCTCAAAGTTCTTTGAAATAGAGCACATAATCAGTCGCATTCCACGATTCCATTGATACGTATCTACTATAAAACCTTATAGAAATTTGCCATTTTTTTAAATATCATATAAATTATCATTAAATTCAAATTAAATAATTTATATGGGTACAATAAAAGCGAATAATGTCCTCAATATTGTCTTGTTATTGTTTATATCAGCCATTATGTTTTGATCATTCATTTAATAATAATAAGTGCCAATAACAACTTATTAAATAAAAATATAAAAAAACAATTATAAAAAAAAGTTTTAAACTTTTCTTCTTCCTTTAAAATCATTCAATTATAAGCAAAGTTCTTTATAATTACAGGAAAAATCATTTTGCTAATTTATATACCGTCAAAAGTAACATAAGGTTTTATAGATACTGCATGAGTTCATTTCACATTTGCTTACTATATTTTTGTATTATATATTATAAGGTAATCGTAAGTAATGAAGCAGCTTTTTAACGATGGTAGAGAAGGCAATATTTTAGTGTTGATCTTAGTGAAGTGTTGTTTCACAGATAATATAATAAACTTTAAAAGCAGTTATTGTAAAGTAATGTTTCACAATTAATTAACACATTTCTGGATATTTCATTCTTTTACTTGGAAATAATTAAATAAATTAATTGTACAATAATAATCTAATTTAATGAAATCATGGCGTAATAAAAAAAAACAATATTTGCCAATTGTTTATAAACAACAACAAAAAAATATTCTAATAATGATTCATTTTTGTGTTGTGCGTTTTTCACAAAAAACCGTTAAAGTTCGTTACACTAATAGAATAGCAGCAGCAAAAATCGGTAAGCCAGTACGAATACATTTGCTTCTAAGTTACGATATTTATATTAGGTATATTACTATAGTCAATTGTTACATTTATAAGTAACATCTACTAACACAAATCCATCACAATTATTTAGAATATCAGTTGTTTCCATTTCGTTCTGGTTACTTTATATTTTATTATTAATTAATTAATTAACTACATAAATTATCTAATTCAATATTCTAGGATTTATATTAAAATAGTTGAGTCGATTTGTCCATAAAATCTTTTAATACTTTAACATTAATATAAGATAAGACGACATTCTACATAGAAAAGAATTATTCGACAATAGTTTTTATTTCACCATAATTAAATAATAAAAATATAGTTCTGCAACTTTTTATTTTAAAATATATACCTCTGAATAGAACTGCTACTTGCTACAATTTAAATACAATTTAGATTTGACTAGAAATAATCAGTACCTGTAGAGTCAATAGACATTTCAAAATAAATATACATTAAATATTTCATATTTGATTCAAGAAGATTAAATATGTTTTTGATTAACTGCACGCTGTATCCTGCATATAACAGGGAAGGCAAAAGGAACCCAGTTTTTAGACACTCCATTCCCCACTGTCTAATTTTCGAGACATTGCGTATTGAATGGTGGAATACAATGCCGCGTATTGTCTTGATATTACAGAGAGGAATGAAAATAATTCATTCCAATGAATGGAAATCATACTATAGTTTTTACTGTTAGACGCTGGGCCGCGACCATGACTGCCACAACGGATCTTATCTATTTTTACAGTATTCAAATATTTTTTACGACGCGATTGCACTAATTTGTACTTTCGCTTTAGAAGTAATATATTATTCATAGCATAATTCATTATAATAATAAACATATTATGTTTATATATATTATGTATGTAGGAGAAGTTGATAAAACATTTATTCTATATTAGATTTTACTATTGCATATTTTTTTTATTTTACTTTAACTAGTATCTTTTCTTATGACTAATACAAATAAATATTTATTAATCAAACTAAGCTGTGTATAAAATAATAACAGTTGGAAAACATTTCTCTATTGAAAAAAGAATTGAAAGATTCATCATCAAGATATATGAAATATAAAAAAACGACTCTCTTTATTATCTATACGTCGAATAATATATTGATTATCTTCATAAATGTGAATGTCTATATAGGTGAAGAAATTTCATACTACCATGATGGTGTGTAGAGTGCATTATTCTACGATTTAGAGGTGGACACTGGTCGGCGTTACGTAACGTAACGCGTTACGTTCGCGTACACGTACACTTTTTCACACACACGTAGTTTTTTATTTTAAATTTCGAAACATCTCTGGTATAATGGTGGCTGCAAAACGTACATTACACTCCGTAAGATCGATCAGTACCCACTCATATAATATACGAATAGAACTTACATTATATATTTGAAAAATTGTTACTTTTGAAAATATTTTTCATAGTGATCTTATTATTACTGTTCTATATATAACATTCAAATTACATTTCCATTGGCTTTCAATTTTATGTATGGAGTTTTCATATATCATATAAATTTATTACATTGTTTTTGAATAACATTTTAAATTGGAAGTTTCATTTAGCGTTTTCATGTCATATTTTCGGTATTTTAGACATGAAACAATGTCAAATAGGCGTTAACTCCCGTGGAATGAAACACACATTTTAGGTACCATTATAATATTGGAGAAAATATACGTAATATTTACAAGTGTTTCAAATTGTACTTATAACATTTCTTTTGTATTTATATCTTACTTCTTTCTCTACAATTACAATTTCTTTGCAGACGGTGTAATAGACAAACGGTTTAACTACGATAAAATTAGAAGAGATCAATCTGGCATTATTTTTACATTCACTCTTAGGAACTTAAATGCTGTTGTTTTTTAATTCCACTGATCTAATTCACACATATTTAATGTATATATTTTCACTGAAATATACTTACGATATTTGTTTCAAAGTAAACTCTACTTACTCAGTTTTTTTAACTTAATACAATATATTTTTCTGTTTTCCATCCTATCTCAATGCATTTCTCGCGAACTTCCCTAATCTCCCTTTTTTACTTGAAACATTGCATCCTAACAGACAGTTCATATATAAAAATGACTACTAATTAGGAATATCCATCCATCTAGAAATTTTATTTATATAGTCACTATATGTGATATCATAAACTTTATAAGCTGTGGTTTTTTAGGCTTATCTACATACTAATCGTCATTAGGAAAGACTATATGACATTCCTAGTATATAATATGACAGATCTAGAACATTTATGCTATAGTGAGCATTCACTTGTGTACTTTTATTTGATTGAGCTAAAATAAGTAATTTAAGATCTCTTCACGCAACAATTATGCTTTAGGTCTTGTGCGTTTAATACTAGCTAGTATTGTTAAAAAATTTCTAATAAAATTTTCCAATTCATTACACGTTTGGCGGTCGTAGAACTGTGATGCAAATCGATCCACGCAATAGTCTCAATAAATCGATTACTTCTGGTGTTTTCATTGATGTTACGTTTTCGTCATTCACCTGTAAAAAATAATAACATGTTTAAATAATGTTAGCAATATTTTAGTTGCTTTATAAATGTACCTTGTCAACAGCAGTACAAATTGTATGGTATATTAAGAATTTGAATATTAAAAATAATTAAAATCGAATCGATTATGGATTTAGAATAAAATCGAATTGATAAGCCGTGGTCATAGTTTTGCAATACCGAATCATCCGATTAAAAAATAGTAACAGTTCAAAACAGACGCTTTGTTACGGCGGACAGGCGTGTCACAGTTTTCATTTACATGTAAATCACTATAATAGTAATCACTATAATAGTAATCACATAGGTGATTAAAGTCACCTATAATCCAAAAGTGTTAGCCTCTTCATTGTTATAGAATAAAAGCTTAATTTAGAAAAACGTTAGATAAATTTCAATGCAACTCCAATATACATATTAAAAAGATTTTATATAATACGTGTAATAAGAAGATTTGAATATCGTTGAGTTTATGTTATGAAACACAAGACATTAATAGCATGAATTTGTTTATTTAATGGTTTTTTATGATCATATATATCTAATGGCATAAGGGAGAGCGGAACTGATAGTTTGATAGTTGTGAGTTTAATCCCATACTAAGAAATATTTAATTTCGGCATTGATTCAGTTCCGCCACTCAACATGCAGTGCCTCGTAATTTCGACGAAAAGAAAATAACGGAACATCTTCATATGAGGTTATCTCTGCCTGCCCTACAAAGCGGAGAAAAGGACGTAAAATTGTTTTAAGTAAGAGATGTAAGACAAAAAAAAAATACAGTCGAATTGATAACCTCCTTTTCTTACAGAAGTCGGTTAAAAAATACATTTCACCTGTAAAATAACGTCGCCGCGCCTGAGCCGGCCGTCGCGCGCGGCCACGCTGTCATTGTACACCGCCGAGATGTAGCTCTGCCCCGAGTCCGGGTGGCTCTGGACACTGAACCCCAGCCGACTGTTCCAGCCGCGGTTCAGCTCCACTGTCACTATCTATAAATGAGAATAGTAAACATTTGATATAAAATTATAATTTGAGGCCGTTGTGGCGCAGTATCACAGCATCCAAAACGTTTCACATTCCTTTAAACCGATGGCTATAGGTTCGATCTGGAAGCGGAATGAATTATGTTCATTTCCTGGCTCTAATAAGGAGATAAGCAAAGTGTTGACGTCTGGCATTCAACACGTGATGTCACGATGATTGTATGTCACACAATGGAATGGGTTAGGAATCTAGGGATTCCCTCTGCCTACCCTGCCATAATCTGGATACAGTGTAAATCTTTAAATTTTTATGATTTATTTTATTTTATGAATTAAAATTGGTTTGAGTCTATCGTAGTTAGGATGAAACTTAACTCAAAAAATAATTTAGAATAGTGAAAAACTGTAAAACAATATAAATTCATAAATTCTTTTAGTATACCGAAATTGACAAAATGTCAATGTATTAAAGTGCAGAAATATGAAACGTTTATGAAACAATTGTAGCGTAATTTTTCACAAACGGACACAGAGTTTCGGAAAGTAATCCAGCTGGTCGCACTTTAGAAGCGCTTCATGCACTTGCACATGTTGCGGTCACATTGCTCCGACTGTATTGTGCCCTCTTTAATGAAATTTATGAATTGTGCTAAATATTGTAGATATATAACATTTTATGAATGTTTTAAACGTTATTTTAAAATTTTAAATAATATATATTCAAATTTTGATTTCGAATTTTGAATTTGAATTTACATGATACCATTGCTTTGGATCGAAGCCGTTTTTCACATTGTTTTTAAATAGAATTAATTCGCATAATGCCAAATTAGACGTTCATTTTAGAAAATAAATAGATTAATTCATTTAAAAAAATACTTTACCGTAGGTTCTGTGGTAGTTACTTCCACCGGGGTTTCAGGTTCGACGTTTTCTTTTTGGACGGCCACAGTGTCAACTTCTTTTGGCTTCGGTGGAATATCAGTTGGAAATGGTTTTGCTTTTCTTTCGTTTTCAGGTGACAACGCAACTCCTTTCCATTTCTTTAAACCATTGCCTGTAATTATATAATTCATTTTTAAAATATGTAATTTGAAATGTATACCTACATCCGGACTATACCTAGTTGCAATAGAGAAAACTTTTATCAAGTAATTTTTTGTGTAACAAATATTTCGTCAATTTTAAAATCTCTAGCCAATCGTATCTCAGGATCACAAACGTGCGTGAAAACACGGTTCGATTCTCATTCGAGGAAATAAAATGTTTAATATTTTTATTTTTTCGCTCTGGTAAAGAGACAAAGTGTGGCGTTGAGTTTCGCCACTCAACACGCCAAGCCTCCAGAATTCAGCGGAAAACGGGAACGGAGAAACCCAGCTGAGTGCGGGATACAAGAGTAAAGATGCTTAGTAAATATTTTGTCAATTTTAATATCTGAATTTCTCTATGGTTCTACTTATTACTTTATATAAGCCCCTCTAAAGCTATAAATATGAATAAGCAAATGAGGAATAATTAATTTCATCAAAGACAAAAGACAATAAGGTTCGCACCGTCATCCTTATTTCCTTCAGAAGCGCTCTCACTCGTGGTAGTAGTGGTTGTAGTATGCAATACTGCACTCTGATATGCAGGGCTCGAGTGTTTGAAGCGTTCGTCACTAGATAACTCAGCAGGCATAGAGACCGGCTCATCAGAGTCCACTGGGAAGGCTGATTCAGAGAATCTTGGTAGCGGTGTCTCTTCTTGGTATACGTTAGGCGCGTCCAGTGTGTCATTGTCTAGGTTATTTAATTCGTAACCGTGCGGGGGTACTGAAAAATTTTGGAATAAGATTTTTTTATTTATTTTTCTCTTTATATAATATAATTCTTGTCGAAGAAATATTAATTTTACAATTAATATTTTTTCGTGATATTGATATTTTATTAATTCAATTATTATTTAGATATATTTCTTTTATATGGAATTATAAAATAATTAAAATAGATTATATTTTACGCTTTTTGCCAGTTTACTAGTTATTTTTACATTTTTGAAGTATTATTCCACAATGGGAAAGAAAAATACTTTTTAGACAACATATAAAAATCACGCTACGTTCAAATTTTTATATGTTTTCTAAAAACTATTTTACTAGTTAGTTATAATAATAGGCAATATATATAACCTTATTAAAATGAATTCAACGCATATTTCCTTTCAGTTTAGTAATTACAAAAAGCTATTAAATTTATTAAAGCGACACATGTTTATGAAATATAAATACATTTTATAAGCAAAAATAATACGTGTAATGGTATCGCATGTAATTTTATTATTATTATTGATAAAGTAAAGTGATGTCCCGGGAACAGTAGTTACCGTTGTAATCCGTTTGGGAATCGAACCCATAACTGTGAAAAATGTTTTATAACAATAGAAAATTTATTTCACAATAAATTTAATGTATTAAATCCGTGATAAAATAGATTCGGTCTATGGTTTACTATACATTAGTGTAACTTTCTATAGTGCGTGATTGGGAACATGCGTGTGCACGCGAGCTTATGTGGAAAATAATATTATACCAATACTCTCCCCAACTTTCCTTTAACCAATAAGTTTCCGTAAAATATTACATACAAATAAGAAAATACATATAAAGTAACTTACAGCTTAGGTATTATGAAATTGAAATTTTTCAGAGCTAAAATCTAAAGAAATAACAAGATTATACTTAAAGTAAATACAAACTAAACATAGCTATTACAATGTGGTAATACTATCAATATATTAAACAATGTTCGTCAACAGAATTTGTGAGGGGAAGCTGTACTAAAACTAAGAAGTCGATGGGTGTTCATTTCAAAAGGTAAATTTGTATCGACTTAGTGCTGCTTTATGGGTTTGTCCAAAGCGCAAGAATATATAGA
This sequence comes from Heliconius numata, assembly GCA_016802625.1. Lineage (NCBI taxonomy): Eukaryota > Metazoa > Arthropoda > Insecta > Lepidoptera > Nymphalidae > Heliconius > Heliconius numata. The sequence continues at coordinate 753,381 of JAEBDU010000106.1, read as the reverse complement.
ATCCTTCAGACTGTCAATTTGCTGTTCGGATAAGTGTAATGAAGCTGACTAAAAACAGTTGTTGTTTCGTATTATTTTAATTAAAAACAAAAATATTATTATATTATATAAGACATTATATTTGAAATTCTTCCTCTTTATTAAAAATTTAACGCGATCATACAAGGAATGATTCAGTCTAGCGGAAAACTTCTTGTTTTTGCTAGTTGTACGATGCTTGAGAAACAACAAAAGTTTTTAGTTAGCGCACAGGCACAGGCTAAATACGTATATGGATAGTGCGAGCCGACAGAGTCTCACCTGTCAGGCTTAGCTTTTGTTTTCTACAAGAAGGCGGGGCCGTGGGGCTTGTGAGTGTAACAGAACGAGGCCGCTTCAATTCTTCAATAATTATAATATCCGCGCAAGATCCTATAGAATCTAATGGTGGTTCCATGGTAGCTGAACGTTCCATGGTGCGACGGTCTAACGTCGCGCGTTCCGTTCCCGATAGTTCGGAATGACAGTCGATGGTTTGGGAACGCTTGAAGCTCTCTACTCGCTTTGAGTGTGTGTCTAGCTTTACGATGCAACTTGGCAAATCTGTGCGGAAAACCTACTAGCTTAGACTTAGTGCAGTGTCTGTGTGTCTATTTACTGTTGGTTTATTGTATTTATATATAATAAAACGTTATATTAAAGGGTCTCACAATTGTGTTACGCAAATTTCTATTTTATCTCCTATATGTGCAATCCTTTAACACAAACAAATTAAGTAGTATACCTATTAAAAAAATATTAGCATTATTCGTACACACTAGGATACAAATGTTTATATTTACAAGAAATAATATACTATTAATATAAATAACTATTATTATATAGGAAATTGTTAACCAAAATTCATTAGTTTAAATCACTAGCTCGTGCTGCTTGTTCGGTCACCGCAATATTTACGATGGTTAGCTAAAATTTATGCACAATAGAAGCTTAAATTAATTTATTGCATTGTATCTGACAGATATGAGAATTTATATTAATAAATTGTCTGTTGCTCTTATTTTATCTATTTAAGAGTTTAATTTTATGATTTATTTATACTTATTTAGATTCTTTTTTATCTCAGGTTTGTATATTATGTTGAAATAACATAGATAATGTCAAAACTGATGATAGTTTTTAATATTTTTTAATTTGTGAATTTTGTGTAATATTATTTACATATTTAAAAATAATCTTTTTCCTTTAAAATTAATTGTAGACTAAAAATTTTATTGTATATAGGTAATTTTCTTGTCCAATTATCATTCTATTTGCTATGAAATTTGATTTAAATTGCTAATAATTTAATTTAATTTTTTGTATTTTAAAATTTATTGACATCTTAACTTCGTGCCACTATGAATATTTTGTATTATAAATACCAATTACAGTAAACATTTCATATCTTAAATTCAATAGCTTAAACCAAATGTGCAACGAATATTTAAACTTTATATATCTTCGATAGTTAGAAGTTAGAAGTTAGCAATGCTTATATTAACAAACTTACCGTTAGGTGTTTCATAATGGTTATCCTTAGTAAGTTTTCTATGTTTACGAGGTGATAAGCAAGGCGAGCGCGAACCGTCGCCGGTGTCCGGGGTAAGACGACGCGCGGCCAGGTCGCACAGCATTGACACTGCTTCAGCTCTGTTAAAAATGTATAAATAAAATAAATAAATCAAATTTTAATTGTATGATTTTCACTCGTTTAATGCCTACTACGACTTGTGTTACAGGCAATTTGCATTTGTACTACTGTCCTACTGTAAGCAAAAATGAATTCTTCTTGGGAGAACTTTAGTATACAAAATACAGAGAAGAATTATTGTCCTTTATAAAAAATGTTTAGCAATCCTGACCCAGATATGTTCTACAAATACGTTAGTCTCCAAACTAAATAAACAGCTTTGAAAAGGGAAGAAAATTAGTATCGACGCAACGCTTTTGTTGGCGAACTCTGAATAGTAGCTTAAGCCTTGCTAAGTCTATGTAAGTACTTTGATTCTATTGAAAAAGTATTTTCTGCTGAACATTCAAGTCCTGTTACCACTTGTTCTTGACACAAAGACACAAACAAATAACAAATAAATATAATATAATTTTGTTATTTTTCAGAGCTTCATGAAAAAATGGTCTAAATATCAATAGTAGAATAGTAAAATATATTTGTATATTTACAGTACCTCAAAGGTGGTTTAGGCCTGACAGGTCCATCAGAGTCTGTGGGTTCTTTAGGTGACATCGGTGATAGTGGAGTAGCGGCGTGGTCGCGGTACAGCCTCAGGCGCACCTCGGAGCCGCACGCGCGTAGAAACGCGACCGCTTCCGCGTGCGACATGTTAGACATTGGCGTGTCGTTCACCTGGCATGTTATTTTTTAAAGTCGGTATAGAGTTGTAATATTGTTGTTATTTAGTGTAAAGTAGTAGGGGTTTTGCATTTTTCTACTATAAGTAAATCTAAGTAGACTTACTGAAATTCGACGCGATCGAAGTATTATCAAACAATTGCATCTAAGTTTCAATATATATATAAAGTTTTTGAAATTATAATTCCAAATATAAACTTTTTCTTTACAATTTACAATGTCTATAAAATTCCGCCACGACTAGCCTCACTAATGGTTAGAAACAGACAAATGGTGTGCTTCTATTTTGTATGAAAAACGATAAAATCATGGTAGAAACGAAGCAAATACAGTTTTCTCATTATTTATTTATACAATAAACCAGATACCTACAGCAACAATCCTATCCCCGGGTTGTATCCTCCCGTCGCTGAGGGCGGGCTCCCTCACCAGAGCTCGTACGTAGTGTCCAAGTGCACTGTGATCCTCCTTCCTCAGAGTGAAGCCCAGTGAGCCGTTTACTTTGGTCATTATAATATCGAATTCCTGAAAGAATTGTATTATACTTAATATTTTTTCTTATAGGTACTAAAATTATGTATGACTTATACCTACTATAGGTATTCTACTAAATTTATCCAATCCAAAAATTGTTAAGACAATCTGTTATCTGTTTTTAGCCCTGTTTTAAAACACTGCGTTCTGAGTAGGGGAATCTGCGCGTTGTCTTGTTAGAGCGATCAAATAAAAAAAAATTTAATTACATTGATTTCCCTGATTGGGGTAAAAAAAAAACCATTGGTGCTAACAGTCAGATGCCGTCTCATTACACCACGATGGCCATAATCTTAGAATAACTTTCATTGTACAAAATAAAAAAATTAACAAATAAATAATATATTTCTTGCAGATTTTCATGCAATGCTTTTCTATATACATAATTTGAACTAGACTTTAAAAGCTATAAATAACAAAGTTTAAACGTTTAAAACGATTAGTCATTCGCTGGAAATTGCACTATAAAATAAAATCTTTATTGCAACCTTTTTTAAACGTTAAAAAGAGAATATAAGTTTATTTTATATCAGCTGATATACAAATACCCAAAATAGTTAAAACTTTACGACAATAAAGCATTTTATTGCATTATAAAATAAGTACTTAAGTATATATGTATATTCTTATTATGACAACAAGTATATAATTCTCATGTGACAAGTTCCATGTTTGCAAGCAGTCTACGAACTCGATCTAAACTTGTCGGTCTCGAGCCTGTGTAATAGGATTATTATATATTTTACATAATATATTATATACGGTACTGTAATACTCACCACAGAACCGTCGTCCTTTGAAGCGTAAACATATGGAGTCTTATTAGGAATATGGGATTAGGAATTAAATAGCGTATTCTAGCTCTACACTAAATATATTCTATTCACTAGCATAATATACTAAAACTAAAATTTATTATTGGGTATAGGTACTTTGTATCATTTCAATATAATATAAAAATACATCAGCTTCACGCTGTATCCCGCACACAGAAGGGTAGGCAGAAGGAACCTAGTGTTAAGGCACACCGTTGCGTTGCCCACTTAGTGCCGATTTCTGAAGTCATTGCATGTTGAATGGCAGAACTCAACGCCGCGCTTTATAATATTGTTTAATAATATATATATATATATATATATATATTAGGTAAGTATATTCTGTGTGTGATATACTTATGATAACAATTTATGAATTATTATTATTTTTTATGGTAAAGACTAAAACAAGGCAACTAAAATATCATCTCAATAATAGATAAGACTAGAAAATTTTACATCAAATAGTCCATTTGTTATCTAAATGAAAATAAATAACGTGTTTGCACGAAACAATGTAACCGATTTAAAGTCACTTACGACAACAAATCAAAATATATTGCCATTGTTGTTTCATACACAACAATACCATTTACAATTGTACACTAACACAGTATATCCTTTATTATGTAAATTAAGCCAGTCAGTGGCACTCGATAGCCACTGAATAAATGATATGGCAGATCAATATGCAAGTCAACTGTAACGCACGAATTAATGGAACAATATTACTGGTTCATGTTGTACTTGGGCTTTTCTGCTGTTGTTTTAAACACTTTTTGTTGTTAAAATTTAAAATAGGGAAAAAACTATGTAAATTGCTGTTATACAAGTATAATTGTGGCGTATTCACATTTATCTAGATTACAGGTTTGTTGAATGGCTGCAAGGCATTTAAAAGTAAGTAAGGCTATAATTTTATTTTCTTTTGAAGTATTTAATATTAGACAACGTTTTTATAATTTTAAAGTCCGGAATGGTTGTGCGGTAGCGTTATGTACTTAATTAAACATTATGTCATTACAATGTTAAATACGATATATGAGTAAGTAGTAAGTAGTAAGTAACATTTAACTATTGTAACTAGCTTACTCAGTCGTTATAAAGCTTGCGTTGTATTTACAAATTACTTTTTTTAATAGAACTTTTTACTTACGCCATATTGTATATCGTAAACCGGTAAAGGCCGATCTAGATCTGGTAAATGTAAGTCCTGCGTCCTTCTGTCATCAGGACTAGCTTCGCGTCTCCCTCTGCCTTCTGATGACGATGTTGTAGCACTGCTTGTCGTTTGTGAAAGTCTGAGTACAGAAATATCTATATTGAATATTTTATTTTATGCATATCTAGTGCGATAAGTAAGAAAAAAACATTATTTTTTCAATATTTGCTGTTATTTAGTTGGACTTTCAAGTAAACCATTATTGAGGTCTTGTCAGTTATCTATTATAGCGATTTGGTATAATATGTTCTATGTTACTCAACTTACCTATTCTTAGAAAAAAAAATATGTTTAAAGATTTTTTTATCTTCTCGCACGAATGAAAGAATCATTTCATTATAACACATAATTATGAGATGCTCTGTGAAATAAATTATAATAAAATATAGTTATAATAAACAATAACAGTATTAAAGTATTCGATGTTAATAATTAATGCCTCGCCTTTACTCTGTCCAGTTAAATTATGCGGCGGACGGAACCTTTGGCTATAAATTGAGTCCACTTGAAAATTCAATTTAGTTTACATAAAGTTTTTACTTAATATTATAATTTAGTTATCTACCTATACTAATATTATCAAAGTTCAATTTGTTGGTTTATTCGTTTGTTAGAAATTGAACGATTTTGAATTTCTATACAGATTAGGAAAATTATGTTTGGGCCGATAGCTACATTCATGGGCTTCATTCATATATTGAGTGGCAGAACTAAACGCTGCCCTTTGTCTGGTCACCAGAGCGAAGAAATGAAAATATTAATAAATAATAATTGTTTCCCCCGAGTGGGAATCGAATCTACAACGTTTACAGTCCACGCTTGTTCCACTGGGCCACGACGACCTCATAAATATACTTTCATCGAAATAATATTGGTATTTTAAATATACCAATTTGTTATTTGATCCACCTTAAAAGTTTCAAGATTAAAACCATTACATTACATGCTTTTATAAAATTAACGAAGTAAGAACATAACGCAAAAGTTGTTGAACTCTAATTAGCTACGTATTTAAAAAGCTGGCACGTTATTGAAATGAAAGCTGAGTTTGTCATTATGGGAAATTCACTCGGCTCGTGATATTTTCCGTAACTCTACGGTAACAGATTTATGGGTTTTAGGTGTTACTGGATTAGAGTGAGAATAGGTATTTTAGTAAAATCTAAAATTAAAACAATCAATACCACTATACTCCAAAGAGTTTATAAAATACTTCCGAAATTCGGAAATATTTTATAATTTGAGCAAAAACAATTGAACCAATTAAAATTTCGCTACTTCAATAAACTTTTACATTGTAATTATAATAAACGAGCGTAGTAAAATATTAATTTAAATAAAATGTTTTTTTATTACTCTACCAAAAAATGTATATTACTGAAGGTGCAAACTTGGTAAACATGCGAAAATTGTTCTTATTGAGACAGACCAATATTAAAAGTTTGAAATATATAAGCCTATATATTAGTCAGTTAAATTATTAAGTACAGTTAAAAAACAAATTCTCTTATAAAAACCTATTAAAGTTGTTAAAATAATCTTTGCTTAAATGTAAAAACCAATCTGTTTAAAGTAATGGACTACCCTCCCTTGAATATAAATGTTCAATATTGGATATAAGAATTCATTCTGCAGCGTCTATATTTTATTTGCTTAACTCAAGAATACCAATTTCCTGACTTTTAATGGAGTATCCGAGATATACCACTGTACGAGAGTTCGTTGTTAAGGATATCGATTGGCGAGTGAGCGTGACATGTCCGGACATAGAAAACTTTTGCTCTTTTAGCATTTGCGTGCCTATATTGCTCGTATTTCAAGTATTTATTATTCTTTGTATTTTATGGCATGAGTTTATTTTTTATTTTTTTTAAATGCTTTGATGTTGTATGAAGAATAAAAAATCTGTCAAACGTGAGTTTTACTCGTATGCCAAGGGCTCCGTGACAATATCAGGATTGTATTTGCAGACATGTACATTTATTTGTATGAAATGAACTACAATTATAAGTTTGCAATGATATTATTTTCTATGGAATGTCTATATTTTTTTTGTTTTTGAATTTTTTCCTTTATTTGTAATGCAAGTTCAATTTTTTGCCCAATTTCATAATTGTAGGATCACGGGAAGTACCTTATATGTCTTGATTATACGTCGAATGTCATACAAATGCAAAAACGTTCATATACGCAATCTCGTGATAAATGCTCTTGACAGACGGACAGACGGATAACAGACCGATTGTATAAGGGTTCCAATTTTCGTTTAGGTACGGAACCCTAAAAATAATAGCTCTAATAAAAATTGATAGTAACATCGAAAATTTAGGTAGCATTCAGAATGATCAATAGCGAGAACAGGCCGAGATAAATAAACATGAACTACCGTCTCTCTGTAGTATTTCAGCGGCGACACCGAAATACCAACGTATAAGCCCAAAACAAAGCCCGCTTCATAGCTCAACTTCAAAATGAACTGCAAGTTGCGAACGCTACCTTTGCATGGACTACTTTTACTGAAGACATTTAACAACTTCCTGCACATTTAATTGTATCAAGAATATAATAGTAATAAACTAATCTAAAAATACCATTGCACGAATTAGTGTCACGAACGTAGGAAGTGTTTAATATTTTTTTGTAATACAGAAGTTATTAAATACAATGCTAGTTTTATAGGATAATTGTTAATTTATCTACCAAGAAACGGATTTTATGAATTAATGGGTACAGCTGGACTACAGTTAAATCAGTATCTTTTAATATACTAAGCACAATAATTTTCTTTATAAACTTCGATTCGAGAAACCAAGAAAAGCAGGAAATATTAATACTAGATTCTACATTATTTTAGTTTTCCACTGTATTCTGCATATTGCAGGGTAGGCAGAGGAAACCGTAACTGTAGTGTTAAAACACTTCGTTCCCCACTTTCCGTTGAATTTTCTAGGCATTTCGTGTTGAGTGACGGAACTTGCTTTGCCTTGTTACTAGAGCGAAGAAATGAAAAGATTAAATATTCCATTTCAACTACTGGTAATTGAACCCACAACCGTCGAGTTCACAGTCACACGTTTGTTCCATTGCACCACATTAGCCTTAATCCTATATTATTTATCATATATTTGACATAAATAGTTAAAAGTGCATAAATCCTAAAAATATAAATATAAGAAATGATTTATTCGATTTTATCGTTACCAATTGTGATAGTGAGTACTAAGTTGTGATATCTCACCTCGCGTGTAAAGGATGGCAGTTAAGAGGATCGAGAGGCAGGTGGGGGTGCGGGGTCCGAGCAGGCGGGGTCGGCGGGTCCGGTGGTGTGACACTCTCGAGGACGTCGCTTGGGGGTCGGCACACTCGCAGTTCCACCCTAGTTGACGCGGTGCGAAGAACTTCGAGAGCCTCCTGTTTACAATGGAGAATATATCACAATATTGGTTTAATACTTAGGAACCCAACTTTTCCGAAATACACGTAATATTATGACACTTTTGTAAATAAATATTTTCATAGGAATTTTTTTAGTAACTTCACACTGTCCCGCATATGGTAGAGATCCTAGTATCAAAAAGGGTCTTGAAAATTTCTATCTAGCGAAAAGAACTGCAAAAATTTCGGCTAGAACTTGAGTCATTGCGTTTTTAATGACGGATCTTAACGCCGCGTGTTGCTAGGGCAGGGATTTCTCCGCCCTAGCCCCCTGCCGCCATATACCGAATAAATATCAAATAGGTAAATCAAATCCACAATCAACCCATTATCAATCACTATGCCACGAGGGTCTTATTAAGAAACATTTTTAATATTAATTTTTCTAAAACATATTCTATTTTGTTCTTATATGAAATGTTTCTTTGTATATAAAATTTCTCTTATTAAATAGAATATATTTTCACAGCATTTTAAAAATTTAATCTTTTAAAAATCTATTATGTTAAGTGTTGAATTTAGATTGCAGAGGGTTTTTATTTAAAATCACATCTCATATTTTATATTTTTATGCGAGTCTTAGTCACTATAATGATTTATGTAGATGTTTCATAATTTTCTTTGAAATGTGTCGTAAATTTTAACGATTATTTTCCTTGCGGCTTTACAGGAAATATATAAACAGCTAAACGTAATGAAATTGTTTTGTGAGCTCACATGACCAACAGCGTAAAAAACGATTAAAGAACGTTAACGTTATCAATATTACGGCCAGTCGTGTCGCATGGCCACTAGCGTATGGCGCGTGGTTTTGAGTTCGATTTCTACTTGAGGAAATTAAATATTTAATAGCAGAGTGTCCTAACGCGGAATACAGCGTGAAGCTAAAAAAAATCAATATTATGACTATACATATGAAAATTCAATGCGTATACATAGGTATTTAACAAATGTAAAAAATAAAAATAAATTATAAAGTTAATTACAATTTTCAGATATACCTACGTATGTGATACATGTAAAGTATAGCTTAATTTAATTAGTTCCATAAAAAATATCCACATGAAATAACTAGATTAAAAATACTTAAAGATTTTACACAAAATATTACCTTATACAAAATAACAGAAATGTGAAATGTTTTTATTTTATATTAAATAAAAAAAGAAAAACAATATGAAATAAAAATGTGGTTTAAAAATTAAGGTCAGAATTTTTTCGTGTCATATAGCTCAGTAGTGGAAACAAGTATAAATTCTGGCCTGGTTTGTAACGTAAATAACGAAGTAATGTTTCACCAGCGATTGAAAGCAAATTGCCTAAAAAAAGGAACAGATTAGTTTCCCCCACTTTGGCGCTGGGCGTGCTTAATAGCTTAGCCAAACCGAGGTTATTGAAGCAATAAGCCATTTTGTGGGAATGTGAGTATCGATCCGGTATACGTCAGGCAAGTTAGTGGAGTCCTCCATTAAAATTACTAACACGCGTTGGAATTCATAAATACTTACATAATGTCACCACTGTTTATAATATAATATGCTTATAAGAGTTTGCCTGTTATATTTTTTTTAGTTTCACGTTGTATCCCGCACATAGCAAGGTAGGGAGAGGGAACCTAGTGTTTAGATACTCTATTCCCATTAAGACATTTCCATTCTCCACTTTCCGTTGAATTCTGGAGGCACTGTGCGTTGAGAGGCGTATAGGCAGAAATAAGTCGAGTGCTGAGGCCGCGCGTTGCTTTATTGCTAGAGCGAGGAAATGAAAATATTAAATACTTCATTTCTTTGGGTGGTAATCGAACCCAAAACTTGTTACGTTTACAGTCGTAGGCTTGTGCCCCTGCGCTCATGAATGAATGCCTTAAATATATTACAAAAGAAAAAAATCTATATTGACATCGTCATAAAAAGCTTAGAAATATAAAATGAGTAAATAAAATATGTTTTTTTATCATTCCTAAGGTTGCCGTCAGGATACCTTCTAAAGGTAACAACAGAAATATCTAATAACACCCTAAAATAGTAAAGGCTTCATTAAAGACCGTTGTAGTAAAGAGGATCATTAATTTTCTAAATGTAAACTATCCTTGAGTAAACTTTATTCCCTAATTAAATAGAGCACGGTAATTGAGGTACGAGTTTCTAGTTCAGTACTAACATTTGGTGTAGTTGTGTCGAAAGCTGATTCAGTGGCACAAAGGAGGAGAAAGAGGAGGAGCAGGTGGAGGAGGAGGAGGAGACTATCTATTTTTCAAGTGACACCAACAGAGGTCAGGACTTTATTCATTCGCTTTGTGCAGCTTATCGAAGTGTCAAAAGCTTGTACGTAGTTAGATACGAAGAAGACCTTTGTGTGCCCAACGTGGCTTGTGATGGTTGGCTCTAATTAAAAGGTAAAATAAAATTAATAACAAAATTCTGTATTTATTTTTATAATACAAGGTCATAATTCGAGTAACGATCATTTTACAACATACGAGTGTATAACCGTCGAAAGCTTTAGGTAAGAAACTGAACTTCTTTTACTTTTAGAAATACTATACTCGTATATTTACACAGACGTATCAAATTGCTTGCAGTTTGTTCAGATATACATACCTACAACTATGTCTAGATTTAAACTTTTTGCAACTATGTATAAATTAGCGAGAAAATCGTGTTAAAACCAATAAATATAACACTTATACATAGTATTAGTTTTGCGTTTCACTTTCGAGTGGGCGGCACCGAGAGAACGTGAAATATAATTGAATTCCGTTAACCCGCTCATATTTTATAACACATTGATTTTCTCATACACTGCACGGTTGGTTTATGTTAAATCAATATCAGCTTTTTGTTTGCTACAGCCTCGTGAAAGTACAATTACGAGTAAAAATAGCCAGTATGCATCAAAATGTATTTAATTTTTTTGTTGTTTTTGCAATAAAACTTCTCTTTTATAAATCTGTATGTGATGATATTTATTTTATGAACAAAAGGAAAAATGAATATATAATTTCCACAGTTTGGTTCGTATAATAATATTATTATACATATCTACGTACTCATTACTAGCACAAGATTCTTTATGCCTAGCAAATATCTGTAAAAGGTTTCTCATTTCGTAAAGCATGTTTGTTAAGAAAAAACAGAGCTTCCTTTCAGTGATTACGAAGTTTCGTCGCATTATCTGCAACGTACCTACTCGTATGTTTACATTTCCAAGTCTTGCTCGTTGCACGACGAACTTGTATAATGTACAAATATCACTGTCTAATTATACACATTGTAGAACTAAGAATTTAGTGCAAATATATGGCATATATCATATATACATATTAAATATTAGCTTTGTTCTATATATTTAAAGGTTTTACCTATTAATTTTACATTTTGGTATGTAATTAGATAATGTTACATTTTAACATTAGTTATGGCAGTACTAAATATTAAAATCATCTTTGTCTATGTGCAGGTATACCTATGTGTAGTTAAGAGATCTCCAAAACCCTTATATAATATCCTGTATATACAATAAGTTTATTTTCTAAGCAAACAATTGTTAAAAAAATATATAAAGGGAATTTAAATAAAGTGGCAGAGTCTCGTCTGTGCACCAGAAATTATGATTTTCAGATATTTTATTTATTTAAGTATCTTTAAAATATAATATATATTATTCTCCTTGTATTTTTTAATTTGTAGAGGTTAATTGAAAAAATATTTTTTTCAAAAAATAGTATTCCCGAAAAAGTACGCGAAAACTTGGACGTTATTTATTTACTGTGCCAGAAATTTGGTTTTATGTTTCTAATTTTCAAGTTTTTCACGTTATTCTTCGCTTCTGTTTCGTGTTATATTTTACCTTAACTATACTTTATAAGAAAATGCCTTAAATATATTTATCTATGTGATTTATTAAGACATCTATCAATGAATAGTGAATAGTTATTTTCTAGATATGACAGTAGACCGTAGACATCATCATCATCAGGTATACGATCTATATCGGTAATACGATCAAAACTAAACTTATTTTTAGTATAATAAAATAAATAGACTCAAACCTACTGAGAATTTTAGTAATTGAACACGTATCTACAATTTTATATATGTACATTTATAGTAGTTGAATATATTTATAAAAAAGTAAACTCACATATGTACTAAGTCCTGCCAGCGGCACACTGTTTGCTGATAGCAGTAAGTCTTTCGGTGCAAGTCTGCCAGTGCGCCAGGCGGGCTGAGGCGGATACAGGCGTCGTATCCTCACGAGACCGCCGCCCCCGCAAACGGACATGCCCAGCCCACGTCCATCCTTTTCTACTACAACTGTGAACGTGTTCTCTGTTGGCAAAATATAATTTTTATTAATTTATGTATATATATGTATTAATAGCTTCGTAGCCTATTGGGGATATTCTATAACATGAAATTGTGTATGAATTATTTAATAAATGTTTCTTAAAACACCATAAAGATATATCTGTCTCTAATGGCAACTCAACAAAATTAATACAATTTCTATCATAATGCGCTCTCTCTTGGAAAATTTATGTTGTTTATAAATCTTTTTAACAGTGTATCGGACAATTGCCGCCTCGGTTCGGCATTGCAGATCAATCATTCACAGATATAAAATTTTACACGGTAACTGGAAAGTATCAAGCTCAACTTATTTCTACCTATACTTTTTTTTTGGTATGCGTATAAAAAAGTCGCATTTATCTAAGGTTTAAATGCCTGTAAGTTAAACTTGTGGTTCAAGTTCTAGGTCTAGTAGTTCAATGTCTAGGGTTATTTTAATTTCAATCCGTTCAGATCGCGTTGGTGTTGACCGCAATGAGCAGAAAAAAGAAACCGAATTGATATATCATTATTATTTGCTAAGCAGATTCCGATAGCGGATTCTTCAAAAAATATGTATTCTATTCGTCATTACATTAAAAATCTTTGAAATTTTGAGCATTAATTAAATACAGTTTGCATGTTTTCTAGTAAAGTTATCTATTTTTTATTTTTATTATATAATTTACCATTTTGATGGTCCTATTATCGAATTATATTTTCATTACTTTCAAACTATTATATGCAGCGGCGCGGCGGTAAGAATTTTAATATACGAGTACTCGTATTTACTTTTATATTGCACGTCAACACAAACGATATTAGCTCCTGTATTATTTTATTAAAAAATATTAAGAATTTCAATATAGTACTGCATGGTTCAAAGTTTCAAATAATATGCCATAATTTAGTTATACAAAAGAGGAATAAAATCTTGCAACTAATTAAAAATATGTTAAATTTATCCCACAGGTACAGGTTCGGTTCGATGCGATTGTACGTTGAAACACCTTTTAACAGCTTTAATTTTTTTTAAATAAGTAGCTTCTTAGTAAATAGCTGAGGTGCTATATGCGATAGCGCCTTAGGAAACATTAACATTAAAGATGTATAAAAAATTTTTTTTCTAAAAAAATATTCCAAATATTTAGTGATAATTTGTATAATAAAAAATGTATTATTACAACATATACATAGATAACAGATTGAAGTTATTTTTATGCCAGCAACGGACGCCGAAGGGTGTTGGACATGAATTAAACATCACCTAAGGGAATCCACAAAAACAATTTTAGAAGTGATCTCATTCAATTCAGGCCATTCCTACGCAATTCCCTCCACATAAGGCAATTTTTAGATAATTTGTGGAGTTTAACGCCATTTGATTCGGGATTCTGGACCGTGATTATGTCAATTCATTTTATTAGACGACCTTACTGTACTAAAAATTGATTTGTTTCTTTTACTGTCGAGGTCACGACAATTCGTGAATATAAATGTTTCGGACTCGGACTTTGTTCGTTTGGACTTAGCAACAAAATGTATGAAATTAAATGTTTTTTTATTATCTTCATGCAATAAATTGCCCCTAATGAAGCAGTGCGACTATGAACGCGACAGTTGTTGGTTGGAGCCCCATTTGGGGGAAGAATTGTCTTCATATCCTCGCTATAATAAGATAAACATGTGTCTTAGTTCTAGGTTCCCTTTGCCTATCCTGGCATAAACGGGATGCAGCGTGTAGTTAAAAAACATATACGTTATTTAAAGAGGTTATATTAATATAATAAGTACATATGTACTACGTACATTCGTAGTTTTACGGCTGTACTGAAAAAGATATAAAATGTAATTTTGTTAACCGGCTTAGGACTTTAGTGTAGATAAAAATCTACACTTTACTAGTTCACTTCTACACACATGCACTGTTTATTATATCGCCTACAAAGATAAGACGTGGGCTATACTATCAATAATTTTTTAAGCGATTATAATAATGTTCTATTTACAAATAAAAGAATGAAAATTAATTATAACAAAACGCTGCCTTGTTTTTAAGGTATTATTTTTTGGACTTGCCTGCTACCTGTTCTGTCTTTAAGGGTTGTAATACTTAGATAGAAAGTAAGTAAATCATATTTTATTTAACTCTAAACTCAACTACGATTTCAGCTTAATAAACGTCGATGTTAAAATAAAGTGATATTTTGAAAATAATATTTTTATAGTTTTGTTTAAAAAGCTAAGATAAAACTATTTAATGAATGAAATGTTTTATTCATTATTCAACATTTGAGCGAGCATTCGTAAGAATAGAAATTTTCTTCGCTGTTATGATGTTGCATCTATTGTAGTTAAACATGAACAATGACTTTAAAAAGAGGAAAGTAACACAGCATACTAAGAAGATTTTTTTCTTGTAATATAAATATATTTAGTAGTAGTAGTAAAGTATAAATATATTTTTCTGCATTAATAACACTTATTAATAAACAATAGTATTGGCCAGTGTCGGCCTGATCCATCCAAAATAATGTTTATAGGATTTTTATTGCTTACGCTTTATCTGGATACATTCACACAGCAGTGTAAACAGTGAGAATTCAGTGTCGAGACTCTCTGTTGTCTACTTTCCATCCGAATTCGCGACAATGACGAATGAAGTGTTTTAAATATTTTTCTTTTAGCAGTACAACAACGTGCGATGGTAATGGTAATGGAGAACGAAGACTTCCGATACTGGATTCGTAAGGATATAAATAGATACTTAATTTAATCACATTGCAAATATTACGTAGAAACAAAGTAATTCTGACGTCAATATTACGTCACCGTGAGGCTTCATTCTGGTCTGGTGTCTATTTAAATATTAGTCGCTGGTTTTTCTTATTTTGTGTAAAATTCTAACTTATAGATAGATGAACAATTGCGACAACATATTGCTTTACATTTTGCAGATATTATGTATATAAAAATGAGAATTATTATGTATTTTCGTAATCGATACATAGGTACTCGTATTATATAGGTGCCGAAGCATTTTGAACATCAAATTATATCTCTATAGTCGCAAGGTCTGAAACTTCTGAGATTAGTTTTATAATGACAACTGCAATTAACAGATGTTTTATCGGCTAAAATACAATTTGATTATTTTAAATCGAGTGCTCTTAGGGGCCTGAATACTGTTGAAGTTGAAGTTAAATCTTTTATAGCACATTATTTTATCACTTTATTACTAGTTGTCGAATAAATCATAGAAAAAATCTTTTCACACTTTTTTTTTCACGCTTTATCCCTAGCTGTGCCAAGCTGTGCTGGACCGCAACAGTGTGACTATAAGCGCGACGGTTGTGGTTCGATTCCCACTTGAAAGAATCAATTATTATTTATTAATATTTTCATTTCTTCTCTCTGGTAACGGGTCGAAGCGCGGCATTAAGTTCGTTACTCAATACACAATGCCCTGAAAATTCGGCGAAAAGAGGGCAACGTAGTGTCATAACCATCTGCCTAACCTGCTATATGCGGGATAAAGCGTGAAGCTGAAAAAAAAAACAAATGCTATATACATAAATAACATCAGTTTCGCTTATAAGCAAAAACGATGACGCAATACAAACGTAGCGGAGATGCGACAAACGTTAAATACAGGCCGTAGTAGGCTAACTTTGCTAATATTGGAACTATAGACAACTGGCACGTTCAGCTGTTGTTTCGAATGGGAACGAAGTGGACTTCAGTGAATAAAACACCATGCAATTGCTCGTTGCAACGTTTGTTTGTAGAGTTTATTAAATATTTTAGAAATGAGGCCAGACTAAAAGCGACTGGTTGTGGATTCCATTCCCAGTCGGGGAATGAAATATTTATTTAAATTTTATGTGTCCTTTTTCTTCGCTTTGATGTCGAGACAAAGCGCGGCGTTGAGTTTTGCCACTAAACACGCACTGCCTTCAGAATACGGTGGAAATTGGGGAACGGAGTGTCTTAACACTAGGTCTTCCTGCGTACCCTGCTGTGTGCGGGATACAGCGTGAAGCTGATTTGATTGATTTTAGTTTTAGCGTGAAAGCGTAACAAACAATCTTACATTCACATTTATAGTATGAGTATGATTTATCATATCAATTCAGTAAATATTTTTGTGAAAAATATTCAGAATAAAGCGTTTTATATCAAAAGTGCTATTACAATATGGCAGTTGAAAAAAGTCCGGATTGAAGTCATTAGTGCGATATTTAAATAATTAATGACTAGCCTGAGGAGAAACAGTCAAATACTGACGTGACGATGTGTGCTACTTTTAATCTTTGCTGACAATTGACACTTTAAGGAAGTAATTAGGAGAAAAAATAACTAAATACGTTTTAAGTAACAATATATAGTTATTAGCGACCTAAAAATGTGTTCATACTACATAAAAAAATAGTAACCAAAAATAGAAATAATTTAATGTTTCATTTACCGAGATTACGCTGCACTAATAATTATTTTATTGAATAGCCTGACACTAACACGAAAGTAATCCAGGTTAGTAAGTAAATCACGAATCAGGCGAAGCCTAGCAGCGAAGCTCGCTAGTTCGCTCGCAACATTATTTTGTAATAATCTTTAACACACAAACAAAGAATATAAGCAATAAATACCGACTGCATTACCCCAAAGTAAAATGTCATATGTTAGAATAATACAATAATTATGTTGTCTTGTTACATATTACGTATTTTCTTGTTTACGTAGTACTACCTATGTGGCTTTCTGGATCACCGAGTGCGTTGTGCAGCAATGCGTGCAACGTACCCATAAATGTTATAAATATGGAAATTAAAGGGTTTAAACTCCATATTTGTAAGAAATTGCCTATGATTATATTATATTACATGAGGTCATTTTGACGAGTAATTTCTTGTCTAACAAGCTTTTATGATTTTATAAAATTCTTAGTTACTTTTTTAATTCCTTAAAAGGTACGGAACCTTAAAAAAAGAAAAAAATACTATAAATTATAAAATGTAGATAAAAATTAGCCTATCTATCTATTTTCCATATAAAGTACCTACCATAAACTTCGATTGAATTTTTCAAGAATTAGCCTGGATAAACAGAAAAGCATACAGGCAACATGTTTAAAAACGTTTATTTGTGTTTTATATAGTGTAAATAACTATATGCACATGAAAAAACACAGCTATTTTGAAATCGCAAATGGACACTTCAATTTTATTTATATCTACACATACCTATCTATACATAAGCTTTGTTTTCAAAGCGAGATTCTGGTTCTAGAACAATAAAATCTTCCCTTGAGCCCATACTATCACAACTTTAAGAAAATATAAGCATAATAAGACTGTCTTTCCCCTGGTCGAACTTCAAAGATTTTTTTTCATAATTAGCATGACTTCTCACACACTATTTGTATTTACAAATGGTGTGTGAGAAGTACTGCTAATTGTTATTCAACAATAGAGATATTGGATAGGTTTGTGGAATTTCTTTACTAACGATGGTGAGATCAGCTCCATTAAATGTATGATGTGTGTATATGTATGGGGTCTTTTTATCAGATTCTATTCTTTTTTATCAGGATGTGGGCTCGATTTCCATTTGAGGAAATGAAATATGTAATATTTTAAGCAATATTTTAGGCAAAGGGCGGCATTGAGCGCTTTCTCAACAAGCAATGCCTCAAGAATTTGGAGAAGGGAGAGTCTTAACACTAGGTGCCCATGTTCCCTCTTCTTACCCTGCTATTTGCAGACACAGCGTGAAAAAGTAAATAAAAATTATGACAATATCAGACATGGAAACGTGTCACTATTATTACGCTTTTGTTTTGAAAATGTAGGGGAGAGCGGGGCCAAAAGTTCCGATTTTTTTTTAACCTCAAATATTGCTACGAATACTTGATTTCAGTATTTATACAATATAATCAAATTGAACTTACATATCTAGACTTCCAATTAAAACAGTAATTTGGGGTATTCTTTGTAAGACTTTTTTATTATGAATTTTTTTGTGACTGAAGTCGGAAAGTAACAACTTACCCCGATTTGGGGCAAGTTGTTAACAAACCGGGGTAAATTGTTACCATATTTTTTAAAGCTATTATTTGCACAATAAAAAACAATAAATAATCGAACAAAGCCTGTTTATTTAAGGAATAATCAACAGTATCATAATAATCACCAGGCGCAAAAGCAAATCTTTTTTAACCGACTTCTGTAAGAAAAGGAGGTTATCAATTTGACTGTTTTTTTTATGTAAGTATGTTACTTCATAACTTTTGATTAGGTGAACCGATTTTGATGATTTTTTTTATTTGAAAGGTAGTGCTTCCCATGTGGGAACCAATTTTTTTATTCTATTTTTGACAATGGTATCTATGAGAAAATCACATAAGTATTTAATTTATATTGGTATGTGTGCGACAAAATGACAAATAACTCAATATCACGCTAACCGATTCCAATGATTTTTTTCTTATTTAAAAGGATACACTTCAAGGATAGTTTGATGAAAATTTGATTAGGTTCCGATTATAAAATTTAGTCAAAATTGAGAAAATTTGTTTTTATTTTGGTAAATTTTAATTATACTGGAATAGTTACAAGGGAAAACTTTGTTAAAATTATTGTCAGAAGTAAGATTCCCCATCGTTGCATTTCTTTTCAACCAACCTCAAAAAATATGTTTTCATTTTCAACCGACTTCAAAAAAGGGAGAGGTTCCCAATTCGCCCGAATATTTTTTTATGTATTTTCTTGTCAATATACCAAAATGTTAGTTTCCATAAAAATAATAACTAATTGAGTCAAGTTTTACATATCACAACAGATGCCACTCGTTAACAACCACTACCACCACAACCAACACTCATTTAAAAAGTATCCTTTTAAGGTTACTTATCACTTAAAATCGTAAAAAGAATTAATTTTGAACAAAAAAAAACTGAACCGAAAAACAACGAACTAAAAAGTAAAAGATAATTTTATATAAAATAAAACTTATTTTGATTTTGTTAAACCAAAATAATAAACAAAGATTTTATAGCTTTATCTTTTCGCGCTCAATATGTATATGTAATCCTTTGGTAATAGTTTTTATCTTATTCTTGTAATCTTTCAAAACTACCTCCGCTGCTTTTTGCAGCAACTCATATGACACATAACCTCGAGTTGATTTTCGAGCATAAGTCCGCATGTTACTAAATTACAATACTTTTTAGTATGAAAAATTACAATATTTACATCCCATTATGGGTACAAATGAATTAGCGAAAGTTTTCCGAGGTCACAACATGCCCCAAAAAAAGGGAACATCTAGCCCCAAAAACACGTGTTGAAAAAAAATTTAATATAAATAAAATTAGGAAAAACACAAATAATTTACAAACAGTGTTCCGAAATAGTAGATAATATATGTAAAAGAAACACTAAAATACTCGAGGCTAATCGTTAAAATTTGTGAGATAGACCAAAAATATCAAATGCGAAAATATTTACAAACGTGCACCAGCGACACCCGTGTGCTATTCCATTGGTTTCGGGTGCCACTGGATTGTTCAATATGCTGGCCATGGGTGCGCTATCACATTGCATTTCACTATATGTTTACTAAATATTCCTATCACTTTTCTCCGCGAAATTATTTCCATCGGAACAACTTACCTCGGTAACTTTTAGCCCCGCTCTCCCCTATATTGTGTATATTCAATGTGTCATTATATAGTACATGTGTCGTTTGTATATAAGCTATTGTCATTCGTAATGAGAAGTACAATTCAAAATACATGAATAATATCTAGTTTAACATTGTATAGTACAATAAATTTCCCAATCCAAAATGAAACAAGTATTATTTCCATTTCAAAGTAATCCATAATATTTTACATTTGTATCTTCTAACCTAAGGGTCGGTCGAAAAAATTACAAACAACGAGGCATTGAAAATAATGATAAAATATTTGCAATATCAAAAGAATAAAGATCTCTGTAAGAAGAATTGATGTAAGTTTGTAACTTTTATCATTTCGGCGGAAGAATGGACGACATTAATAATAACGCTTGATATTTTTTTGCCAAGTACAAAAGGTAAATGTGTGTACCGTGTATTTTTATCATCTTCTAAAAAACAATATTGAAAATGTGATATTATTAAAGTATTCTTTTGTTTTAGTTTCACGCTATATTCCGCAACCAGCAGGGTAGGCAGGCGAAACTTATTGTTAAAACACTCCCGTTCCTCATTTTCCGCCGAATTTTGGAGGTACACCGTGTTGAGTGGCGAAGCTCAACGCCGCGCTTTGCCTCAACACAAGGAGGAAGAAATGAAAATACTAAATATTCCAGTTCCTCGAGTGGGACTCGAACCCACAGCATGTCGCGTTTACAGTCACACGACTGACCTCTGTATTACATTTAATTCTGTAATTAATTTCGTTCTCTTTTACATTCAATTATACGGGGCGATTTATTTAAAAAAAACTGGAAATATATTGCCATACTATCTTGAAAGTGTAATATAACTCATGAGTGGAGTGAAGTACCTATTGTTGAAGTATTAAGAGTGAATGGAATCGAGGCATCGCCGCTATTACACTAACTGCGATCGTTTTGTTCAGCGTTTTCCTTTAGTGATGCGAAGTATTGGAGCTTTATAGCGTTTAATTAAACTGCAAAACAATTGCTAAGCCTCCTTTAGCTTAATTAAATATAATAAAATTATATTTAATACTATAATTAGTTTCTAATGTCAGCTTCACACTGCTGCCCGCATGTAGCAAGGTAGGCAGGGGGAGTCTAGTGTTAAGACACTCCGCTCCCCACGTTCCGGTGAATTCTTGAGGCATTGTTGAGTGGCGGAATTCATCGCCGCCATTTGTCTCGGTACCAGAGTGATTATTTAGGCTTATAGTTTGATTATTTACCCTTATATTTTCTTACTAATCCTATTGAAAACTGAAAATAATTTCAAATATATATTTGTAAAAAATATTCGTATAGTAGACTAGACTTAAATGGTAAAAAGATCGTTCTTTATCTATGTTAGTTTATGTATCTAAGCATTGATTGTAAATTCTTATATAATATATATCATATTGTATGTTATTGCTCCATAGGCGTGTCATAAAGTTTAGTAATTCTGAGGGAATACATACTTACATAGAATATGTTCGTGAGGCCTCCAACCATCGCATGAAAAGGAGTAATGAAGCTATTGTGATCAAGATTTAGGAGTTTAATTTCTGTTTAGCGTTAGATTTTGCGGGACATTGTGTTTTGTGATACTGAGAATTGTTTTTAGTTAAAAGCTTTAAGTTAAGCGTTAGTTTTAATTGTTTGTAACTTTTTCATAATTAAGAAAAAAAATATTTATGTATTTATTTATTACGTATGTAGATATAATTGTAAAGATTTACTCAGAAAGAACAATTCAAAATCAGAATTACGAATAAATCTACAATTATTTTTCAGTATTTAGCTATTTCTCAGTATACTTTTACTATTTACAGTTTTCACACAAGGTGAATCATAGACCGTATATAATAACAGAATGCCTAATAGCACCTGTAAATGCCCCATTTGGAGTAGTATGTAGTATTTGCATTGTCTTAGGTACAATAATGACGAAATTGCGTGAGAAGGTAGGTGCTGGGGGCCGTTGTTGTTTTAGCGTCGCGTCGGTCGTTACAATTCATATCGACGTTCACCCCTCGTTCGTGTTACAGACGTGTACGTTACATTTTTAAGCTACTACGCTTGGCCTACTTTGAGTTTTTGAAGCATTCATATTTTAACGCTTATACCTCGCTCACATAGCAAAATATTTCAAATTATAAAGTTAAAATGTTTGATTTTATTAAATTGTATCTTATATATTGTTTATCTTTAGGTATAGACGATTTATAAAGCTAATCCTTATAGTATCTACTTTTAAATAAGAATAGTTTTTGCGAGAAATTTAAAAAAAAACCTTGTAAAATCTGGAATCTGCAATCTCATTTTGTTGGAAATTATTGCTTAGTAAATAGATGTTCAAATACAAAAGCCAAGATATTCAATATATTTTCATTCAGTCGATGCCAAAGGCAAGCACAGTGAGATGATTAAGTGCCAAGAACAATCGGGAAGCGCATCAGGATCGCGGTTTGATAGGTTTCAATTCAACATCGGATAATTCAATTACTATTTCACAGGAATGTCTCCGTCAATCCTCACTTTTATTGGTATTTTTGCAAAACGAACGAAGCTAAGTAGAATTGGATTTGTGTTGGAGTCTTTCTTTCAAATATATAAAAAAACTACAAATCTGTTACATAGTTCTTAAGTCGGTTTAAAGGAGACAAAATTATTTTATTATTTTCGTTCTACTCTCTCTCTCTCTCTTTACGCCGAAGGTGAAACGTAAACTACACACTGAACTAAAATTATATGTACGACAAAGTAGTAACAAGTCATAAAAGAGATAAGGCATCTATTATTAATTACGGCTGTAATTCATATAGTAAATTCAATTCATGCATAGCCCAAGGACTCACAAATGTAATAGATTGACTTTTTGCTAGCACAGAGTTAGCACAAATGACAAGGCTCAAGGTGAGCCAAGGGAGCTGTAGGCTGTGCATACAAATTGTGAGCCTAAATAAGATAAGCCGCTATTTCGATCTCACCGCACGAAGGCAGGTAAAACCTCACAATAAAAGAGGAAATTCCTTAAACAAAACTGCATTTTTTAGCTTGTGTTTAAATATTTGTTTTTATTACTTGGAAAATTGAAAATAGTACGCTGCATGCATGCAGTCAATTACTTTGAACTAGTTTTCCAAGTAGTGCTATTTTAGAGTATTATTTATGTAAAACAACTATTTAATCTAGATTTTATTTAATTCATGCATTAAAAATAAACATATTGAGGTGATACGTGTGGTAGTTTTACAGAGAAAAGAAGTATCTATTTGAAACCTCAGCGGAAGTGAACCTAATGACTGTAATGACAGAATTAAAAATGTATAAACTCAAATTATTTATAATATAAAACTATTCCAAATTATTTCAATACTATTTATGATAATTACCATTTATATTACTTACATGCACATAAGTAACACCTAACAAAGAATCTATTTTTTGCATTTTATTATAAACTATTTTTCTTTTGCCATTTATTCAACCATGAAGCCAGTTTTTACGGGTGTATACATTTTATAGTTTACACCTTTTATATTTTTCTCTGTATATTTTACATGTATAAATAGAAAACGAAAAAATAATAGTTCGCGATTAACGAGCACTCAAATAGGTTAACAAAACATTTCAATTTAAAATAAAATATAGAAGTTTCAATGTCGGTAGATTGGCATAAACATTTGTTCAGTATGTCTAGATCCTAAATATTTAATGAAGGTAGCCTTTGTTTATCTTTATAAGTTATTTATACTACACAGTAGTACACTTATAACATGATTATAATATTAATTTTAAATATTTTAACTGAATATTTAAATTTTAACTCAAAAAATGGTTTTCCTATAAATATTTGAAGCATTAAATCAAAAGTTTTATCAAAAATTTACGTCATGACTCATATTAAATAGCGGAATCGGAATCAATTTCTTGATTGCATTTACGCTCAAAAAAATATCACATTACGTTTGGTTTTATTAATTAAAAAGCTTTCGAATCATATTTTTAAAAAAATACTATATTCCAATTTGTTTATTAAATCCTCGTACGGGATATTTCAATATTTTGTACTTACACACCTATTATATGCTCTGGTATTCAATTCACTACTGGCCACTATTTTAAGTCGTTGCATGGCGGGTAACGAAACTTATTTTGCATTTCTAAGATTTTAGTTAGGTGTAAATTTATACAGTTAATTTTTGGGCAGACTGTCGTTCATTGAACCTAATTTATAGTATGAAATATATGTAATTTAGACTCATATGTCGAGATTAGGAAACGTAAAGTGTTTTTTTATCTCATTGTACAGTTCCTACTCTACAAACTCTAATATTTGCAAGAAATATTTGTTTAAATTTTCTTATTTGTACCCTTTTCCCTCTTTATATTTTCCTAAAAACGGTACAGTGGCCCGTTCACAAAACACCATATTTCAGACGATATTACTAAAGCCCTTGAAAGGACAAAGCCTTTTTTGCATCCCGGTAATGTATCCGGGTGTCAGGGGAAAATGGCAGTCTGTAAGGTTTCCCGTCTATAAAGATAAAAGGTAGCATCAACTCTTTGTTTGAACTTTTAGGTCTTTAAGACCGCGCTCGTTAGCAAGACTGTATTAAATTAAATGAGTCAGCGATATTGATATCGTAGAATAACTGTTTCGGTTGAATCAAT
>JAEBDU010000106.1:607259-688290 GCA_016802625.1 Heliconius numata | reverse complement strand
AGAGGGATAGCTGTATTTGAAAAGTGAGGAACAATTTGTGTACTAACCTAGTTTGTATATGTATCTATGTAGGTGCGACTAGCCCAACTTCTATTGCTTCTCTGATATATTTTGAAATTTCGAAGTATTAATATCACATTGTACTTGCTGATCGGTATTTAGGACATTTGTATTGAAATTTATTCTCTAATTTGAATAATCTTTATTTCTCAAACGTAATTTGGCATTTTCGATGACAAACGATATAAAGATTAGGCGTTAATTTTTTTGTATCAAAAACCTAATATATTTATATGTAGGTTATTGTATGTTCATGGTGTTTATTTATTTCATCTTCACATATAGGTACAAAATATTAACCCACTTTACATGTAGGGGAGGTACCCTTATATTTCAAAAAAATATTTATCTTCTTTGTCCATTGTACCATGACAAATTAATTATTTTTAGGATCAAAAATTTTTGATTAAAACTGGACTGACGGACAGACATATGAACATAGAGCAACGAGGATCCCCAAAAATGTAGCTAGTTATCTCATCACTAAGATTGTTCTTTTCTCATATTTTTTTGTATATTTCTATTTTAATGTTGTTTTTGTGAAACTAAGATCATATATTTATTAAGTTATTTTTGCATAACTAATATTATGATCTAAGGATGCTTAGCAAAGATATTGAATGCAAGTATAGAAAAGTAGCAAAATTGATAGTTTTAAATTTTTGTACGGATATTGTGCTGCTTCTTGTTTAAAGAGAAAACAGGAGGTACTCGTATGTTATGAAAGCTTTAATTTTGCTGTCTTTTGCTTGAAAATTTATATTTTATACTTTTACAATTTATCTTCATGTATCTAAAGCGAGTTATCGATCACTATTTTTATAGATAATTGTGAATAAATGGTTATCAACCTGAATGATAAAATTCGAACGAATTCTAATTAAACCCAAGTTAAGAAAGAATAGATAGACTGAATAAAAAATAATACAGGGGTATAACATTTTGGTCTCAAAAGTTTACATATATTCTAAAAGAAAAAAATTGTAGGTAACAAGAATAATGTATTTACACTGATGGTTAAATCTAAAAAAACCATAAATGCAGTAGAGAATCGATCGAATCCACAAAGAAATGACGGCGTGATATTATGAAAATAAACAATGTGTAAATGTAAACTAACCTCTTAGAAAACTTGCTGATGACGTCATTTTAAAGCATGATGATGAAATACGGCTACTTTATTATTCTAATATTATATTAATTAATACTTAAGTACAAGTAGCTGCTTATAACTTAGGTATATTTTCAGGAATAAGCTTGAATATAACTTCCCTTTCGGAACTTTCGGATACGAAACGTGTTCTGAATTTTATTGAGCGTGGAAATCATGCTTAATTTATCCAGTAATCGTGACTATTGTGCACTCAATAGCCGTCATTTGGAATTCTTCCAACAAGTTGTCGTTGATAGTTTTGGAATAAAATAAGCCATATATGTCATAATATAATTTGTACTGGTATAATTAATTATTTTAAAATATGCCTTTTATAATGGATTTAAAATAACATCAGTGTTATTAAGTATAGGGAAATAAGTTAAAAATATTCATCAGACAATAGAAAAAATATCAATTTAAATTTTATTCTATAATATATTTATGTAAAAAAATGCTTTGTTTGTTTTCTTTAATATAATATAATGTTACTTATTTTGTCTAATAAGTTGAACGTCAATATCAGAAACTCGATCAGCCTTTGGAAAGGAAAGTGTTTTATCTACAAACGATACGGTAATTTGAGTCTGAATCTCTTTTACACCCTCGTCACTTTGACGGTTTCAGTCAGACGACTGCCTACGTCAAACAAAACAAAATATATTTTCCACTAAATAAATAGTCAAGGAAATTAATAATATAGCACAATTTCAATTAAAAAAATTACTTATATAAATTTTACAAGAAATTTATTGTGCTTATTACTTACTATTTGATAAATAAATTATACATATTGATTAATGTTTTTTTTTATTATGGCGTATAGTAAGAAGCACTGGAAGTTACAAAATATGAACGATAATATTTAGTGTCCCAAATATAATTAAACAGAAAAATTTAATTTTAACATTCCAGTGTCCATTGAATAAAAATCTTAAAATGGAATGTGTGGGGAGTATAGAGGCGCGGCAATAAAGACCGAGCGCAAACCACAAAGACAATTGCTTTTTACTGCTATTTGTTTCGGATAAAAAAAGTCGTCGTATACATTCATTTATAGAAGCCAATCGTATTTAAAGATTTGTTATTTGTGTTTGTTTGTATAAATTTTGCCCGTAATTTGGTCCGCGTGGATTTAAAGCGCTTGCTATGTATGTATAGTATATATAGTATTTTCATTCACCATTCATTGTTATGGAGAATTGGGCTACCCCTTCTAGTTGGTGGTAACTATGACTCACTCTTTAGATCGAAAATATAAAAATAAATGTAAGCGTAAGCATTCTCCGAGCGATATTGGTAGAAGAGAATTGCTATTTAAATTATCTATCTTTCTGCAATAGTAATTTTCTGAATATAATTACTAAGTTTATACCGAACAAATTGTTGACTTTGAGAATTTCTATTTCCAGTACCCATACTTAATTACATTGATTATGTTTAACAAACAAGAAATTTCCTTGAACAATATTCATAATATTGAAATAAGCGCTACATATTTGCTTTAAGTACACTCCACATTGCAGAGAATATTTATTCACTACTTCATTAGCGTACAAATATATTATGAAAGTATAAAAATCATCAAAGTAAACATACAATGACGGATAATTAAATTTACAAAAGATAGATAAAATTGTGTATAAATTAAGTAAAGTACTTACTACATTTTAAAAAGGTAACGTAAATATAGACTATGAATGTTAAAACAGATTGTTAAATAAACATCCATCCAGGCTAGGTTTGTGTGTGATTCTAAGAGCACTGGTTGTGTGTTCATAGTTAACAGAATGTGCTTTACGCTTTTTCATGCACAGCTGGGCAGACAGAGGCGACCAAGTGGTAGGACACTCCGTTTCCCAGTTTTCACCTCATTTTGGAATATCCTGAATGGTAGAGGCCATAGTAAAGCCCGGTTTCCATCGTAAACTCCTAAGACTAAACTCATATTAATATTTCCACCACCAAATAGTCGAGCGGAAACGACCGAGTGAGGAGAAAGCGTTGAAATAAATAAGTTCAGTTCTACATATAATAATTATTGTTACATAATGTTACATAATTATTTCTTGGTGCAAATATAAAACTAATTCATTTAAAAGGAGTTTTCAGCATTACTCGCTATGACTCACCTAATAAGAGTATATTAGGAGCATATCGCATTGCTCATCACAAAAAATATCAGTTAATTGTAAAAGAGTAATTTAATTTCATGCTTTTATCGGACAAACGATAGTGAAAAAAGGGTTGCATTAAATTCTGTTACTTAATTACTAGCGGAAGCATAACGACATAATGATAGATCATTATCTTTTTTCTATCTTTACATTTCAAGAGACAAGCATAATGAATTTGTGGTATTATTTATGAATTATTTCGATAATAATTAAAATGGTCGTCGGGCAAAGATGGAATTTTTTAAGCATTCATCAGAGGGACGGCGACCTAAATTTCAGGTGGAATGTTTGACTACGGTTGCTATAGCGCACCTTTTCGCAATCGACCGGTGCACCACAAAGTCATACGATGTGGTACCTAGATTCGTGCAATGGTATAAAATCAGTGTAAGGCAGGTTCATAATATATTTTAAGGCTAAGTTCTAAATAATTTTGATTTATTCTATTCATAAACTACTTTTCAAACAATTTTTATATTGATTAATTACTGAGTAGTACCTTTTCCTCTTTGAATACAGTATTATAAAATACTAGTAATAACTGTTTACCGGCCCTTTTTCGTTAAATACGTGGTCAGCAGTCCAAATTTCTACCATTACATGCTTTAAAACTTTTAACTGAAAATGGTTCGCTATAATCGAATCGTTTTTAACTGGTTCACCTGTCGATACGAACTCGATAAAGCGTGCCGTTTCACGCCAAACAAATGTTCCATTAACACAGTTCTCTTTCATATGTCAGGAAGTGGGAGGACATCATTGATAAAACCCAATTGTTAGCCTGAAAAAATATACGGAAATAAGTATATAAATATAATTTATTTTATTTAAAAACTATAAACTTTTATTTTAAGCAGAACACATTAATAAGGCTAATAATTAATAAGAGAAAGTAAAAAACAGTTAAGACTAGGTTCTTTCTTTGTAGAGTTGGTTCCCTTGCTTACTCTGACATATGTGGGATACATCGTGAAGCAAAAAAAGAAGAATATTCATTTTCTGTAAATAATTATATTATACTAGCGGACGCGCGCAGCTTCGCTTGCGTATATAGGGGTGAATCCTAATAACCCATGTAACATGAGTTCAATGAAATATTTTTAAGAGTCTAAATTTCAAATATTATAAAAATCGGTGGCGATTTAAGAATTTTTCCATACAAACTTTCAACCCCTTATTTGCACCCTTAGGGGGAGAATTCTAGAAAACGACGAAACACGTATTTAATTAAATACTTTTAAAAATCTAAATTTCAAATTTTATAAAAATCGGTGCCGATTTAATTTTTTTTCCATACAAACTTTGAACCCCTATTTCAACCCTTTAGGGTTAAAATTTTTCAAAATCCTTTCTTAGTGGATGTCCAGATTACAAAAGTAAACATCTGTCCAAATTTCACGTTTCTACGCACAGCGGTTACGGCTGTGCGTGCGTCTTACTTCAGTCAGTGAGGACAAGTCCTTTTATATATATAGATACTCGTTAACTGTAAAATTTAGACAAGATGACAACGTAACTAGTTTAACAAGGCACAAGGGTGAACCAGGTCACTCTGTAAGTTATGCGGTTATTACTTTGTGTACAGGTCTAACTATGCAATTATGTAAACGCCAAAATCTTAACAAATACTTGTATAGAGAAAGAGGTTCTGTTATGATCATAAATCTTTATATATTTATTTTTTTATAAACCGATGAAAAAATATTGTATTTTTTTATTTATTTGAATACTAGAATTTCTTTTTACCGATTACAACGCTTTTGATAATTCTTTATTCATCCATGTTTAAATTTTTATACATTTCTTAAAAAAGATTTTCTTGAAAATCGTGGTTTGAGTTCCGCCTAAATGGTGCATTTTGTCTACCATACAGAGATTCTTTCGAATGGAGAACCCACAACCATAGTTTTTACAATCAGACTCGCCTCACTGCGCCACTAGCAATGTCTGAAGTAAATGTGAATGATCATATAAACTTATTTATTATGAACAAACGTAATAAATCAATTGGGCAAGGGCACAAAGCAGAGAATTATTACACCTAGTGTGGATGACACTTAATGCGACCTGTATAATCGATCTACATATTATATGGTATGGTCGAATTGTTCTTCGTTTAAATTACACTAAACTACTGAAGGTAATTAGTTTGTAGATATTATGAGTAGAATTGCTGTCTTCTAATAAATTTTTATTTATTTAGAACGTAGAAATATATCAGGCAAATTGGCAAAATATAACACAACACAAGAGAGCTTAGAAATATACGGGAAAATCTTGAAAAAATTAAATGAAAATGTAACTTACAGCTATATCATTGAAAAAAGACCACATTAATTATGTTTTCGACTCGGTGAACAGTTTTAACTTTTAGCATTCTTCTACTCTCTTAAATTCTGAAAGATGATTATGGAAAACTTTTTGCTATTTCCACTCATTTTCCAATTTTATTGTTTGTTAAGACTAATTTTATGTTCCTCCTATAATAGTGCAATGGGTCGGTAGTGGTGACCAAGATGGTTGTGGATAGTTCTATCCTTAATCGTGGGAATGGATTATTTTCGTTTTCATAGTTAAGACAAAATGAATAAATTTATACAAAAACGTATATTTTAATTACCTTATCCATATTATAATATCTATGTAATATTATATACAGAAATGTTTTTCATTCTTCCATAATTTGGAAACATAAGCACAATGTGACATTATTTCAGTTGAAATAAGCTTAGCCGGGAGGTAAACACGTACATTTGACGCACTTGATTCACATTGACTTGTACGCATAACGTCTAATGGGATGTTTCTGAGATTTATACGCAAGGAACTTATTCGGCAGATATATTATTTAAACAAAAGAAATAAATAACTCAGATGTAATATCGTCTAATGATCCTGTTCTTATAGTTTTTGCATTCTAAGGCTGCAATCAAAAATATAAGTCCTGAGGGCAACTTAAAAATATTTTTGATGAAAATATTTTATAAATTTCAAAATAGCAAAATATTAAATTATATTTTTGTATTTAATTTTTATTATAAACGGTATTTAAATACTGAAACTTATATATCTCTGAATCTGAATCTACTTTTTTATTTTAGTATTTTTATTGTGGTTAGGGAAAGCTGGACGTCGCGGTAATACCTATTTACTGTCACTTTGTATAAATAAGCCATCGACAAGTGAATACGAGTAAGTGAAAATCAGTTTTGATGTTAATAATGTTAGTTAGCTGTTGAGAACGCGCCACTTTAGACCTAGTGTCCGAGTAATCTAATAGAACATGGATGAGACTTCCCTCCAATAAACTTGTTAACTGGGACTCGTAAGGGTAATTGAGGACGTGAGAAAGCTTTTTAATTAAAGCTCTTGTTACTCATTTCAAAGTTTCACACTTCTCCATTTGCAAAAGAAGGAATAATTAGCGAATTAATAAGTCGTCTTTTTTTAAGGATAGAAATTGCAAGGCAATAAATAAATAAAATTAGGGCAAATACTATTTGATTATAACGTTAGAAAAAAACAAACAGAATATTAATGTATAGTAAATATTATACCCGTCCATGTTTAATTATTATTTACAATTGTATCAAAAATAAGAGATGTGAACGTTAGTGTAAAATCACTAAATTTTCATTGTCTTGTTCTCTATCTTCTTTAATTTAGTCTAAATAAATGGAGACTCATATTTAATATCTTATACTTTTCCTTTCATATAAAAATTATGGAAAATATAGAGAAATTTTCATTTTAATTCAAAAACCAGCTGGCATTTAGAATCTAATTGGGCGAAACGATTAATTTACGTAAGAGGTAAAGTTCGCTCTAAATGTCTCCTCACAATGCGAACCATCTCTAGCAATTCATGATATCGGGAGTTATGCTCTTCGCTCAGCGATGCTGTGCGCTCCGAAGTGGAACTATAATAATTATGAAACTTTCTGAGTGAAATTTGGAAGGATACTGATAATAACCCTTATAATTTCTTTCTTCAATTATTTATGGTATATTCATGTAAACTTTAGATTTTATAAATTCCCACATAAAAGTCATAAGGTGTAGATCTAATAGACCTTTCCACGCCAAAGAGAGAATTTTTTGAGGCAACTTTTCAATCGTTAGAGTAATCTTTTCATCATATGTGAAACCACCACCTTGTTGAAATCAACAGTGACTACACTTCATACACAACTGAGGAATTTATTAGAAAGCTTTTTTCTGTAACGGTCGCCTAATATTAAGCAATAATATTTACTAAGTATAAGCGATCAGACTTTAGAGTTTTTAAGGAGATTCTCTGATAATAAACGTGGAGAAAGAAAAGTCTCAAGCCAAATGAGCGCCAAATTTAAAGTTGTCACTATTAAACACTATATAAATACGCTAAGTTGTCTAGAAGCTACAAATTACATTCAAAATTTTTTTTGATACCTTGAAGCTATAATACGGTCTGTGTTTTCCTCTTCAACTTGGACGTTTATTGGTTTTTCTGGAGTGAAATTATTATCGTCATTCATTACCGTCCCAATTTGCCAGCAAGGGGTGTGAAGCATAACCAGGCGTAAAATTACTTTCCTAAGACTGATGGCCGAAAGGCGCTGAGCTCTAGGCCAATAAACGAAAATAGGCCGCACTTAAATTATAAAATAACTTTTTACGTGGAACGGCTGTTCTTCTTTGACTGCTGTAGGTTTAATTAATTTTTTGTCAACCCTAAGAGAATTATTAGCGCAAAAATAATAAATAGGTTTTATGAAATTTGTCGTTATTAAAACTAATTTGTATACATAAATTTCAATAACTGATTCATTGAAGATTATGATAACAAGTTTATAAATATAGATTTTTTTTTTTCAGCTTCACGTTGTATCCCGCATGTAAGAAAAGTAAGCAGAGAGAGCACTCCAACTCTACAATGTTAAGACTCTACACTTTCCGCCGAATTCTGAAGGTAAGATATAGATAAAGAAAAAAATTACAATTTAGACCGCGTTTGATAAATAAAAGACAAAAGCGCAAGGTTTGAAAATAATAAGACTATTTGACAGATAAAGAAGGCAATAAATTTTGAAATTCGTTCAAAATAAAATTATCTATAGGTACAAGTAAAATCAATAGATTATTTCATAAGCAATAAGTACTTCTATTATTATTGGTTCTGAAGCTTATTCTTACGGGAAATCATTTTGTACCGAATAAAAGTATTCGTATAGAGAAACAATTTTAGACCCTCGTCAATTTGATACTTCAGGATAACCAAATATCTGCTTAACGTCAAGTTTTTGTTCCGGTGTGATTTTATGGTCGTTTAACAAAGGTATCTAAGTGGAAGATGAAAATAAAAGTAATGAAGTAGATTGAGTTAGCAAATGTTCCAAAAATATTCTTAATAAGGTTACTTATAGCTTTATTTTATTTATATTTAAATGTTTTTTTTTATTAAAATTTAAAAATATCTTGTAACTCATTCGTGCATCTACAGTTCTATTGACAATTTTTAACCTACCTTAGTATCACCAAAATATTACTATAATAATTAACTAAATAGATATTTGCAAAACTTTCATTAAATTTTGAAAAGGTATCATATTAATGTACCGTACAATGATCTAAAAAAAACTCAAGTATGGGCCGGTATTGTGTGCAAAGCTTTTAAAAGTTCGATTTCGTAGCCACTTCCGTAGAGTGGATATAGCGCAAGCAATATAACAGGCAGATTTCCTGTAAGAACAGTTTCGAAGTGGTAAATATTGATAATATACTGTTTCTTTGATAAAATATTCTACAGCTTTACTCAAATTTTAAAATTTTTATATTTATTATGCATTATCTCTAAAACGATGATTGTCTATTCGCATTGACAAATACCTATTATTAAATGTTATTAGAATCTTTTTATATCTCATTCCACTGGCATCCATCTTTTAAACTAGCTTCCGGAAGTTTATATTAAAGACTAGTCGCCCAAAGATAAAATATAAATTATGTTTTTCCGCTTGTGCTGCAGCACAAGATAACTGCTGACTATCAATGATTTTCTGCTTGAAAGGATTTGCAATGCCATCAGCGGCCGACAGTCTGAGATAACTTTTAAAATTTACTTTTATTTCCGCTAATGGTTTTTTAATATATTACTAGCTTTTAGATTTATATATTTAATTATTTAGATTTTATATATTTTTATTTTTTATAATATTTAGTAGAATACTAAGACTTGTGTATTTTATGAATTCATGAGACACCCTAAGTGCCCAGCCCATTAAATTGAAACATATCAATGAGTCCGACTTATACTTTTCCATTTTTTCCGAATTGTAAAGTACCTTTTCTTTATCACGAAAACATGAAATTTTCTATAAAAAAAAATTAAATTACACACAAAAAAAAACTTGCCAGTGCCAATATGTTATACACATGTGTTTTTTTTAGAAACACACCATATTGTGACTGTAAAAGGATTTCATTGCATTCGAGATCAGGGTTGGCTTTCATGTCCCAGCAATCTATTTGTCTACGTCTGTCTGACAGAGAGCTATTGTTCTCGGTTGTGTCCACCGCGATATTGAGCTACTTCTGTTGAACTAATATTAGTAGATATGCCTGTATAGTAACATTTTAAAATCCAAATTATACATTTTAGTTATACATTGTATTCGTTCAAATATAGTAAGAATTTACTTATTTTTCTTTTGATTTAATTTAAAATGTAATTACAGAAATCAACGTATAAAACAATACACTAGAAAAATCAAGCTAGAACCTAAAATCTAAATCAACGCAATCAAAAGGTATGAGTAATAATTATAGGTCGTATTTGCTGCATTTTGTATGATATTCGCCATGTTAAAAAATCTGTAGGATACTTTTCGTGGACCTATATTTATTTTATTTGACACGACCTGAGAACTTATAATAAAAATAAAGTAAAAAATCTGTAAGGTTAAAATTTATAGGTGTTTCCTAAAAAAGAACATTACTAGTACGATACGAGCGAGTTCGACTCCTACACTTGACCAGTTTTGTTTTACTTTTGTCATATTTTTTGTTAATAGAGATTAAAACTGTACTGAAAACGTTTATATAATAAAACGTTAAGCCTTAAGTTATATGTCTTTATATGATGGAGAACGGCTTAATATGTTTCAAAAGAATTACAATTTAGGTTTAATAAAGCCAGGGATTATGAGCAAATATTTGTACTTTGAGGTCAAGACTGTAGATATTAAAAATGGAAGATTTTTTCATTTTGGCAAACTTCCCTTAATTGTCTTCTTGGTCAATCGGCTTATAAATAAAAAAAACGTATATACGACAAAATAGATATTGTTTTAAAACGATATTATTATGAGAGACCGAAACTAATTCAGATTAGTAAATTAATAATTATGTATGTAATTATTAAAATCAAGCGGACGAAGCCGCGAGCGGGTCGCTAGCCGTTCTATACTGTATTAGGACCTACGTAAACAGATATAATTTACATATTGATAAAATATTCCTCGTTTCCACTTCATAATACTTATCGTAGACGTGGCTAAATCAACAATAATTTAGTTACCCGAACCTTTAATCCGAAGCGGTGCTTCGGTGATGGTTTTCCGATCCTATTAACCGCAAAGCTGAGAGTTGATTAACTGAATGCTACAGCGAGGGCAAACGATCGCAGATATTACTAGCTGCTTGCTTATATTATTTTTACTTTAAGTTTACCTTAATATTTTAGTGATTTTTATTAATTTAATAATATCAAACTGAAAATAAATTTAGATATATTATTTCAAACACAAATATTCAGATTTTTATAAGTTGTCAATGACTCGAATTAGGGCGTAAAGCGTGAAACGGAGTGTCTTCAAAAATAAAAGGTTGTCTCTACTTACCTTGCTATAGCGATACAAAATGGATGAAACTAAAAATAAAACTATCAAAGTACAAAACACAATAGATTTCACTATAGAAAATCTTCCCTACGATTACCTTAGATTTACTTTGTCTTCAGTATTTAATCTAATAAGCTGCTTAAGCAGTTGTCTGAGGATGTGTTAATCTAAGCATTTAAGCATTAAACTGTTGACTGAAATAGTAGCTGTATTAATTCTGTACACGTGTCTATACTAGTTAGTTAATTAAATACAGTGTATAATTATTATATTAACTTAGCTATTTATCACAAATATAAGTATATAATATAATTATTTATCATAAATATTTCACTTCTATCTAGGTTTGATGTATATTCTTTAGTCATAGTCCAAAAACGTATTTTGGACTAAGGCTTTTAGTCCGACCCGAGGTTTGACTAATAATTAAACCTAAGGGTGCTAGAGCTTAGAATTGATATTATGAATATATGTTGAAAGCGCGGCGTTGAGTACCACGATTCAACACGGAAAGTAGGGAACGGAGTGTCTTAACACGAGGTTCCCTCTGCCTATCCTGCTGTGTGCGGGATACAGCGTGAAGATGATATGAAATACATGTATCAAGTTTATAACTCAGACAAAAGAACGAAGAGTCGTAAGAACGTTGATATCTCTTGAGGATGTCAATCAGATGTTCAACAATAGAAATATAAAATATATATACTTATATATATTTCTTTGACTTGCGCTTTTCAATAGCAGATACAATGTAAGTATATTTGTAATATAGTCAGTGATGTCAGTAATGTCAGTCAAGCACAATCATCGTTTTATCAACAATTTTTATAGGAGTAAACGTTAAACGAACTAATTGATGCTATTTAGTGTTAGTTCAAGACTGTAATTGTTTAAAGTTTTATTATGCTAGCTAAGTTAATTAGTTCTCTTAGTATATTCTTTTTATGTATTCTCTAATAGTAGACTGTAGAGGTACACTGTGTATAATTACAAGGAAATTTGAAAAATAAATTAAAGTACGTACGAGAATTTATTATTTTATTTGTGTATATGCATATCGGGAAGAGCTTTTATAATCGAAAAACCAAAAAAAAGTTATGTTGTCTTGTTAGGAATTGTAATAAAACGAAGTGATGTATTTAATATTTTTTTTATTATATGTAAGTTCTAAATAAGACGTACGAATAGTAAAATATAATCATTAAATCCATTTCAAGTGTATAATCATACTTGGACAAACAATCTAGTGGTTAGTTTTAAAATGAAGACCTTATTTCTGTTATGACATTTTAAATAAAACATCGTGAGGTAAAGTTGCAAGTAAAAAGCAATTCTGGAGCGCGTATTCACAGACCAATCCTTAGTGAATGTTGAGCGAAATTTATAACGCCCTTTCATTAATCCAGGTCGCACCTACCAATGATATAAAAATAGGTTATTATTTGTTTATTACTTATTTTCTTCATTTAACCTTTAGAAAAATATTTTTATATAAATATAATCTAAGCGAATATCGTTTTGTTATGGTAGTGTAGTAATACTATCAAACCGTTTCAAATTTCATCATTAAAAGTTCAATAGTTTTTTTATCTACGAACTATAAGGTAAAAAATTAGAGTGGAATTATTTGAAGTTAAAATATATGTCAGTATGTATTGAGATTGCATATTTCGGCTTAATATTTGGTTTTACTTGGTCTCTTTAATCGTCGGAACAATTATGTATATAAAGTTATGTGTATAAAGTATATGCTAAATTGCTAAGACTACAAAACCCTATAATTTTTTTTTAATATTTTATTAATCTCTGACAAAAACAGTTCCTCTGTTTGACGTATGTGTCCCAAAGGGATGACCAATTTTGATGGAGCTTTTTTTGTTAGAAAGGTGACAATGATTCTTATGATGAGGGTTTATAAACATTTAATGTAATTTAATGATTTTCTACGTTAATTATAATAAACTTTAAGGAGTAATAAAGAATTTAAAGAGAAATATGCAACAACTGTGACTAAGAATGTCGGTTAGTCGAATTTTAATAAGCCCAAAATAATTATTAAGTTACGAAGCCAGACGGTAAGACGACAAAAGTTTGTTCGATATTTTGTGCCGTTGCTTTAGTAATATATAGCATTGTTATATATAGTATTGCTTTAGCTATAGAATAGAACAGACATCAGAAAAGAGTTTAACTATATAAATAAAATATGTTTAGCTTTTTGAAGGTTATTAGACTTTTAGTCATTCGTTTCCTTATTGCAATTATTTGAGTCGAGGATTTTTAATTATGAATTATTCTTAATGACATTTTTATGTACCTACTTTCTGTAGGAGATAGAAATTATAATAGTGTATGCTATAAAATAATAACAAAAAAATCATTTCTCTACATTTAATAATAAAATGGAGACAATTATTAATATAACATGTGTTTATTACGGACCTCAGCCAATTAAAAACATTCAAATATTAATATAGTTTTGTTTAAAGAGAGAACGTATAAACTACCTACATGTTTTTTCGATTTACTACTATAGAGCCTAGCAGGTTAATATTTGCAGAAATCCGTAACGATGACAAATGATACCGCATTAATGGATATCCTATTGTTAGGACAGTGCTTTTATGGGACATGACAAACCGATTGAATAATAAATTATAAAGATATATTACCTTTTTACTTTTATCATTTTTTTCTACTTAAATAAAATTAGAGGACATTTAATTAATTTTTAATTCTTATTATATTTTTAACTTTTTAGTTTTCTCCTCTTTTATTTCTAATAAAGCATCATTATAGAAATAAAAGAATTAAGATAATACTAAAAAGTTAAGTTAACTTATTAAACACAATGAATCCGGTTAAAATTAAAATAGAATATTTAAATATTTTACTATAATCACTAATTTTTTTACTTAAAATAAAAATGAAATTATATACGAAACACAAAGACTGAAATGTATTATGTCTACATTACTAAATTACACAAGGTAAATGTAAACTGGTACATCCATATATAATCATGAATAAGTAACAACTTCTCGTAGTTTCGCAACAATTTGCTTAGCCTGATGTACTGCAATATTAGAAAACTCTTGTGGCTTGTAACAAATGTAAACAACTAAAAGCTGACCTATTAAATATTCGGGTTAGTATCTATTCTACGATATTAAATTCCAAAAGAGACGCGATATATTATGTAGGAATTTCTACGAACTCTTTTATTATTCTAATATGTTTTAGTTTTTATTTTTAGACAACTTCTATGTGATATGGGAGAGATAGAGAGAGCTTAGAGATAATACTGAAAAAACTAAATTCGTGGTTTTTTCTCACCAATTCTAACAAAGCTAAATAAATCTTATGCATTAAAATAAAAAAATAATTGCGTGAATGTGTGAATTCTTCTGGTCTTAAATAAATTTTCAATGACACTTTTATTCAGTTGACAAACGCATTATGCTTTAGAAAGCGTCGCCTGCATTGGTTGCATACCGCCATTCCAAAATACTAGTTTAAAGCAATTTGGCATAACGCCCGCCCGCAAATCATTGTCGAGTGAGCCCGTGTGTTGACTAGCTTAAGAATTTGGTTAGCTTTAAAAATGGTATTATGTTTTCGTACTGTATCTCTTTATTTGTTGAAATTTTAAATCAGAAATTATTGTCTAGACTGAGGCTTCGATACTTTAAAACAAAATGAAAATGATCCTAGTACAATTTTACCTAGAATAATATGGTTGATATATATTTTGGGAAAATCTACAAATTTTAATACAATTTAAAATTAGTATTAAAAGCTTCAATAATAATATCATTTTAGTTTTTCATAAATTTTAAGTATTTAGATATTTAGAATTATAAAGCAAATGGCTTTAGACCGCCACACTATGCAAATGCATATTCCATCCATGCGGTAATAATTAGTGGTTAATTTGTACACTTTAATGCTATTATCTAAAATGGGATTGCAGTATTATTTACAGAATATCCATACCTATATTATAAATTTGAAAGTAACTCTGTCTGTCTGTCTGTCTTTTACGCAGTCAGGGTAATAAAATACTCATATAGAGATACTTGAGGGTCTCGGGATGAGCATAGGATACTTTTTTCTCATATTTGTTGTACTTATTAATTTGACATGCAATTTATTCCGACATGTTAATAACAACAGTCGCTATGCGACCGCTATGCTAAGCAACGATTTGCAAAGTTTGTTGTTAGAAAACGTCACCCAAAATGATCTTGCTTTACGCATCTCTCTATTGAAAACTCAAAATAATTTCATAAATATATTTAATAAATATTCGTATAGTTCAAGCGGGCGTAGCCGCGTTCTTGTCCACTAGTTTTGATATAAAACAGAAATAATAATTAATCTTGCTAAATCACACCAAGGTTCCATTTAACCATTCATTCCGCGTGCCGCCTGTTAGATGCAGGTGGTGTTGTTGGTTCAGAAAAAAATATAAAATCGCTATTTATTCCGCCCGCGAACGAGCCCTTGTTATTTCCACAGAGGTGATCTGCATAAAAATGCACTATCTTTTACAATTCCTGTGCAGACACCGCCATCTTCTAAAGCTGAACACTTTTGTAGAGTGTTTGAAAATGAAATTTAAAGTACATGCAAATCTTTTTATAACTGCTCTGTTATCTATCTATGAATTTACATTTCTTTTGTAACTTCTAGACCCGAATTACTGCTTTATTTATTTTTCACCAATTAGTAATACTAGAGAATCGATTGATGCGAACAATACGCGTTGCCATAGCCATATAAACAAATGTGTATAAAGTGATCTCAGTAGTGTAAAAATAAATATTACTATTATTTTATTAATTTAATGTATTTTACACTTTTCTTCTATATAAACTATAAGTATGCTAAATTTCATAGACATTTTAAATCGAATAATAAGCGCGCTAAGTAAACCTATTGCTAGTATTAATATTATGTACATCATGCATTATCTTAATAAAAAATAAGAATAAAATTCTCAAAATACATAAACCAAAAGGGCAGTAAAACTAAGTGTCATTTTATGGACGAGGGCGTACAATCTGTACATCGTAATGTCTCAGATAACTTAACGGCCAGTTTAATATTATTGCCAAAGAAAGAATATTTTATAATATTTCTATATATTTTTTTTAATTTTGTCACTTTTAAGGTGTTTAACCTAAAGTTACTTGCACTTGATAAAAACGATTAATATATCGAAATTACTAACTCCAATGTTATAATAAACAAAACTAATGAAAAATATTTAATTTGGTTCCTTCTAAAAGAAAAACAAACGTCGATGGACTGTCTGCCCTATCATTAATCTTGAAGACTTTATTAAGTGTCCACAGAAAAGTTCAAAGAAAATACAAGGGATTAGCCAAGTATTGTAATTAAAAGGAAGGTTGGAACATCGTTTGTCTGTGTGGTTTTATACTTTTGGCTTGGTATCTTTTTAACTGACTGCGCGACGTAAAGGAGTTTATGTTGAGAATCATTTTTTTGGAAAAGTCAAAGCAATGGGGTACGAGTAGTAAATTGAATGGTTGTTCTGTTTGTTTTTTAGATAATACGTTCACATTACAATACAGTGTTATT
Source organism: Heliconius numata (assembly GCA_016802625.1). Taxonomy (NCBI): domain Eukaryota; kingdom Metazoa; phylum Arthropoda; class Insecta; order Lepidoptera; family Nymphalidae; genus Heliconius; species Heliconius numata. The sequence goes on along the minus strand of JAEBDU010000106.1, from coordinate 671,413 downwards.
TAATATCATGATGAACGTATAATTCTAAAATTAGGTGCAGATTTTTACTGTCGCTATTAAAAAAATCATGGGATATGGAAAGCTGCAAAAAACCATGGAGTAAGAAAAGTTACCATTTTGATCAATTATTTTATTATAGCTTCACTAGGTTCCCTCTGCCTACCCTGCTGTGTGCGGGATATATAGCGTGAAGCTAATTTTTTTTTATTATATTTAAATTTTCCTGCCATTCTTTCATTTATTTATACAAAATTTCAGTGTTTATGTAAATATTTTATAAACGAAATTGTGATACATTTTTGAGCTAACCACTTAACTTGTCATTAACTCAGTCATGTTTTACCCAACTGCGTCCCTTTTAGAGTGCTTTTAGTATAATAACTAGGCTGCTACCTTAACAAGAATTCAGGTGTCAATCCTTACCGGTACTAGTACATACTTTCTGACGTTATATTAAAAAGTAATTTCATTAAGATACCTTTGATATAAAATAATGTATTACAGTTGATAATATGCAAACTAATTTGAGTGGAACGTGAAAAATGGAGAAATCTATTACTATACATTTCACGTAAGCGTAAATAATGAAAAGAAATATTATGTTTATAGAAGTCCGTCGTGGCGTCGTCGTATAGCGTGTCTACGTAAGCGAACCACGGTTATGGGTTCGATTCCCAGGAGATGAATTATTTATTATTTTTATTTGAGTTTTGCCACACAACAGGCAATACAACGGAATGTGAGAAACGTGAACGAAAGTGTCTTAGCACTAAAAAAAATAATTAATTTACACTTACACAACCCATAATCAATAATATGGGCGAAATAACTGTTTTTAAAATTTGTTAGGGTTAAATAAAAAATATGAACATTTTTTATATAAAAAATGAAATATGGCGGCTTACATCAATCACTTACACTATTCATTTATCATTTTATATCGATGAGCATGTATTATATCCGCGTAGTCATTCGTTCGGCGTAATTTTTTAAAATTATTTTTGTGCAAATGTAATTTTAATATTTTAATGTAGATATAGTAATAGTAAATGAGTTGAAATGTGTCTAGCCAACGGTGAGGGACAAGATTCAATTTTATTGGGGGGGAAATATTTTACTATTGAATCTGTTTATATTAAAACAGGTCTGAGGAGGAAACGCAGTTTGTAAATTAATAGATATTGTAGTATATTTGGTATCATATTTTATTTTAATATACGATTAATTTAACAAATTAAATTAACCATATTATCTTAGTACAAATAAAATATTTTTTTACTTCAATATGCAGCTATAATTAAATTTTATTCATTTACATAATTTTAGTTAAACGTAAGTGTTTAAGACATTTTAGTTAAACGTAAGTGCTTGTAACTATTTTCATCTATTTTATCGTATACAGATGCAACAAAGTAATTGCAAAAACCCACTGGTGCGTAAGATTCATCATATTTTCGGTAGAGTTCGCGGCTTTGAATTTTGTGCTATGCATGGACGAGGCCATTTTGTAGAGTTTGAAATTTATATTACTTTTACACAAGCCTCCTAGAAGTCTTATTCTAGTCTATATTGAATGTGCAGAGATAAGTCCTTTTACTGTTTTATTATATTTAAAGACATATTGTATAAGTATATTAAACGAAAAGACTTTTATAAGAAAATCTATATGTATATTCAACAACTTGCAAATAATATTACTTACTTCTAATATATTGGTGGTTTTATTTATTTCATAATATTGAACATCGATTTGCTGTCAAACGTTAGCCGCAGGTGTCGGAAGAACCCGGTATTATCTTGACGTTTCATTGTCGTAGAGCGTCTCCTTTAATTAAAATGTTCTGGAGACTGAAATTTTTGTTTTATTAAAGGCTTATGCTAATTCCTTGAAACCCTATTTATTAATAGGCCTAAAATTTTAAATGTCAGTTTTAATGGTATTAAAAGATATTATACCTATGTTTTTGAAATAGACCAGGCGTGGCACGTGGCACAAGTGTGCGACTGTAAGCGTGACAGGTTCTGGATTCGATTCCCACTCGAGGAAATTAAATGTTTAATATTCAATTTCTTTCCGAACTCGGCGGAAAACGAGATACGAAAGTGTATCAATGGGGACGAAGTGTCTTAACACTAGGTTCTCAGGTTCTGCTAATCTACTATGTGCGGATAACAGTGTGAAGTTACAGAAAAAAGTATTTATCATTTTTTATCACTATTTCATGATTAATAAAAATTATGATGAAAAAAATGTCTTAACTTTCTTTAAATATATTTTATGGGAATAATATTAAATTTATTTTATTACGCTGTACATATATTTAACGCTACAAAGGTAGCATATGTTATTAATAGTAGCAGATGGTCTTACATCGTACCTCGTAAAATATGATATATGCAATGTATAGAATAAGTAGAATAATCTACTATAAAACGTTTCTCTGGAATAAGGCCAAATGCAAAATGGCACTAAAAGCCTTAAAGTTACGTGAAAATGTGTTAAATATATTGTATATTGTATTGCCAGTATAGAAAAGGATTATAAAATATGTATATTCAACGTTATGTAAATTAAAATTTACTGATTTAATTTTACGAACGACAAAATACTGAAGCAAGAATGTTTGTTAAAATAACTTTAAATCCTTGTAATATATCCTTAACTTGAATTCTTAAAAGTTACTTCAGGTCAGCCTGGTTGTGACGCTAGGGCACAACTCCTGAATGTAAACGCGATTGGTTGCGGATACATATAGACCGATAAACACACTAACCTCCTTTGCGTTGCACAGTTGGGTAAGATGAGCAAGATTTAAATGAAACACTGCGTACATAGCGACATCATTGTATTTTATGAATTACACCATTAATATGGATTTATGTAATACAACGTAATGTGATTATAGCTGAATATTTACCTTGTAAAAGCCACTGGCTTTAAATAAGAAAGTTTTAAATAAGAAGTTATTTCAATTAATGCTTAAAAAATATTAATGCTATTTATGTTATTACTAAAATTTCTACATAATAATTGAAATTATATAACTTTAAAATATGCTTTATTTTCTATAATCACGTTACGATATGATATTTAAAAATCTTATACATATATTATATCAGTTTAACATTTAATTGAAAACATCATTTAATTACTATAAACTACATTAAAAATTGTGTATATATCACATAATGTATGTTTTGATATCATATTAAACTGTATTAGTTTACAATGTTATAACGCTAATTATATAAACATTTTGTACGACTAAATTACAATTGAATTGATGATGTAAATAAAATAAAATATATGATCTATATCATAAGTATATATCGTAGTTTCAAAGCAATGATTAAAATCCAAATGTTAAAATTGTTTTAGGCCTTAATTGTCACATTATAACGGTTCTTTTTATACATGTCAAAATTTTACAAAAAATTGTACTGATATATTAAATTAAGTTAAATAAAATAGTTATGATATAGGTAATTGCTCGAACATTTATTTCTTTATTTTTTTGCTATTGACTAAAAAATCACTGAAATATATTTTTAAAGTATATAATTCTAAATTTATTATCAAAATGAGTAAATTAAATATTTAACTATCAATTAGGCGTTTCTTACTCTAATTATAAGAACATCTAAAAAAATTACGATAAAAAAACAATTTAACAATATGTAGATGATATGAGATAATGATCGTAGTATATATACGTATTGTCTTTTCTTTATTATAGTACATCTTATTTCTAGTAAAATTATTGCAAAAAAAAACAAGAACAGCATGAAAAAAATATTTTATAAACAAGCCTTGACTCGATTCTACACATTTTTTACAAAAAATTAACAAATAAAAATAAATTAAATATAACAATACGATATATTAAAACTTTCACATTATTTTCTTTATTTCTAATAAAACAATACAAATAGCAAGTTTTACATACATACACCTACATTATTATAGCATATTTAAAGGAACAATAACAGTTCCTAAGAAAATATGTATAATATTCCATTTAATATTCGATATAACATAATAAGGTATGTATTGAATTAAATTATGGTATCAATTATTCGTCACACGAGCAACCTGCTTGATATTATATTGCCTATTTTGTATATTGACATTAAACACTCTAAGTGGAGGAACGGAGTGTCATAACATTAGGTTCCCAGGTTCCCGTTGCTGTTATGTTTACTTTTTATGTTCAGGATACAACGTGAAATTAAAAAAAAGTTTAAAAAAACTCTTAGCCACATATATCTTAGATATATTTTGATCAATAGACGCTTAAGCAATAAATGATTGAAAGTAACGAGCTACTAATTTAAAAGTCTCCTTAGTCCGTTATGTTATCATTTTGCTTATTTCAATATTTTACTTCCCCTTAACAAAGCCGAAGGCAACTTTTGTTCTTACTAAAAAAATTGTATCTAAGTATTTGTAATAAGCACATGATAATTTTTTATCATCTTGTTCATAAACCATCCTTTCAAAGTGCTAAATATCTCAAACAAGTTATTCTCTATTTCAACGGTTACATGCCAAATTGTCACATACTTTCACATGAAATAACAAATTGGAAATTATATCTATATGTATTTTTATGAAAGAGTAAAGTTTCAGGGTACACCAGTGGTGTTGAGTAATAACTATATCATGGCAGCTTCGCAGACATGCCTTACGCTGGAGTAGATCGTATGCCTTTGTGACATCTCAGTTGGACTTTTATTAAAATGAAAGCATTTTTTCATTTGTTTAGTCATGTTTTGTTTTAGAACAGTGCTAGCTTGGTAAGTGTAACCATCGCTATAAAATATTATATTTTCACAGCAGATATGTTGAAAGGTACCTATTTTAGTTAGGAATTAAAATGTCGAGGCAAAGCGCGGCGTTGAGTTCCGCCATTCAACACGCAATAAAAATAAATAAATAAAAAATAGCTTTTCTAGAATTTGGCGGAAGGTTGGGAGCGGTGTGTCTTAACACTAGATAAGGTGTGAAAGTATAAAAAAAATAGGTTTTAGAGTTACTACATATAATTTTTTTATATCGAAAAGTGAAAAAAAAATGTTTTAAGTATCATAATTATGTGTGTATTTAAAGCCAATGGTAACAAGAAATGATACTCCTATATTATAAAAGTGTAGAAATAGGTAACTTAAGAATTGACGCGTTTCAATTACGTGAAATTCCAAATGATATACAAACAACCAATCTCGATATTTAAGCAAGTACTTAAGCAAATATTACCTACATTTCATAATACAGTAAATAAAATAATTACTAAGTAAATGTTTGTAATAACGACAAGACGCGGGTGTGTTCTTCGTATACATATGCGTATATAGGTATGTATATCAATTTATTTCTCAGCGGAACTTACATATATAGGAAGTTACCTTCACCCAAGCTAATATTATTTATTCCGGTTATAAGTCCCGGTGGCGATTATTCCGTCTTAATAGTAGCATAAAGAGTAAAACTTTTTTTTTGCTATAATTCGCGGCATTATTACGTTTTTTGAAGAGGAATATGTCTCAATTTTTTTTCACTGAGATAGAGATAAGACTTAAATTTAAGAGTAAAGCAGATAAAAAAAGTAATTAAATTGTTTATTATATTGCATTTATAGCCATAATATAGGGTATTGCATTACTAATTATTTTAGTTATTGTATCCCCAATCTGTATTTTTTTGGCGTTTGTACGAAACAAACAAAAAAAAAACAAATTTTCAGTAGGTATACATTTTTTTTTCCTATTTTGGATATTTCGGGTACGTACTTCATCATGAAGATATTGTAGTAAAAATTATCAGGACAGTTCTAATATAAATAATATAAATAACACATAAATAATATTATGTATGTATAAAATTTTTATGAATTTTAAAGTTATGTCTAAAACAAAAAATACATTTTAATACATTAATATAAGGACTAAAACAACAAATTACGAATCGCAAATCTGCTATATTACATTTCTCTAATTTTCAGTCACATCCATCTTATATAAGCTTTTAACAAATTGCGGGAAGTGAACACTTGCATGATAAAAAGTAAATTAATAAAACAATACTATTAATTACAATTTTATACAAAATATTTATTAATTAAATATAAATTCAGCTTTTCACTGTTATTTGTTTTTATACTAAACTACATACATTAACTGTTTCATTGATTAACAAAATTTTCTACTAATACAATTCAACAACAAATTGATATCTCGTTATATTTTATATACCTATACGAGTACTTCATATCGCCATAACTACACCGACACTTGAGTCCCCAAACCACGTTAGTCTTTGCATAACATGAAATTTTATTTGAACTAATTGGTAAAAAATGGCTACCTTTATTCATTTTGACATCTACAATTTCATAAGGCTTCTTTTTAATAAACTCCTACGTTGATCTGTAACAAATGACAAAAAAGTTAACAAAAGTTTATTTTTCTGCAAATACCATTAACAACTAAAATCGATATTGAATACAAGTAATAGGATAAATTAAATTAATTAATAAATTTTTCCTATCTATGAAAATATGCATAAAATAAAAATTGATTACGTTAATTGATTGACAAATAAGTCCGTCCATTTAAGTAATATTTCCGGTGAAAAGGGTTGGTTATTGGTAATTACTTATGGGCGGCCTCCCTGCGTGGTAGAAAATTCAAAAATATCTAGATCATTTAAAAAAATACTCAAAGTTTAAATAGAGTAAATTTATAAAGTTCACAAAAGCTTCGTAACTTAAAGTGTTGAATATCGATATAACACTTGGAAAAACGCTATTTCGTCATCGTATCGCAGTGGCAAAAGGGTGTGACTGGATCACAACGGCTGTAGGTTAGAACCCCACTCGAGAGAACGAATTATTATTTATTAATATTTTCAATTCTTCGCTCTGGCACCAAGGCAAAAGCCCGGCGTTGAGTTCTGCCACTCAACACACAATGCCTCAAAAAATTCGGTGGAAAATGGGGAACGGAATGTCTTAACACTGGGTTCCCTCTACCTATGCTGCTGTGTGCAGGATACAGCGTGAACCTGATTTATAATTAAAAGTAACTTACAATATCAGTACATGTTCACTAAACGACGTGTATCGGGCACCCGTCTTTCGACCTCACGTTGTCCATAGGTGGAGGTATGACCACATACGTATCGCGACCGGGTAGCTCTTCATCCCCCGCGAATAGCGGTGGAGGGGGGATGACGTCACTTTCCACCTCTTCCTCTATCACCTCCTGCCTCCGGCGGCCGGGCATGTAGTTCAGCACACAAGTAACAGCGATTAGGAAGAGAAAGAACACGAACACCACGTCGAACATTATTAGAAAATTGACCATTACTAGTTGCATTCTTAGTTACATTATGCGCCTTCATACACACTGGTTTTTGTTTTGCTTTAGGACATGTTTGACAATTGTGCAACCTGAAACAAATATATATATTTTAGATCAGGATAGTATTCGTATTAAAAACGCTGTCTTGAAAAAAAAATCTTAAGCATTTTTTATTTTGGTGCAAATAGATTATGAATTCCATTCCTCCCCCTAATTTAATTTCTGTAACGAGTTAGACTAAACACTTGCGTCAGTTAGTACTTATAATAATTAATGACGTTGGTAATTGGAAAATGTAGTCAGATCTTATTTTTTCCTATTTTTCTTTGGCCGAAGTTTTTATAAAAATAAAGCTTTTTTTCTTACTGATCGATAGTAAAATATAAGCAATCCTAAGCCTAGTTTTATTTTTATGTAATTGTTTCAGAATAAAGTTATAATATTTTGTTATCATTAAAGCACGTATGTATTCTTTCACATTATTTACATATAAAACGAAATTGCTATTGGTTGTTTGCTCTTTTCGATGAATGGCATTATCTTGTGTTTTTTCCGCTGACACAATGCTTACCAAGTATTACGAAGGTACAGATCTTACACAGAACTCATTTTGCAATAAAGCCTTCTCGAGCAGTTTTTGTCCCCTTTATTCATCCATTATAAAGCTTAAATTAATAAAACATATTATGTTTTATAGTAGAATTTATGAAAAAGAGTTAATGAAGCCAGTTGTGTCATACAGGGGCACTATTGTGTGACTATAAACGCGACAGGTTGCGGGTTTGATTCCTACTGGATTAAATTGATTATTAATATTTTCATTTCTTCGTTCTAGTGTAGAGGCAAAGTGCGGCGTTGAGCTCTACCACTCAACACGCAATGTCTTCATAGTTCGGCGGAAATTGGGAAACGGAATTGTTTTAATGAGAACGGAGTGTCTTAATATAAGGTTCCCAGGTTCCCTCTACATAATCTGCAATGTGCAGGCTTTTTATTATAACATGAAGCATGGTGTATATAACATTAGAATTTTAAAACGTAAATTTGGTCATTTTAAAGCATCGAATTAAAACAGGTAAAAGGCAAATGACTCATTTAGGAAACTTGAAATCTATTTAAACCGGACTATTTATCTCCCGGTGCAGATGGCAGCTTAGTTAAACATGGCGTCGTGGATAAGAGAAAATGAATGGAACTGTATAATTTGACAATTTATTAATTTCAATTATTAATATATCGTATTACGAAAATCCATATGGCAAAGTAAATAGACTTTTAAATTCAGGGTAGAATTAAAAAGAATATTAAAGGAACACAATCAAAAAAAGTCGTTTTACGAATATAACGACGAGTAAAATAGGTATATTCCTTAAAAATACGTAATTTTAAAATGATAATTCCCCTCATCCAAGCATCGTGAGAGTGGATGTAATATCCGTTCCAATCTTGTTTATCTAAAACTGGTCTTAAAGACTGAAACGAACTCTATTCAGTAGATCATGGGCGGTTTTATTAAGCCTGATTTGTTTTCGGGATTGAAAGTGAACAGACACTGTGAACTCCGATCACGTAATTATTGGTCTCCTATTGAAAGACTGACCTACATTGACGGTGATACCCTTTTTCATTTGTTGTTTGTTTACGTTGACATTGTTCATTTACTTTTTATGAAATCTGATAATTTTTATGTAACTTTTTCAATATTATGTTATTTATTTTTTTAACAAGATATAAAATACCCCATAATGGTTTTGGTTTATATAAAATAACCATAACTGCTTTTCAAAAGTTATACATACAAATTTAATAAAAAAAATAAAATTTAACAATCCAAAAGTTTTATATAGCGTTCGCATTTTGCTCTTTTCAGATGTGTTAAATGTTTTACGTCGAGTTATCGTGACAAGTTGACAACATTGTCTTATTTTATATACGCTGTATACAAGTAGGTACCTAGTATATAATATGTATATTTGTAGTATAAGTGAGGGTAAATTTTAATTTGATTTATTTACGTAGGATGTTTTTTAAAAGCTTTTATTTAACTAGCAATGTATGTATGTGGGTTCGGGTGAAATCTTAGAGCTCAATTTTGAAGTAGATATCTTCAACCGATTGTGCTGAAATTTTGTATCCACGTTTACTTTGGATGACAATGCACGATAAAATTTGACGTCATTCTAAATCTAACATGGCGGACCATGCAAGATGGCAGAAAAGTTATTTTTAATGTACTTCTACAATATGGATATCAAATAAAAGGGCTCGTTGAGAGCAACTCGAAAAATAATGTGATGTCTTTCTAAATCATATAAGGAGGATATCGAAGATAGCCGAGTATCTATTTGGTCTACTTCTACAATATAGATATTAAATGAAATGGGTCGTTAACCGTAACTCAACTACTACTACAACTAAAATAATGTGACGTTATACTAAATCCAATATGGCGGAACATCTGAGATGGCGGAATAGTTATTATTTATGCATTTCTGCAATATGGGTATCAAATGAAAGATCTTGCCGAGAACAATTAGAAAAATAATGTGACATCACTTGAAATCCAATAGAATTGATACTATTCAAGTTTTTTGTGCTTTCATATAATGAAAGGTATGTTCGTACGATTGAGCTGAAATTTTGTATACACGTTTGGTTTGGATGACAATGCACGATAAGGTTTATGACTTCATTCTAAATACAATATGGCGGACTATCCAGGATGGCGGAATAGTTATATTTCATGAACTTCTATAATATGGGTAACAAATGAAAGGGCTTGTTGAGAGTAACTGGAAGAATAGTGTAACGTCATTTTAAATCCAATATGGCGGACCATACAAAGTAACAAAATAGTTATTTTTGATGCACTTGTACATTACGGATATCAAATGAAAGGGCTTCTTAAGAGCAACTTGAAAAATGATGTGACGTCATTCTAAATCTAATAAGGCGGACCATCCAAGATGGCGGAATAGTTATATTTAATGCACTTCTATAATATGGGTATCAAATGAAAGGGCTTCTTGAGAGCAACTTGGGAAATAATGTGACGTCATTCTAAATCCAATATGGGGGACCATCCAAGATGAACGAATAGTTATTATTTTTGCAATTCTGCAATATGGATATCAAATGAAAGGGCTCATTAAGAGCAACTCGAAAAATAATCTAACGTCATTCTAAATCCAATATGGCGGACGATCCAAGATACCCGAATAGTTATTTTTAGTATACTTCTACAATATGGATATCTATTGAAAAGGCTCGTTGAGAGTAACTCGAAAAATGTGATGTTTTTCTAAATCCAATATGGCGGAACATCTAAGATGGCGGAATAGTTATTATTTATGCACATCTGCAATACGGGTATCAAATGAAAGGGTTTGCCGAGAAAGAATTAGAAAAATAATGTGACATCTAGTGTGAGAAACCTAGCCAGTGGTAACTAAAAAGTAAAAAATAAATTATAAGCAAAAAATCATTTTTAGAAAAAGCTTTTATTTAAACGCCCTAAAAAGGAAAAAAATAAAATTTGTCTTTGAAATTTTAACTATCAACTCATAACCTCATTGTACACAATTTACATGATCATAAAAGCTTGATCATAAAGCTTTTTTAAATATATTATATTTTGTTAAAATTTATTTAATTTACTTAGATATCCTAGCATACTTGTAGATTCAGTTTGTCGTAAACTATCTCCCCTCTATATTTCTAAAATTTCTCATTAAGTGGAGGCCGTCGTGGCGCAGGAGCTCAAAGGGGGTAACTGTAACGCGATGGTAGTGGGTTCAATCCCTTCTCGAGGGAATAAATGAGTTTATTAATGTTTTAATTTCTTTGCTTTGGCACCAAGACAAAAAGCCCGAGGAAAATATTGAAGTCGTAGATTTTTAGTATATACTTGTAGTTTGGATATAAATTTTTCCTTAATAGTTTCTTTTTTCCCTAAAAGGTACGGTACGGTAAGGTAAAAATATATTCAATTTTAGTGTGTAATATAATTTAATCGCCATTGTTACTTATCGACATATCACGTAAGTTAATATCGTATTGCCCATCATCAATCATTTTGCGAAGTGATGATTAATGAGACGGCAGATCTTGTTGATATCTATTATTTGATAAGAGAGCTTATGTTTTTTTTTTTCATTTTTTTAATACTATTCTATTCCAGTAAGCCTTTATTAGCTATAATAATAATGTAATTATAGATATAAATTCCATTTAGAGCAAAGCTACACTAAAGAACTTAAGCTTATGCCTGGTCAAAAATTAATGGACACTTACGACTTAACAGAACAGTCAAAGTATTTAATATAATATTACAAAAGTACTAAAGCTCCCAGAGCTTTACTTATAAAAGTTTACATATTCCATTCATCTATATATATAAAATCGAAAGGTCACTCACTCATCACGAAATCTCAGAAACTACATGTGCTAGGAATCTCAAATTTTGCATACGAGTTACTTATAGGACGTAGGTGCTCGCTAAGACGGGAATTTGTAATATTCGATTTCTAAGGGGTTGTTTTTGGGGTCGAAAGTTTGTATGAAACTTCGTTACTACAAATGCTAGGAGTCTCAAATTTTGCATAGACGTCACTAGGACGTAGCCATGGAGACAGAAATTAATAATAACATAGTTCACGCGGGTGAAACCGCGAGCGGGCCGCTAGTATATCATATATCTGTAGATCAAAGTCGATTGGGTGCTAAATATAAAGCGTCAAGATGTACCTACTACTGTCGTTATTAAATGATATGTGCTTATATACTAAACTTATATACGAAAGCGATCTAATACTCCATACGATGAACCACGGGTTCTTTCGATGTATTATATTAACCATTGCCGTGAATGTAAGTAATCCGCGGCCACTTAGTACTAAAACTGGGAAGTGGAAATCGACTTTAGAATCATAATACCAAAGCTATCGATTATTTCATTAAACACTTCGTTAATTAATCAATAATATCCGTGACAGTACTGCAAGTCATTATTAATGTGATAAATCGACGGTTAAACGATCGGTCAATCCATTAGAATGAAATTCGTATATCCTGTTTCTATCTTAGACAAGGGGTGAAGGTTTATACAAAGCCGGCTTTAATTTAACAACTTTTGGGTTCGTGCTATACTAGACGTTTATTAAATAACATGATGTGAGGTATTCTAGTTGAAATCTGAGACTATGTTACCTCTGCAAAATGTGGTTTGTTTCTGTTTTAGTTCACATACAAAGTAAATATCTAATTGATTATGATCGAAGTTGAAAGGTTGTAAATAATAATTAATAATTATTAATTAATAAATTTATTAATTAAATTATTAACACCGGAATGGTTAAAATATTAATATTAAGGTTGTGTCAGTGAAAATATAAGCATTTTCTACATTGACAATCAGATCAATCAATCATAATTGGGTTTTAAATCGATATTCTATATCCATAATAAAATTTGTGTCTATCAACACTGCTGTGTGCTCGTCCAGACTGGGAATTTTTTTTTTTTTTATCTATCAGTTAGAAAGAGAATCATTACCAAATGAAGTAAAAAGTAATAATTTACAAAGCGTTGATTTTAGCCAAGGTAAAAATAAAATATTTATTTTTAGATTTAGTTCTATGTATATAATAGTAACTCTGTTGGCTTTAAACATTAGTATTAAGATAAAAGTTATGTTATTGAAATTTGATAATTATATACGACAAAGAGAGGCCGAGAAGGCGGAAAGTGTCGAACGAAAGTGTCTCAATAGGAAACGGATTGTCTAAACACTTGGTTCCCAGGTTCCCTCTGCCCACCCTGCTAAATACGAGATACAACGTGAAGCTATAAAAAAACCAATACTAGGCTACATGCTAAATATTAAGCTATTACCTATTTCTAAAGTTTTCCTTGAAAATAAAAAATATTCACTCAATTTTGCTTTATTTATTAAGATCTTCTCTAATGATAAGTAAGTCGTCTGTTTTGCTAATGATACAAAAAACATTCTGACATTTTGTTTATATTTATAGCATGAATTATGAGTTAAATGTCACGGCTCTTCTAATCTTGTTTGTGTGTGACTGTTGGAACGAAATGTTAATAATGGAAGAGAAATTAGATTTTGGTAACGATGATATATTTAACTTCTTTAATATTATTTTTTTTCCGTCTCAGCCAGGAAAAAAGTCGATTTGGGTCAGGAAAATAGTTCGATTCTAGGTACAAGGAACAGACTGAAGGAGATCTTTAAAGTCGTTTGTCTGGACTTCAAATTCGAATATGTTAGACGGCTCTCGGTAAGCAGAACCAGTGAAAACAGAATTACTACTTTGGAGTGAGTTTTGGGACACACGAGAAGGATAATGGATGTGGCTTAACCGATTTCCTAAATCTTTTCTGTTACGTTAAGGGTCGAGGAGTGCAGTGTGATATATTTAGTAGAAAAATTAAATATAAAATCAAAAGAAATAAAACATATACAAATAAAACAAAATCAAAATAAATATAAAATCTAATTAAATAGTAAAATCGACGTTTCGTAAACTTGTCAATTTTGTTTTAAAAATATATTATTCATATTTTTTTCATGAACAAATGACCCAATTTTGTGTTTATATAGCTTTCGAAAATTAAATTAATGATTCCCATTCCCATTAATTATGTAATTAAATACACAAGAGGGGACATAACTGTATGCTTGGGCCGTTTTACCCGTAACTGGAGCATCCTTAGGATGTGGACTTACGGAAGCCCACCAAGTTTATGTCTTTGAGGAACTTTACAGAGCGATATGTATGTATTTATGTTTGTCTGATTATATATTGTATGGATATTCTGCTTTCCACATTAATGAAAGATTAGAAATGTTTATAATAGCAAATACATAATATCAAATTCAATTACACATTGTATATACACAATTATATTGGATAAAGAGAGAAAGAATTCATATTTCAAATTACATATACAATTTCTTATTGTAACTGAATAACTAATAATTATTGTATAACAAATGTTTTGTGGAATTACCCCACATAAAGACAGTAAAAATTGGATAAATTTCAACTTATTTATTTATTATTTAAATTTGTATTTGAATAGTTGCTAATAATATTATGCCAAAAAAACACAATTTCCTTCTTAAAGCCCACGTTAAAAAAAATCGCAATTATTTAAATTTTATCATTGTACTAGTAGCTTAATGCAATATTTTATACGACCTTTAAAATAAGTTGCATAAAAAATATGGAGCACATTCTTTTAACGTAAAATCATTATATTCAGATTTTACGTTGCTGACTTTAAAAATTCGCGTAATGTATGAGTTCCCGCGACGCGCCGCGGCATTATTCTAACGAGCCTTTACTATGTGTGGGTATGGGGATAATAAAGTAGTATGTGATAATATATATTGTTTTTATAACGTTTAAATCGTGTTCAGAATTTAAGTCTTTAACTTTTTGAATAATTAATAATATATGGTAATTTTATATTAATATGTTAAATTATTTGGGTTCGATTCTCACTGGGGGAAATTAATTATTAAAATTTTTTATTTCTTCGCTTTGGTGTCCAGGCAAAGCGCGGCGTTGAGTTCTGTCTTCGCAATGTCTTCAGATTTCGGCAGAAAGTCGGGAACGGAGAGAGGTCTTTTTTGTTTACCCTGCTATATGCGGGATACAGCCTGAAGCTAAAAAAAATTTAAAAAATTATAGGAAAATCATATAATATTACAACAGTAAAGTAGTTGTAATAATATTTTGCTCAATGTAAAAGAACATTGTCTACTTGTCACTAATCTCAAGATTTGACTTCTTTTTGTTAAGCTCCAATTTGATTGTTTTCCTCAAATTCTCCAAAATAATTTAGGAAGTAAGGTTTTTTAATAATAAAAATTAGAGAAACAATATTTTTAACTACTATTCTATCTAGTTACATATGTATTTTCCAAGAAGATCGCCGATGCAGGAATTCCTTAAAAGGGGAACAGGTGTTGAGTGTTGACATCTTCAGTGTGGGAATGCATAATTGCAATTTGTGAATTATATATTTTATTGTAATTTCTAAATCATTAATCGTTAGAGCTTACATCGAGTAGGTCATACTTTCACTTTTAGTAATAAGTTTAATTGTAATTATTTTAATTAATTAAAATTAGTTTAAAACAGTTTTTGGTTTTTTTTCGACCTTCTGGCTGTAGCTAACGTAACTATCTAGTTATTTTTAACAACTATCCACTAGTACAATATAAACAAGAATAAATAACTATCAGTGATATTATAAAACTAGAAAGTATCAAACACATCCCACGTAGTTAATAGAACTTTACTTATATTTGAACACAACTTTAACAAATACATTTACTCAAAGCAACTATAAATAACGTGGTTGTTTTGCCTCGTTTTTCACACGTGCCTATTTTCAACGTGAAATGTTCTATAAATCCTACGGCGAGGCGGCGACGTCTCCACTTCGTTTGTTACTACTAAAATTGGAACATGATAGGGTTTCGCGTCCCATTTTAGGAACATTCTGGCAAAATCTAATACTGAATAAATTCTATTTCCTGAAGGAGGGATGGTGAAAGAGATACTTTATATGTGTAAAAACTAGGAAATAGAGATCGTTGTGAGATTTTTTATAAAGAATATTCACGTATGAAGTCAGTAGACAGCTTGTGGGTTGGATTCTCACTCGAGGAAATGAAATATCTAATATTTTCATTTTTTCGCTCTGGTATTCGAGTTCCTCTACTCAACACGAAATGCCTCCAGAATTCAGCTGAAAGTGGAGAGCGGAGTATCAACACTAGGCTTCCCC
Source organism: Heliconius numata (assembly GCA_016802625.1). Taxonomy (NCBI): domain Eukaryota; kingdom Metazoa; phylum Arthropoda; class Insecta; order Lepidoptera; family Nymphalidae; genus Heliconius; species Heliconius numata. The sequence goes on along the minus strand of JAEBDU010000106.1, from coordinate 655,228 downwards.
TTGCTTTCACTGGTACATGCGCGATACAGCATGAAGCTACAAAAAAAATTTAAAAAATCAAAATTTGTAGGTATTACAAAATAGTCATTTATATTTTTACTTTAATATATTGTATAAAGTTTTATTTATTTTATAAAGTGAAAGAACCAATATTGTAAATAAAACAAGAAACGCTAAAAGACCGGGTTTTTCAAGATCTGAAGAATGTAAATAGTTGTAGTTATAGATTAAATAAATATGTCAAGTACATATTTATATATAAATGTTTTTATTATGTTTCTCTTCTTGTGTTCTGTAATGTACCGTTTGTAAATGGAATTAGAGAATGTTTACGTTTATTGTATACATAATAGCCATTTTAAGGTCAATAATATGTGTATAAATAAGTCTTTTTTTCCTAAGTATGGAATAACACTTTAAAATATTAAGAAATAATTAATAAATAGCATTCTCTTTTGCCAAATGATAATTCTAAGCAATTATCTTGGGGTCGCGGAAATTTGTAAAAACCTCCCTACAGAGATGCTAAGAATTTCGACGTACATAGCTTGATGAGAACGTATGGCTAGTGGCCAGAGCGCTTCTGTTTTTGTTCTTATCATTGTCATTTTTTTCATTCAAATTGAAGTAAATAAGTTAATTAGTAAGTAGAAAAGTATTTTTTTAAAGATTTAATTAGGCAGTTAAGGTTATAAAATATTAAAAAGATTTAGAAATACTGAAAAGACTTTAACAATAACAAGATAAGCTTTACAAATGATTTTTATTTATGAGAGAAACGGGATACAAAAATTAAATAAATAAAATTATATTTTCTTTCTTCCAAACTCCTAATGGATAAATTAATTTACATTTTCATTTAATAATTCTCTAAGGATTGTTCTTTGATAAATTTATAGTAAACGATTTTCCTAAGTAACTAATTAGAATTTTAGACCATAGACGACATAGATAGATATAAAGATCTATATTAGATCCTTTTTTCGTTATTTTTAGACAATTTAAATAAGATTATTTTATTATTTTAAAATTATTAAATTACTTGTGTATATATATTTTTAATATTCAAGAATGCACATTTTTAGACAATGCGATATTTCCAACACTTTCAGTAACTATTAATCACATTTCTATTATTGATATTATAACATTATTTAAAATGTCTAAAAACTACTAATTTAATTTGATCTCAGAATTGGTGTTTCGTAGATGTATCACTTATAGTGATAAGGCCGCCTATGCACTGTATGTATATAATTACAAATTTAATTGTATTTTCTTTGTGCAATAAAGTGTTTTGATTGATTGATTGATGTCAATTAGGAGCAGAAATCGAACAGACCGAAATAATTCTATTAATCTAATGAACAATAACTTATAGAACTATTCATATTGTAACTTTAATTAATATTCCGGATAGTTGGTAGGATAGATAAGCTGAATTTGGTGACCTTACAACAATACTGGCCATTGATTTGGACATCGATCTATTAAAGGGTGTTAATTGAACTAACCTTTATCTAAAATTTATGATCTAATGTCAATGTCATCAAGTGGCAGTAATAATGTTACAAGTACATAAACTCACGTTATTTATATATATAACATACTTGCTTGGAATACATTTTGTGAGAAGTCATAAGTCGACATATTAAGATTTCCCCTCTCGCTAATGAAGCACCATTCAATTAATATGGTATGTGATTTTAAATAATTACTCATTAATTCAATTACAAACAGTAATTATATAAAATAACATGGAATGGAGAGACGGTTTAAGTTTTATATGTTGTATATAAACTAGATAGTACTGAGTACTCATTAATTAAATTTCGCTAGCTTTTAAAATAATTAATCTACATTTTTTAATTGAAAAAGTCATTGTTGAGAATATTAAAATATATAAAACAATATAATCAGTTGACAAATGTCAAAATTATATATCTAAGATAAATTCGATTATTTCGATATTTCATTTGTAATAAATTAATATTTCTCTAATTCGCAAATTTCAGAAATTATTTTTTTCCCTCATAGTACATAAAACAATAACGTCGATCCTTTTAAAAGCTAATAAGATTATAATATCCTTAGAACATAGCTGTCTACAACAATAAATCTAATCATATTTTACTTTAAAGCGCAGCGTTGAGTTCTGCCACCCAACACGCAATGCCTCCAAAATGGGCAGAAAGTGGGGAACGTCTTTCCTCTGAGGTTCCCTCTGCCTACTCAGCTGTGTGCAGGATACAGTGTGAAGCTGATTTTTTTATATTTTACTTTAACTATAAAACAATTCAATAAAAAAATAACTAACATAAAAATATATTTATTATACGTAATGGCACTTGACTTACTTTTATGATCACATTAAAGATCGTTCCACTCACGTCACTGTAACATATTCACTCGCGAAGTTTCAAATGTCTCCAGGAATGGTGCACGCCAGCCGGCGTCGGGCGGCAGACTGAAAGCTCCGCACTCGGACACCCCCAGTTCTGATTTACAAACATAAATGTTCCAGTTTGACAGTCGTAGCTCAAAACGCGGTGTTCTTGTATGAAAAAATAATTATTTTTAACAATTGAATTATTAGATGCCTTACTTTTGATATATTGTCTAATGGAATGCTATTTCTGAGATCAGCGTGCACAGACACAGTGACAGACATGCCAAAATTTAAAAATCATTGTTTTGGGTTCCATTACTAAATGCCATTAGAAATGAAGTCATCATAAAAAAATCAACTCAATAGGACATCGAAAAGTTGGTCAAATTGATCATGTAAAATTTCACATACACATTTATTAATACGACAAGTAACAAGTTAGATAAAAGCTTGTAAAAACAAAATAATATTACGTAAAGTTTTTTTTTAGAAAACGTATAAAACATTTAAACGCACTCTTTATGGCTTAATGGCTTAGCACTTAGAAGATTTCTAAGATTTTAAAATGCTTATATATTTTTCTAATCCCAGTATGCAATTTACAAAGTTAAAAATATTATAACGACTAAAGAAAATTTATGAACATTTTGGATTGTCAACGTTAAACAGCTTTAAATTAAGGAAAAGAATATAAAATTGTCGTTCATCTAAGAGTTTCCTTTCATTACATAATAAGTCCGCGAGAAATTAAATACAATGAAACAATAATAATTGTTCTTATCTTTTGATTTGATTTATTTTTAGGACGTTCCGCCTTTTCATTGATGACTTTAACAAAAATCCATTTAGCTTTCTTATTTTTTGTATTATCTCAAATTCTGGTGGAAAAATTGAAATTTTCTGACAATAGGTTGTCTCTACTTATCATTACATTCCTTTATATTTTACTATATGATATAGTACTTTAATGAAATAAGAAATAAAATAATTTCCTTCGTCGAGTAAAAAACTATCTACAGGCTAAGACTGAAAAACTTTAAACAATGAACCATAATATATATCTAACACATGTCATCCATATACTACGTATGCAGTAAAAGCCAATTTTATAAAAACTTCATGTAAACAAAGCCCCTACAAAATAAATGTTAGTTTAATACTCCGACTACAGAAAATTCTCAATAGCGGATATGTCCGAATGACGTGCTGGGACAATATCCGTTGCAATCGCGCTCGGTCCACCAATTACTTGTTCTCGTACACTTCCTGAAACGTATGTGCTTGCTCGGGGAAAAGCGTTGGTATATAATGAAAAAAAAACTCAAAGTAGGTACTCTGTTCTGTCGATCAGTAGTAAATGACTAAAATGCCAATTTGCCATTGTCAACGTACGGGCGAAATGCCGTATACAAATTCCGTATGCCAATAGCTTATAATATAAAAATATACAAGGTACGCAATTTGTGAAAATTAAATGCTTTGTGTTGATAATAAATAAATTTGCAGCGAAAACGTTATATTAAATAATTTATATGCGCTAAATTCTTAATATAGCCTCAGGATTTCTTTTATTCTTTACAGTTGATTTTTTAAGAAGTCGCTTTTTTTATGTTTCTCACAGATTGCTTTTCACAGTAGATATACGGAAATTAGTACATATTTTAATAACCATTCAATTTCGGGAGCTGGTTTTATAATTATATAATATTAACAAACTTAATATATAAGAAAAAAAAGACTAGGTAAGTTAAATTAAATCTAGAAGCAAATTGTCGCTGATATGGAGGAAAGGGAAACCTCCAAACTCATTGTCACTAAGAATAGTACAAACGAATAAGAAGAAATAAAGTAAATAATAAGCATTGAAGAAGAGAAAAGGCATTTAATGATCTAAGCCTTTGTGGCACATGTTGCTTTGTTCTTTCTCCTTTGAAGCGCCTTACATTTTGAATTGCGAGTGCTTATCAATTTAAGATTTTGTCCCAACGAAGAAGGATTATGAAAGATGAATATTTAAACATAAAATTAAAAATTGAAAAACGTATTATTTTATTATTTCATCTAAATAGTTTCTTAAATATAAATTCATTACAAAAATATGTTTAGGGCACTTGAGTTGAATTTAAATTTAGTTACTATTACATGCCGGGAAAAATATGAGATTTATCTATATACTAGCGGACCCGGACGCGGCTACGCCTGCTTGAAATATAAGAATATAATTTATATAGAAATAATTTCAATCTAGATGAAATGCTAAAAGTGACTTTTATATTTTTGATAAGGATGAATATCAAAATGACGCGGTAACGAACGCGGTCGCGTAGCGACGACGGTTGTTATTAACATGGCAGAATAAATTGCATATCAAATTAGAAAGTATTTTAATTTATTAGTATATATGTGTAATGTAATATTATATAGCCTATAGCACTTCTGAAGAATGCAGCTTTTATACAAAACAAAAACAAAGTAAATCGAACCAGTAGATCCAGAGATCTTAGCGTTCAAACAAACAAACAAACAAACAAACAAACAAACTCTTCCGCTTTATTATATTAGTATAGATATAAAATCGAAAGGTCACTCACTCATCACGAAATCTCAGAAACTACAAGTGCTAGGAATCTCACATTTTACATATGAGTTACTTATAGGACGTAGGTGCTCGCTAAGATGGGAATTTGCAATATTCGACTTCGGTCTACGGTCGAAAGTTTGTATGAAACTTCGTTACTACAAATGCTAGGTGTCTCAAATTTTGCATAGACGTCACTAGGACGTAGTCATAGAGACAGAAATTAATAATAACATAGTTCACGCGGGTGTAACCGCGAGCGGGCCGCTAGTATGAAATATATATGTACATAGATGATACAACTCTTAAGATGAAAGAAAGGATGTCACGGAACAATAAGCTACCCTGTTTTATTAAATGATGTCGATTGTTTATCTCGTTACATTGAAACGAAAGGAAATGTTAAGAAAACAATAAACATGGGCTCTATGGATAAACAAACCCAGAAAAGGCCAAGGGCTTCACACTCTACATTTAATTAAATTTCGTGTACAACGGTTGACACATGACACTTGTGATATGTTGCAAAAAGATATACGATTAAAATGTGGACATGAATTATGGATATTTAAACAACGTTGTAATATATAACAATATTTTTTGTATAGAAGGGTAGGCAGAGGGAACCTAGTGTTGAGATACTTTGCTCCCCACTTTCCACTGAGCTTTCAAGGTATTGCGTGTAGAGTGATAGAACTCAACGCCGCGCTTTGCCTTGTTACCATAGCGAAGAAATGAAAATATTAATAAATAATCATTAATTTTGCCGAGTAGAAATCTAGCCCACCGAACCGTCGCCTTTACAGTTAGAATTTTTGTCTATTTGTCTGTCTAGACACTGGAACTAAAAAAAATATATTTGGTATGGTAGCTTAGAGTCAGAACGTACAGCTGTTTCGGTTACTGTACGAGAAGCTACTGCAACGAAGTGAAAGAATTATGGCATGGTAATAGATTAAAATATATAGCAACTTGTAGGATATTTTTTATCGTAACGCTTTTTATTTAATTTCAGCGTTTTCAAAAAAACAAGTTGAATAATTATTCTTTTTAGGTTCCCGTACCTCAAAAGTTACCGTTTATCTCCAAACCCACTGGTTACTCCAAAGATATCTTATATATTATGTACTTTATAATAATTGTAATATTATTATTGAGGACCTTTACATAGTAAGAACATAAAAGATAAATAGAAAAAAATATTAGTTATATAAGCTTCTTAAAATTTTTATTTACTTTATAAAATTATAAATAAATATTTATCGTCAAGGTAGATCATTAAAATCAAGTCGCAGTTCAGATCATTAAAAATATTAAAATTTAGCTTTCGTTTATAATTTCTTTTATTATCCGTTTCCGTTCCCCGATAATATTTTGGCCTATAGCCATCATACTAAAGATTTTGTTAATGTCGCGTTTATGGTTGAAGTTATCTCATCTAGCTATGACGACTTCAGGGAATGTCTTAGCACTTGGTTCCCTCTCCACAAAGAGGGTATTTCATTAAAAAAGGAACCTAAACTGAAGGTGAACGAACTCGCACGAAGCTAGTTATGCTATAAAAGAATAATAGAATTAAAATAATTCCACAATAACATTATTCAAGTTCTTTGAACTATATTTACTTTGACCTACATATTGAAATAATATCGTTGGTTTCTCTATTCAGCATTAAAAATAGTAGACTCCAAAGTGCATGCAACTGTATTTACTCGCAGATTAAAACGTTTGTAGCGTGACAGCAGCTTAATGTAATCTACACTTGATTTGTTTTTAAGCAAAGGTTTTATATAATTTTCTTTATAAAGTTTTTAAATTCTATAGTTCAATGCAAAATGTTCACTTCATTTATATATTTTATATGAAAATTTGTGGACTAGACTTTTTCCGAGTATAATTTTATTTATAATTTAAATGTGCCTTTCTTTCTATTATAAAAAAGTATCGTTACAGTTTCCAATGCGAGTAAGTACTAACGAATAAAACGAATATTAATTTCATATATTAAAATTATTATTTCCCTCCGAGATAAAACTATGTACCAATGGGTGCCGCTTTTAGCATAATTAATTTAAAAAGCTTTCTTATTTCTTTAGTTATTAAATATTAAAAATGGAGCAGAATTTTGTTTCTCTACTGTATTGAACAAAATGGTAGGTACGTTTCTATTTTCCAGTCTCCGTGACTTCCAAAATCAGATGATTTGCAACCGTTTTGCTGATTATTAAAGTCCCCTTAGGACGTGACTCTCGCTTGTTTCAGAAATTGGGTCGCTTCTTCAGTTTATAGATAACATTTAAAAGCACTTCCAATTTTATCGGTGAAATTTTCGACAGGTTATGTTGATGGGGAACTACTTAAAAATGTGAAAAGGAAATATTGTTTCGATCAATAGGCACCTAACGTAGCGATGATATCTGACTTATACAGGCTCAGAGGTTACGGGTACAAAAACTGCTTCTATTCATATCATTTCTTTTGTATGTCATAGTGAATTTTTCTTTGCGATACACGAATAAAATTGATAAAAATAAATTATTAAATAAATAACAATTTCTACACATTTTAAGAGTGCATTTATACATAAAGGAGGAAATATACCTAAATAAAACTACGACTTTAAATAACACCAGTCTTAAAAACTCAAACGTCCGTAGCTTCTATACAAGTAAATTTGAAGCATTAATAATTTAATTAGAACTCGACATACTGTTTATTATTTTATAAAATTTTCATGATTTATATGAAAAGATTAAGAACAAAGGATATTTTAGCAGGTACAAAGTTTATAATAATCATTTTGTCGATTGTATTTAATTAGGTCTTGTAGGGAACAATTATTTATATTTATTATTTATTTTATGTGTCATTTATATATTTCAATATTGTAATTTATTTCTTTGTCATTTATATAATACATACATTTAAAAGAATTTGTATATTTTATAGTAAATATTCGTATTTAGTATATTTGTATGAAAGCGCTGTCTACCGTCGACTGAACCGGTAAGGAATCGTAATAATATTTACTCCTACCCTCTTGTCGACGGCATATTTTATAAATAACAGTCGATGCTTGCCACTCGATACGCTTTCCATACGTTCCGTTGTTTTCTAAGTTATTTCTCAATATTATTGTAATTATTGTGTTCTTTTTTATACTCGTATAATATGTTTGTGATTGACTTTTGTAGTCATACTACTGTAGTTACTACCGTCGTAAACTGTTTTTGTTATGAACTACAAATTTTTTGAAATAAATAAATATTATTATTATTATTTTGTGTAAACTGTGTCGTGATTTACTATTTGTGTTCAAACTATATGCACTTTAAAGTGATGTTGCATCTACTCAGTGCTAACTGTGAGTAGACTTTTTATTCATCTCCATCAACACTACAAGTCTTTTTTATAATTTTTTAATTTATAATGATAGAGATAGGGAAGCTAGTGTGTTAGTCTACATAAATTTGTTTATATAATGTATACGCTTTTAATAATTGATATCCAGTAAACAGTAATATTAATTATAACAGCAAAAATTCAAAACTTTTTTGTAGGTAGACGTTCATAAAATTAACCATTTTTATTACCTAACGAAGGAGGCAGCTGATTTTTGTATATGGTAAAATTAAATATATGCTTAATTTTTTTATGAGTAGAAGAAACCAAAATAATCTTTAGTGAAATTTAATTTCTTGTAAAGACTATCAAGAGCTCCCTACACGAAGCACACCAGTCTGTCGTCGCCTTAACAAGACATACAAAGTGATGAAAGTGAAGACGCTATCGGCATTCGAGGGTTTTGAAAAAACCTATAGTAATACTAAATTAGTGTACATGTTAAATGAAAAACTAAAATAAATTTAGTAGTATTTTTAAATTATAATTTAAGAAGGCTCGAGCAATATAGTGCTTACTTCGATTTAAATGAATGAAGTTAAAATAGGGCGTTATAAAGTTAAAAGCAACCTCAAACGATATTCTGAATAGACATTTCATTCGAACTCTGCTTTGATACTTCTAGCGTGCTTGGAACGTGTCTCCTAATGAATGTCGACATAAATCCTCACAGATATTTTCATTTAAGTTTTGAGGATCATATTGCCTGTGTTGGAAGTATGCACGGTAATGAAAGGCATACCTGTGCGTGACCCATTCAGAGGAACCATTTGGTGCCAAGCTGCCAACTTTAAAATGGATAATGAAATCTATTTTTACATTATATTCAAAATTATATCCTTCTCATTCGCTACCTAACTTCTGGAATGAGCATATGTAATAGGCGGCCGTTAATTATATAGAAAACTGTTGGTTTAGATATAAGTATACAACGTTAAAATAATATAAAAAACAACTTCAAATGGTGTTCCCCTATATATAATGACGACATTCTTCATTCAGGTGGCTTCGGGCACATAAAGTACGAAGCTTTTAGAATGATTATGTCGTCAAATCTTTTGCTTTCTGCTCGGCAGCATTATTAGAAGTCATTCTAGTCCGTATTCCAAAAGAGCGAGAAATTGCGGTGTAATGACGACATAACCATAGTGCTCATGACGCGTAGGCTCCACTCACTAGCTCTAGTCTTAATGAGACCTATCACTCTTTACATTATTTAGTAAAGGTTAAAGTTATAATCATTTCGATTTTAACTTTTTGAATTTTAACTCCATTCTTTACTTAAAGAGATTCTTACTTAAATTTAATCTTTATTCAAAATTCAGAGAACTGGTTCAGTCATTTAATTGTTCGGGTTTTCTGTTTCGAAACTGGTGTTAAAAATCAGTTACAGCATTTATTATTAAAATATTATTTACGTTTATTTTTCATCGTAAGCAGAATTTTAATAGACTCACTGTTAACTACTGTTTTATTACTTGGAAATTTAATGTGAAAATTTGAAATGCCTCGTCGAAATTAAAAGCGAAAGACATTTTGGTACAATTGCTTTTATAGTAACGTAGGCGCTTGATGTCTCTTAATAAATTAAATTACGTGTTAGACGTAAAACAAAACAGAGCAGCAATTTCTTAATTTTATAAAAAATAAAATGAGAGTACATTAAGAATAAACATAACTTTATTATATTTTGACATTGAGATTTATTAAGGCAGGCTTTTTTAAAATCAATTAAAGATTTTAATTTCCTACTTACGGTAAGAAATTAATAATAAAAATTAATTATTAATTCTATAAAAAGTATATTAAACGATATTTATATTTTGATGAAGTGAAAAATAAATGTAAAGTTGTATTTAATGCATATATGCATAATAAGGGAGTGATACTACATATTATATAACAATTATTTAAAATATTCTAAAACTATTTTAATTAAATAGCTTTACATTGTTTTCAATTAAAACAGCTAATTGAATTTATGTTTCATCTAATTTTTGTATTGAAATTAATAATTTTCACCACACATATAGATTTCTAGTAATCAGCCTCAGACATATAGCCAAATGTGTTTGGTATTAATTAGTGAAATAGCGTGAGTAATTCGAATGCAATCTGTGCAAATCGCAAAATGGCGGGGAGTTGTGGCGCCAAAGATACTAATCTAACATGGCGGGTCGACTGAACGCTGACCTCTGCAGCGTTTGCGATTACGTCGTTATAATAAGTTGTAAGTGCTAAATATTTATAATAATTAGCGCACTTTTACAGTAAAGTAATTATTTTTATATTTTTTTACCAAAAAAATAAAGCCTATATCTTTACCATATTTTTTTAATAAAACAGAGAATTCAGTTTTTTTACAGACATTAATGAAATTAGCTTTTTATAAATAAAACTTTTGATTAATAATGTTAAAAAAATATAGTAAATTTTAATATTATTATACCTATATCTTTTTTATACATTTGATAAATGTAACTGTAATGTAATATGTGTAACGCGATATTTGTTGGTTTTGATTTTTACTGGAGGGAATAAAATATATCATATTTTCGTTTTCTCGCAGTGCAGGGTTGAGTTCTAACTCAGCACGCAATGCCTCGAGAATTCGGTTGAAAATGAGAAACGAAGGTGTCTTTATGAGATCAGAGTGCTAAGATCACTAGGTACTCAGGTTCTCTATGCCTATCCTGCTATGTACGGGATACAGCGTGAAGCTAAAATAAATATTAAAAACTTATTTGTTGAAGTTACTAATATTTTCAAAATTTACGAGTATATCTATGCATTCGTATGTATATAAAATGTTAACATCATAGGTTACGTAGTGTTGACCGTACAACGTCCTATGTTCGATCCAAAACATTCCCTGGCCCTGTCTAAGCAATAAACCTCGGTAATTACGGAATAGCTTCGTACGTGAACTGTGTGCGAGACTATTTATTTAATCACTTTGAAGGGAAAATAATGGATAAGCTCTACTGCCCTGAGATCAAAATAGTTCGACGGCAGTTTATTGGATATAGTGTCCACCATCACCGAATGATTTAGTTTTGATTCAATATGTTTTTCTTATGTCTTAGGTAATGGGTGAGGTCAGTTTATTCCAATGAGCAGATAATGTACAATTGATTCTTAAGCAACAGAGCTTCTTATTTTACTTTCCACAGGGATTTAAATATTTTTTTTTACTTGATTTACCTATCTACTCTATTTTTTTGTATTCTACAACTTTCCATTACAGTTCGATGTCTACAAAGTTTTTTTCCCTAACGTATTCAAAATTCAGTAGGAAAGTTGTTGGTGAAAATCAAAGTTTCAAAAGCTTAGGGTTACAGAAAGTCTCTTCAAACTTTGGGTTGTACGTACCTACCCTATGTGAATCGTTTTACATGTGCTGAGTTGTATACAGTTACATTCTGGATTTAAATTTGTAGTTCATTTATATATTTATATGCTTTTCAAATATTCTATATGTAGTTTTATCAATTATTATTTATCTGTTCTTTAAATTACTAATCTGTAAAGAAAAGTAAAAAAATCTTAGTAGACTTAAATCATGCTCATGTTCTTAATAACTGTGCAACAATGACAGCACCTGTACCGCATACACTTATCCACCTAAGATGTTATTTACCGACTACAAAAAACCGATATATAAATTCTATACCTATACTTATAATAAAATCGTAACGGATCGTATCTGTACATGGAAGATATATAAGGTAAAATGTTATTGGTGGCATTTAATAAAGTAGTAGAGCCAGAAACTAAGATTTTTTTTGTCTGTACGTCTGTTTGCCCACGTACGCCCACGCTAATATTAGAAACGGCTTAACCAATTTAAATGCAGTTTTAACTATTGTATTTATTTTTTCCCTAATCATAAAGTAAATGGCTTAGTTTTAGGATAAAAGTGTAATTTTTAATTTTCCTTTTGCATTCTATAGTATATCTTAAAAATAGTTATATGTACATATTTATGTACTAAGAGGTACATATATGATAATAAATTCTTAAAAGCATTAAGGTTCAATATACTAAATATGGCTTTAAATATTTATCATCTCCACTTTAATAGTCGCGTTGCTCGTCCTTACAAGGATAACGACGCCATGTACTGAGATTGCGGCCGTGTTCTTTTTGATTTCGTTGCGATAGCAGATTTCTATTAGGAACATGTTAGTTGATTAACTAATCTTCCGATCTCTTGTGTATTGTGATTACTTTATGATATATTCGGTTAAGTTATTCTAACTAATGCCTATTTTTAGTAGCAAGGGTTCATTAGATTTGATTGATTTATTCCATACATAGATTTATTTTATAAGTTATAAAATAAAAAATGTATAATTTTATATATTTTTTGTAAATTTTATGAGGCATGGCTTTGCTAAAAAAACCTGGACAAGTGCGAGTGAGAATCGCTCAACAAGCGTTCCGTAACAATTTTAACCACTTATAATACAACTACGAATATAAGTTTATTTTTTTTTCTATGAAATATCATAATATTTTCACTAATTAGATTTTTTTCTATATTAGTAAGTTAGTAAACTCTGACTGTTAGTGAGTAAACTGATGGTCGTATATTTTGATCGCAATGACCTAGATGATCTTGAATATTTGCTATTAAATTCACATCCAGCAAAGTAAACCTATAAGTATTCCGTTTTTTCCTTTTGTGGTATGGAAAGCCCTAAGAATGTGTGATTTTTTCACATTCACAGAATCTATGTATGATTTTTTATATGTATCTAAGTACGTATATTCATCTTATACTGTATAACAAATCAATCCGCGTACATCATTTTTATTTTAGATGAGTAATGTCAAGGCTGCAAATCTATTGTTTAAAATATTTATGTATATTTTTGCGTTCTGAAAGTATATTTTACTAAAAGAAAACCGAGAACTATAGAAACATCGCTAGTTGCAAGGCTGTCATAACCACATTATCAGTATGGTGTGGCGTTGATAAATACTCTTTACTTAGTCCATCTAACGACTAAAGCGCTGCAACTGTCATGCTAGTTCCAAAAGCTACTATAAAATGAAAGCGCTACAACGCTAAGTAACACCTGCGTCTCTCTCGAACAGTGAACACAAATCGATTTTGTAAATAGATTACTTTTATTCTACAGACTGAAGTAGCAAACTTACATTAATATTATTTTATTTTTCGTAGGGATAACATAACGTTGTACGAATAATAGTAATAATATCTCATAATAATATTTTCTTTCAATATAAATAGAAACACGACAATTTGCTCAATTCACCGTTCCCTTCGTTAGTGAAATTCCATAATAGCCTAATAACCCATGTTATTAGGCTTATTATTTGGATAAATTGCAAAAACGTTTCTTGATCTGATTAAATTTCATATATAATTTGTACTAGGTGCAAAGATAGTTTACTAAAGCTTAACTTCATATTTTCTTTTGGATTCTTCATAATTTACCTTCTAATTTTTTTTATAGGTACTTTTCTCTCTTTTTTCTTTTATTTTGAACTATTTGCAAAGGTTGGTTATAAATAGCACATTTCATTTCCTCAAATGGAAATCGAACCCACAACCTGTCGCGTTTACAGTCACACCCTTGTACCCTTGAGCCACGACAAACCTCTACTATTTAGTCATATATCCCGGGTGGTTTATTCAGTTAGCTCAGTATTTTTATAAATTGCCAAAATTAGTTTTATAATATATGCATATCAATTAGTCCAAACCTGATATTACAAAAGCACGAGTCCAAATCGAAATGGTTTCCTACTAATCTCGCCGCGTAATCTATTTAACTCAATAAAAGTCAGAGTTGATTAACAACCGAATTTTAAGGGAAACAGCTTGTTAATAACTAATTTGAAATAGTTTCAAATGACAATGTTGCAAGAATAGAGCTACTTAATTTACATAATACATTTTTTTAGCATCAAATACGCACCGCCGCCGACCGAGTTTCGCACCAACGTCTCTATTCTCCAAGAAATCGGCACTAAACAACGTCTGTCGACGTTAGTACAAGGTCGCATACTAAAGTTCTTTGGACATGTCTCCCGAAGAGGAAGTGGCTCCATCGACCGCCTCGTCGTGCGGGGCAGAGTGGAAGGCACTAGAGGACGAGGAAGATCTCCCATGCGTTGGACCGACCAGATTAAGGCTGCAGTAGGGGGACCCTTACTTGAGTGTACCAGGCTCTCAGCCAGTAGAGATAAGTGGCGAATGCTCGTGAGGCGTGTAACATCTGCCGCTAATGTCACTTTGTAATGACCACGACCACTCTGAAGAGTGTTACGACAGAGAAGACGCACCGCCGCGCCGCACATAGCAGGGTAGGCAAAGAGAATCTAGTGTTAAGACACTTTATTCTCCACTTTCTGCTAATTTTTAAGGCTTTGCGTTTTAAACGGTACTTACCTTACTACTAGTTGCCTTGTTACAGGAGCGAGGAAATAAAAAATATATATTTTCTTCCTTTGGGTCAGAATCGAACCCACAACCAGAACATTTACAGTTGCACGCTAGACCCCTAGCGCTACAACGGCTGCAATGCATAATACATACAAAGATACATTGGAATATGATGTACATAAATTATAAAGTTCAAATTACATTTATACTTGCTTTACTTTATTATCATTAATAGAAACTCCAAATTGTTAAATATGATCACGACAAACTGTTATTGTTTTCTAATACTTTCAAATGCTCTAGTCCGTCAAGTATTAATTATGTAAGGTAACACTAAACGAGCGCGCGCAATAGTGAAAGCTCGCTGCTTGGTTATCACGAGCACTGTTTGACTCTAATTGTCATACATGTATAGGAAGTCGCTTCGGGACACGTAAATAAATATTTGATATCGATCAGAGAAAATACATTGTATTTGTATTCCATAATAGCACACGACGGTGGAAGTTATAGTTGTGTCGTTACTGCCTTACTGCCTTACCCTGCTATGTACCGGATAAAATATGAAACTAAAAATCCAGTGAAATCTATAAAAACGACCAAAAACAGCACGTTTTCTGTACGTGAGCCTCCTTAAATATTTATTTTATTCTGTATTTTTACTAACCTGTGTAAATTTCAACTATCTGGCTATCACGGTTCATGAGATACAGCCTGGTGACAGACGGGTAAACAGAGAGACTGACGGACAGTGCAGTTTTAGTAAAAGGGTCTTGTTTTACCCTTTAGGTATGGGGAACCTTAGAAATAAGTACAATACTAAGAAAATTTCATTGTAAGAATTCCGCTAATCTTTAGCATATTTATCATAACAGTAATATCAATCATGCTTATTTTATATAGAAATGGAATTCTCCACAGAACGTCGTACAAATTAAGCTTCACGATCGAGTAGGGTCATTTTTTATCAAACCCTTTTTTACAATCAACGTGTTCACTATAAACTTGAACAACCGTCAAGTTTTTATGGTGTATTTTGACTTTGGTCGAATTGATTACGGTTCAGGTATCTAGAATACAATGGGCAGTAGCCATGGCCAACGCTTGGTGAAGCAAGACAATCACTCCAACTATAGAATACCTTCACATAATTTGTACTTATTTCTTTCTATGTCGGATAAGCTTCGTAACTGATATCAACAGCAACTGGTATTTTTTTAATATATCTTTAACATCTTAATTTGGTTATATAAAATTTAAATGTAGCAAGCTTAAGCCTTCTTAGAACCTGCCTCTTAACCCGAAGAGGTGCTTAAAGTTGTACTTGGTATTTTAAGAAAAATGCGTCGTTCATAATTTTAGTCGTTATTAAGGCTGTTGCACTTTGTTAAAATGCAAAAAGTATCTTGAGGAATTATTGAATTTTGTTTCTCTATTTCTATATCTTCTATGTACGGAGAACATTGAATGTTTTAGCATAATGATGATGTACTAACAGTATTTATTAAAATGTCCAAATGATCTTAACCATTTAATTATAAGCGTAGACGGTTATTAGATTTTGTTTAATTTAGGACCCCTAATTCTTCCCAACGTTACCCATTTCCATTATCCTTGTCGACGTTCCAGAGTAAGGATATAATTTAATAATCCTCATTTAAATTTTCACATCTTATTATCGTGATACTCTTTACGTCTCGTTATACTTTAACAGCCCGCGGCTT
This sequence comes from Heliconius numata, assembly GCA_016802625.1. Classification (NCBI taxonomy): domain Eukaryota; kingdom Metazoa; phylum Arthropoda; class Insecta; order Lepidoptera; family Nymphalidae; genus Heliconius; species Heliconius numata. The sequence goes on along the minus strand of JAEBDU010000106.1, from coordinate 638,717 downwards.
AAAATCAAAATGAAGCCATTACACTCTCTTATATGTCATACAAAATGCTAAATACAATTTCAAGTTCATTACGTTGTTAGAATTTTAATTTGTAGCTTACTTATTTACTTTATTTACAGTTATAAAGTAGATTTATACATATAGTCTCACTTATGTACAATTGTATTTTCGTTAATATACTTAGTTAATAGGCTTAATGCGATAGATACTAATGGAAATGAACTTAATATATTTCAATAAAGAATAAAAACCACTGAACCTGCAATGCCTCCAGAATTTTTTGTCTCTTTAGTGTCTTAACACTAGATTCTCTTTGCCTACTCTTCTGCGTGCAGGTTACAATGTGAAGCTAAACAAAGAATAAGTAGAATACACTTTTCGACCACATAAATCTCACATACTCGTAGATATATGTATATTGTCCTTTAAAAAAACCTTTTCGTATTTTCATATAATTGACATTGTTATTCTAAACTAAGATTCATTACCAGCTTTATAACGAGTCGTCATGTTGTTTACACCTTGAAATAATTTAATGTAATTAAAGCAGTAAGCGGATAAACATACCGTCTAATTATGTCACAGCGAGCTAGGTGTCATTTAACTTTCTCAAATGTACTCGTATTACTCGTGAGCTGACATTATTAACAACGAGAACAACACTTTACAATAGGCGTTAAGTTTCTAAGTGTTTATTATAAGTGCCTACTGTCGCAATACTGTCGTTCATAGTCCATATTATTATCTAGGGAGTAAGTTAATGAAAGTGACGAATTGGAAGTCTTGAAAGTACTTTTTAATTTTTCTTATTTCTTCTTCACGCTGTATCCCGTAACTAAACATCGCGACACCAGAGGGAATAAATGAAAATATTAAATATTTAAGAGGAGGTGAAATATTTATTTAAATTTATATTTCCATTTCTTTGCTCTGGTATCGAGGCAAAGCGCGGCGTTGAGTCCTGCCACTCAACATGCAATGCCTCCAGAATTGGGCAGTAAGTGGGGAACGAAGTGTCTTAGGTTCCCTCTGCCTCACTGCAGGGTTGCTGTATGCGGGATACAGCGTGAAGCTGATTAATAGTTCAATTCTCGAGTTGGGATGGAACCATCGCGTTGCAGTCACACCTTGCGCCCCTGGGCCACGCGGGCCTCAAAGCAATAACAGGAGTCAGTTATAATATTGAAGGCGAATCATGTTAAAGTTTGAGATATGTACAATATCTCAAACTTTAACATGATTCGTATTTTCTCTTCTAGGCAAGCGTGCACCACCGTAGATCGCATTAATGCTCACCAGACTTGATGCGGTCAAACGCAAACCTATTCCATATAAAAAATATATATATACATGTAATCAAAAACTTATATAGCGTTGATTTAGAAAGTTTTAAACGCTATAATTATTGTGCTGTAAGTAATCGCCTCAAAGAGTAAACCACAAATTTGTAACAAACTCGATACCAATTATATTAAACTGGACGCAGTTTGTTATGTTGTTTGTTTCTAAATAGAACTATATATTATACCTATATCAATTATTTATTTAATGTACGCAAAACTCGCACATGAGATTAATGATCTATTTTGTGAGCATTTTTAACTGATCACAGTTAATAATACTAATTTATTGATAGGCAGAGGCCTACCTTGCTTTTTAACTAACTGTTTATATTACTAACTTATTTCTTTTACAAATTTCATACTTAACTTAAGATAACTTAACAATTTTATTAATGGGTCAAAATGAGTGAGTAGTTACATTATAATATACTTTTGGGTTCATGTGAAAAAAACAAGTACTTTTTCAGTTTTAGTTAGATAAAAACTGACTTTTGTTAGACAAAAACTGAAATGAAATTTCGCCAACCAATAAACAATATTATTATCATTGTCTGTCTGCTGTCATTATCATTGTCTGCTAATAAAAAGCATAATAATTAGTATAAATATAATATGTACCAATATACTTATAATATAATAATGGAATATTTTCCTATATTCAAAGAAGAAAACTGTTCAAGCATTGTTGAAGAAATTTTTGTCTTAAGACTAAGTTACAAAGTTAAACTTAGGAAGTATGGCGTCAAATGACAGTCCCCGTAAATTACACAACTTCCCGTTCCAAGTAAATCGATGTAGAGAACAAAGATGCTATGTTTTTAAATTGTTCTCCAAGTCTTTAAGTCTTGAAAAGCTCATTTAAATTAATTATAGTTTATATATTTCAATGTTAAAATGAAATAATTTGAACTCTTATATTTTTCTCTTTTTTCAACTTATACTTTACGAATTAATAGTAAGTTATTTTTCTGGTAATTTTTATTAGTAAAAAATTAAATATGAAAATATATTAGTGCACAATCACTAAGTAATGTGTGTTTGTTCAATGTTTCTTAAAAATAATCGTATTATTTTATATTATCTTTGATACGTTACCATACGTACCAGTCAAGAAGCAAGTATAAGTTAGATAATCAATAAATTAACACAATTAAATTAGTTAAAATTAATAAATAACAATATTAAACATTAATCATTTGAAGATAATTTCCTTAAAAAATGTGTCTTCTCTTTTCACCTTGTTATCTCAGATTTACTTGGTTTTTACTTCTAACAAAATAAAATCAATACCGTATCAGCTATCTAATACGAAATTGAAAATGACGTCGAATATTCTTTTTCCCTATTGAATTTAGATTTCATCACATATTATATGTATATGAGGCCGTTGTGGCGCTTGGGTACAAGCGTTTGACAATAAACGCGACGGTTGTAGATTCGATTCCCACTCGAGGAAATGAATCTTTTAATATTTTCATTTCTTCGCTTTGGTAACAACGAGAAGCGCTGTGTGCTCAACACAGCGCTATTCTATTCTATTTCCTACTCAACACTAATAATGTCTCGAAATTTCGGCAAAAAGTGGGGAACGGAGTGTCTTAACACTAGGTTCTGTAAAAATTAAAATATTACTTAACTACATATTTTTTCTTGAAATATTAAGCTTGAAGGAATCTGAGAAACAAAACTTGTCCGAGGGTATTAGGCAGTTAGTGGTACATGTATGTAAGTACTTGAGCCCATATCAACGTGCAGGTAACTAGCCCTACGGTATTGCGTGAACGCAAGTGAGATGGTCCGAAAGACATTTACAAAGCACGACTATCTTTTCTAATTGACGATATTTTTTTTCGTTATACTCGTATGTATATAGAAGAATAATTTCCGATATGTAAATTTTTTGCCGATAAAAAAATCGCTGGAGGTTTTTATTTATTCGACGTTTTTATTTTCTTTTGTTCGGTGCCGAATCAAAATTATATAGGTGTAATATATGACATAAGTTTAAGAATATTGTTATTAAAGTTAATATAAAAAAGTTTATTATTATCTGTTTTTTTCTTATTTTTCGTTACCATTTCGTAAATACGTATGTTTACGAAATTGTAAGTAATAGTTTTTCCAACTTCATAAAATATATTACTTAAGTTTAAAATATTTTATTATGCACTGCATGTATAAATATCTCTGTCCTTGGAAATAACCTCTGAGAACCGATCCCACCATTGCAATAAGGAAATTGTTGTAGCACGAAAATCGGTACAGCATAAGTGGAGCTCAGGTGAACCTGCTTTTCGTAAAAAAATATTGCTAGTATCATTTGAAGCACAAAGTATACCTTATATTGAAATAGCCATTTATAAGAAATCAATAAAAAAATATATAAATATTTTCAATAATAAAGTAGGTTATACTTACTTTACGTATATTCATTTTAAGGCTCCGCCTCTGTTGAAATTTAATTTTAATTTGCTTCTGTAAACAGATATGTCATTTATTAATTAACACAATGATAAATACTCTACAAAAATATCGGAGATATGTCAATATAAATACATACCTATATGACTTACATAACCATATGTGATATACGTATTTGCTTGTAATTTTTTTTAGCTTCTCGCTGTATTCCGCACATAGTATGGTAGAGCTAGCGTTACAACACTCCGTTCTCAATAAGACACTTCCGTTCCCCACTTTCCGCTGAATTCTGAAGGCATTGCGTGTTGAGCGGTGGGACTAAACGCCACTTACCGCATTACCAGAGCGATGTAATGAAAATATACCCGAGTGGAAATCAAACCCACAACTTGCGTTTCCTGCGTACAGTCGCACACTTGTGCCTTTACGCCACAATTCTCATATATTTTAATATAATAAAATATATTACATTATAATAACTAGAATATAAGATATATATAACAACATACACCTGTATCCCCAAGTTGAGATACAGACAATATTGACGGTAGCTAATGTGTCTGCGGCGTCCATTAACGCATTATATCGGTACGGTTATGGCGGGAAAATCGTTAGTGTCCTCTTCAATTGAATTAAATTGTTATTACGTAACTGTTCACAGGTTCGCTGCAATCCAATGTTATTGTGTATATATGTTATTTTATATTGCTATTAGATATTGATAGAGTCTTTTTCTTATTGTACGAAGATAGAAAGTAAAACAATATAAAATATAATTATCAAAAATCTCTCTAGATATTTTTTTAAAAAAACTTCCTTTTATTTAGCAATTGTTTCTTTGTATAATGTACAAGAACAATTGCACACATAATAAACCTTTTAAAAAATATTATACGTATGAAAACTAAAGCTTACTTGTAAGCTTTCGAAATGCTTAGCATTAGCATTAGAAGACAATAGATTAGGTTGCCGGAAGCTGAGTACTCAGTCGGTGACACAGTGAAGAGATGTAGTCCTTTGATCTCCTCGGTCCTTCGTGTGAAGGACTTTTGAATGGATCGCACATACGTATTATTCTCTGAGAACAGTTAAGTAATTAACCTTTAGATAAATTTTGTTTCATTACATTTGATTGATTGGTTGACATAATATTTTTGTTAATGGGTAATAATGAAAATTTCATTAAAATAGATAAAATAATATAAATAAAAGAAGAATAATATTAATAGAAATATAAAAGTTATAAGAGTTACAAGGTCGGCAGTACAGGTCATGGTCGGTGCAAGCTCAATTGAAACGGCTGAGCAAACAAGCGTATTGGAGTCGGAGAGCCCTCGGAAGTCGCCTCGAGTCCTCTTTTCAGTTAGTAGATATATGACGAATAGGCTTTTGATGTTATTATATACATATGTTATATTTAGTTCATTTGTCATTTAATATTTCATATTTCTTTTTCTTATCCAGCTCCAGTTTATTTAATTCCCGAGGTTGCTTTGAAATTATTTTTTTAAAGATAACTCCGTCTTATTGAAGTAAATGTTTTTTTATATAAGTTTAGTGTGAAAATAGATACTTTAGAAATGTATTAAATTTTATTGATTCTTGTTTATTTCCCGTAGATAACTACGGGAAATAAAATATAACATATTATTTCATTCCAAGACTATTTCCTATTACTACTGTGCCGTAGAGTCCCATAGATTAATATTGAAAATTCAAACCTATGTGTGCAATACATGATTACACTGGATGATGCATTGTTTTCCTTTCGATTAGCTCGTGTCAGTATTTTAATCAGGCCTTCACTATTACAATAGATACATTTACTTAGTAAGTTAGTACATTCGTTGTTGGTAGGAATGAAACTGAATATTTATTTATCAGAAGCATATCTTGACCTTTAAATATCAAATAGTAGAAGTTCTATGTATTTTCTATAATAAAAAGGTGAAAAGATGCATATAATATTTTTCGCTTCGAGCTTTTTTCTTTAATAGTTAAGAGAGCTTAAGGCTTGTAGAGGCATCGATGATCGGGTGTTGGAGCTTAACGCCGCGCTAAAATACTTATAAATAGTAATAGTGGAAAATATATGAAATGAAAATACGAATATATAAGTACTCCAACATTATGATACTTAAGCAGAAATCTTAAAATTTCAAAATATAAAGTATACACAATTATAAATCAAATAGTTTCGTTTCAAATGGAATCTCAAGGCACAGGTTGACAATGAAGCCCGCAATCCGACCAGTGATCACCCGCGGGGCTGTCAGCTGATTGCAATAAACTAAACTCTACATCGGCATGGATCGTTTCAATTGAACAATAATTGATTTATCGCTTAATCAAATACTGATTTAACATTTATAATGTTTTAATAAGGAATGTGTGTTTTGAATAGCGCGTTTGGGATTTGTCAGTCTGACTACCGTAACTAGGTTACGGTTATATTGTGTGAGACTCTAGAAAATTCGAGATAATTCTTTTTTCGTAATAAATAATTGTAAGACACTTCGTTTAGATATTTTTAACGTACATAATTGTGTCCACTAATACCTCTTAAAATTTGTAAGATGCTCCAAAATTACTTCAGAGGTTCTTCCGTTCCCCATTTTCCGTCGAATTCTGGAGGCATTGCGTGTTGAGTCATAGAACTAAACGCCGCTCTTTGCCTCGACACCAGAAAGAGGAAATGAAAATATTAAATATTTCTATTTCCTCGAGTGAGGATCGAACCCATAACTTGTCGCGTTTACATCCACACCTTTGTGACCGTGCCCCACGATTAGCCTCAAATACAATTGTACACACTCCTTTTTTTAGTAAAAAAAAAACGAAATAAATTAGAAGCCATAAAACTTACTCGTTTTGTTGTCATGATCTTTTATTGTATTAGTAAATTTTGATATCAACATTCGTAGCGTCTTTAAAATGTTTACATCAAAATGTAATATTGAAGTTGCTCCTAAGCAATATATTTCAGCTATCTTCAACTCCAAAACACATTAAACTAAAGCTAACTTCAACTTCATATAACACCTTTATCGAACAATAGTTGGATCTAAAGTAAATTTCTCATGTCGGTTATTTCCATTAAGCTTGCCTACGCTTTACGAAACTTATGAAAGGACTTAAAATGTAAAATCTATATTATACCACTTTATAAGTACAAGTCGAAACTTTTCGTATTCCTTAGAGAATTATTCATTTTATAATTATTGGCAAACCTTAATATTGCGAGATATGCGTGAGAATGCAAGCGCGACAGGTTGTGGGTTCGATTTCCACAAACGAAATATTTAGCGTAATTAATTGGATTAATATTAGACTAAGTATTATATAACATATATTATGTAAATATTAAAGTAACATTCAAATAGACAACTTTGACCTTAGTTTATCTTGGGTATAAATTATTTATAAGTATTTAACGTTGACGTGTGCTTAGAATAAAAAAGCGACACCCAATTGTAATATTATACAAGTTTTTGTTGTTACGGTTATTTGTATGCTTGGCGAGAATCATTCACATAATTTTGTCGTATATACCTAAACAATAAAAAAGAAATTTGAAACTTCCACATAGATAACCTTGTAAACGCACATGACCTTTGAGAATATATTTTCCAAACGTTTTCCATTTTTATTTACATGTTATATTGTATGTACTAGTATAAGTCCATTCAACATGTCATTCAATATGCCTCGTTTGAAAAGACGGACAGTAAAGGTAGAAGCCAAACAAAAAGATATTCATTTTTTTTATTTAGTCTCAATAAAACGTTGTGCATCCACTCCATTGTGGGGCAGTCGGTCAAATTTATTGTTTTATATCCATTTTGTCAGTACAAATCGCAAGTTTAAGTTCCCCCATCTAACACGTAATATTTGGGTGGGTGAATATGAAGAGCATACAGACGACAATGGACCCTCTCCGCCTACACTGTCATGTACAACGAATGCAGCATTTTTATTTGCACCGAAATTTAATAAAAGAAATATGCATAAAATTCTACGATTAAAATACAATCGATTAGTCGATTTAAAATATGCTTTCAAACGTATTTTTTTGTTGTCCCAGATTAATTTTTTTTTTGTATGTCTCGTACTGTACTAGTAAACAAAAGGAAATATAATTAGGTACCGCAATGTAATACTACTAGTACATAAAACAATATCCATACAGTACATATGTACATATATACTAACAAATACATGGCGCCAGTGTCAAGACGAAAACATTAAACAACGTTTGAATATCGCAACACTTTAGTGATGTTGGGTAATAATAATAAGTTATTCGTTAATTCAAAACAAAGCTGATTTGTATTAAAATATGATAAAATTTTAATATATAATGTATTTTATATTTACTAAACATATCTTAACAAGACGAAGCACGGCGTTGGGTTCTCGCACTCAATGCAATGCCTCGTCCAGTGGCAAGTGGGGAATGGAGTGTCTTACCACTAAGTTTACTATGCCACCCTGCTATAAGCGTGAAGCTGAAAAAAAATTTGCTCACGCTTTTAGAATGCAAACTCAAAGTCACGTGACATATGTATATTAGAAGATTAAAAAAAACTTATTTCCTAATATTAAATTTAAAATAATTTTAAAGCATATAATTTTAAAAAGAAATACATTAAAGCGTATTATACACTGTGAAGTAATTTTACAAAATAACAAGACTAATAAAGTATGTATTGTTATAAGCAAGAACTAGTAGTGAATGTATTAAAATGAACTATTTATCGACCTGTTTAGTTCTCTACACTACCTTACAATTCATATTGCATGTCCAGTACCGCACCGCCCACGGCGAACCACCTCGTTGGATCCGAATACTTTATTTACTGAACAACGAGCATTGTGTCTTCAGTAACTAATCTATGGCCGTAATTACTTTTACTTTACTTTAAATAAAATAATCTGCTTTCGCAAATATATGGATCAATAGTAAAGATATAAAGTTGTTTAAACTTACTTTTATCCCAGGCCACTGTAGCTCATTATAAGAAAGAAAGAAAGATAAAGCGCAGCGTTGAGATCCGCCATTCTTAACGTAATGTCTCGAATTTGAGCAGAAAGCAGGGTGCGTGTAGCGTCCTGGCATTTTTATGATCAAAGTATTATTCTCATCTAATAATTATAATGATAGGGTGAGAAATTTTTAAATGTCATTTGATCTTTGACTCTACTAATACTATTCATTTACATATTATATTGATTACTAAATTCATTTTTTTCAGCTTCACGCTGTATACAGGGGGAATTTAGTGCTAACACACTCCGTTCTCCACTTTCTATCGGATGAGTCATTGCGTGTTGAGTGCCGGAATCTAACGCCACAGTTCGCCTTGTTACCAGAGTGAGGAAATGAAAATATGAAAAATAAAATCATAATTAATTCTCTCCAGTGGGTATGGAACTCACGACCGTTGCGTTTACAGACACACGCTTATGCCACTGCGCTACGAAGATTTCTAAGGACTAAACAGGGTTAATGTTAAATTTATATCTTAAGACCACTAAGACCAGGTACTTGCACACTACATTACAATCAAATCTTATATTAAGAAAAGTATCTTATTCTACACAGTCGTCATAGGTCAAAGGTTACAGAAAACTAATAAAATATATCTAAATGCGTTTCTGTTCAAGAAGAAGCATAAATCTCACACCCTTTCCATTTAAGTCATTTGAACTTATTGCGATCCCTTTTTGGTATTCGACTAACTTAGTTCAGGTAATAAAGGCATCCTGCGGCAATGTGGCCTAAATACAATTTAGCAATATTTTAACCGTCTAATTGACTTGTAATAATTGAGGCGAGTTGTGGTGCAGGGGCACAAGCGTGTAGCTGTAAACGCAGCTGGTTGTGGGTTCAATTTCCATTCGAATTGAAAATATTAAATATTAAATATTTTCAATATTTTTTATTAAATATTTTCTCACTCTGGTGACGAGGCAAAGCGCAGCGTCGAGTGCCGCCACTCAACACGCAATGCCCCCAAGAATTCGGCGGAAAGTGGAAAACGAAATGTCTTAATGGAAACGAATGTGTCAACACTTGGTTTCCTTTACCCTACCCTACCCTACGCTACTATGTGCATGAAGCGAAATAAATAATTAAGACTTTTTCATATCACTTAGCTATTATTAGTTTTTGACATAGTGATTTGTATTTTAATTGCATAACACATTTTTAAAAGTCATTAAAAGTTTGTAAGAGCAAAAAAGTACTTTAAAGTTTACAAAGTTATGGTTTTCCTCCCCTGATCGTGCCGTGCAAGCACACATAGTACGTAGTAAGTGTCAGTAGTAGTCTGCATCGTATATCATTACCATCCTGGGCCCGAACGTCCATTAACATCGCTTCGTGTTGCCCGTTGCGTGACTTCAAACATTTTGTAAGCCCTACTAGTGCTGGACTTAGAATATTCTTTTAGAAATGGTGTTGTGTTTCTTCTGTATTTATATATATAAATAAACTATTTTAATACTTAATAGCTTATTATATTGAAGCTTCAAAATATACTTTATATTAATATAGGTACACACAAAACTAATGAAATAATTTATGTAATGTGTGTAATTTGTAAAATAAGAGAATATCGACCCTTGCACGTTCCAAACGTAATTACTAGAGAATAATTGCACCTCTATTTAAGGTACAGAGCCAATTTGTTCAACTAGTTAGAGTAGACAGTTTTTGTTAAAAAGCCGCTTTTGAAATTTTTGTTAAAGTTTTAGGTTTTACTGTTATGGGTATGTTAATTTAAATGAAAACTTATTTGAAATTACATTATTCGTATGAAATATAATATGTAAATTTATAATTTTTCAATTAATTATATTCAAATTCTGAATATTTTATGCTCATCTAATAAAATATTTGAAGTAAGGTACACGTATAAGGATCCAAATTTACAACATTTAGCATAGCATTGGATATGGCGTAAAAAATCTTCTGCTTTCTAATAAAGAGGAGAAAAACGTATATAATAACGTTAACAATCAACAAATTTCCAGATATAATTATATAAGGGACATGCTTGGCATGTGTCTCCTCGTAAAATATCTTAAAAATATTTAAAGGCTGTTAATAAAAACTGTACAACTAATTAAAACAAAGTTGAGTTTCTTCTTAACTTCATCAAACAAGGCGTTTACTAGTCGCGTTTTTAATGAAGACAAACGTGATAACGTGACAAAGTGTTAAATCTCATGAACCAACAATGACATAGACTAAATTACTTTTAGAATACGATAACTATTTGGTATGGTAAATACTTAATATTATAGTATAATAAATATTATATTTATATTTTAAACAGTTTTACTTCCAAGGGACTATTATTAAAATAATATTAGTTATTCGTTTCTCAAGTTGTGTTATAAGAGGAAATAGGTTATGCCTACAGCCGTTACAAATATCTTTATTTTCTTCTACAAAGTCTGATAACATAAAATAGTTTAGTGATCGCTTGTGAGTTAGTATTGATTAAATATGTCCCAAATGAACATCTGGAGAAAATACGCCATATAATATGGCATTTTTTTACATTTAAAAATTTAAATAAAATTAAACAACTTAATTATATCAACTCGGGTACTGTAATTTTATGGAGGGTTACTTTAGAAGTATACTAATCAAAAACATAAAAAAGTATCTACCACACAAGTTAAAGCAAGACTACTGCTAGCCAAGGTACCTCAATATACCTATGTAATATACTTATATAATGAGGTAGCTTAGGTAGCTAAATCTCATAGATAGGCAGAAAGAGGAAAACATAGTCATGTACCTATATTCTAAATCTAGGGCTAGATGTTCACCCTTTTTACCTCGCATATGCTGTAACCAAAAAATATTAGTATTGTACGTATAAAAGAGAATTCGTACAATTGTTCATATGATTATGATATATACAAATATATAAACATGGTCCTCGAATCCTTGGTGGGTAATTACATCGTAATACGGCCCATAAATTTGGAGTGCCGTAATACACACTACTATAAATATTATCGAAAGTGGTGACTTACCAGTCGCTAGACAGTTAAAAAAACAACCAGTAATGGACCATTAACGCTGAACTGGTATCAAGTTGTCTATTTTTACATTTTAGTCTTCTTTCATAAATGTCGATGAGGCCGATAAACACGACAGGTTAACATTCGTGGGGTCGACTCTGACTCGAGGTTCCCTCTGCCCGCACATAGCAGGATTGCTATGTGCAGGATTCAGCGTGGAGCTAAAAAAAATTGATTAATTATTTACGAAAATATACTAGTTCTATGAATTGTTAGTTAAGGTTTTTTGCTAATTTATCAAATTATTAAAAATAATTAAGAAATAAAAATTTTATTTAAACATTAGTATACGAACTGAAATGTACGTAATGTATATTTTATTATGTAAAGCAAATATCCTTTGTTACAAAATATACGATACGGATAGAGAAGTATGAAATTTGACACAGCTATTGTTTATATAGAGAAGGAGGGCAGAATAATAATGATTTTTAAAATAATGTATATAAAAGTATACACTACCATATGTTTGACGATATTACATTTTTGTATAAAGTGGCATACACGTTACTATGGCAACGCGTATTATTCGTTTCAATATGTTCTCTTGTTTTATATATGCGAGCTCTAACGGAGTTTGTACATCCATTTATATTCAATTCAATTCTCATTAAATATTCAATTAATTGATATAAATTATGTAGGAATTAAAATATGTTCATGTGCTTTAATTTACATAGTATTTTAATAAAATACGATTTTTTTTTCAATTTTTGAATTGGCTCTTAATCATTAGTTTAAACTTCGCATAATGGTTAAACTTTGTTCAAAATTTAATACCTAACGCGTACCGTATTTTCAAGTTTAATTTGTTTACATAATAGGACTTTGTAAGTTGTTTTGTTTCTGATAAATTAGATAATTATCTAAGGTATAGTAGCTATTTATTACAAAATTCTGCTAAGCTTTTATTTATATAAAATAAATGTTTAGCATTTTTTTATATTCTACTACTTCGGTAATGCTGCATATAGAGAATAATAGAGAAACTTTGTAGCTATTAGTTAGTCGTGTACAAATGTCATATCTACTTGCTTATAAAAGTAATACTTTATTATTCGTATATAAAAATATTTACATAATGACTCGTATGTAGCATACAATTTTCTATATACAGGTATTTTTATATGGTCCAACCGGCACGAGTGACTGGACAACAATTATGAATTTCTGTCTATCTTAAGCAAGTTAGAAGAAAGCAGTGCCTGAGACCTACTATTTAGGTGTAGCGGGTTAGCTTAAGGGTCCTTTCTAAACTTCAGGGCTCGAACTAAACCCAACATGACTCTGCTAGTAAAAAAAGTTCCTTTTAGAAATGTATTTATGATAGTTCTTTTTTGTTAATCTGGCCAAATAGACTCACTGTACATCTACGATTTCTTATACTTTAAATACGCATAGACTGGAGAAAAATCTTTGAATCTGTTTTATCTTTTGAGGAACGGACCCCTAAAAAGATTAATAATATAATTTATAACTTTTTAAACTTATAAATAACCTATTATTCTCTCAAGTCACATCCATTAATTAGAAAATTCAAGTTTCTTTTTTGTTTCAAATATTGCATCATTCAATTAAGACATAAATTTAATATGTAATCGATTTCTCGTGTTCATTAAATACTCATTCCAAAAACATGCCCTTTAGGGGCTAATAAATATTCAAGTTGTCTGAAAAACTACTGCCAGACTTGAAATAACTCTTCGTACCTTTATACTTGCATATTATAAACATGTTTTAAAATATACCACACCGGTTTTGATGAAATAACTAAAATTAAAAAATTTTAAAACGTTCTCTTGATAGGTTTTGTTCTTGTAATACAATTACAAGAACAAAACTTATCAAGAGAACGTCCCAGAATTTTTATGCTAAATAATTTTTGACAATTGACAAATATTACTCTTTTAAAAGAAATAATATTAAATAAAATAAAGTGATATCATAGTGTTTTACGTATTAAAATAAAAGTTACGCGATATATATTGTTATTATAAAAATATAATGTTCTATTCTATTTTAAAGGAATATAAAAAAATAAAAATAAAACACTAGGCTAGTGTAGACCCCCTTGGGCGGGCTTCAAGAGGTGACGGTTCGAGTGCCACTGCGCTCAAAAAACATTTGAACATAGAATACGCTTCTATATAAAAATAATAAATTTTATTGTATTATATAAATATGATGTCTTTTTCACATATATATACATTAGATTGTTTCGTAATTCGTAGATATAAGCTTAAATATGTATTAGAGATTATCAATTCGGCCCCAATATTACCCGTGGGATGTATTTTATTTTATGACTTTGGAATTTTATAGACACTTCCAAGAACTTTAAATACAGATCAAATTTCAAAACATTGCTTATAAAATAGGATTGGAATATTTTACCCTACATCAGTAAATTGTTTTCATATGTTTTTTCGAAAAAGTCATTAATCCTTAAGAAATTCATATTAAAAAGAATTTAGTATCGTAATTGCGCGTTTTCATGGTTAAATGAAAAAAATATATGATAATATATACATACTATAAACATACATAATATAAACAAATAACAACATTATCTCCTTTGCGTCACGCAGTCGGATAAAAAAGGTAATAGCGTAATTAAATTGAATAAGGTACTGTGTACAGAGCTATAGTAAAATTTAACAATTTTACAATAGGTATATCTGACACTAGGTTCTCACTATCTGACCATGTAGCTGCATTTTATATCTTACTAGCGGCCCGCTCGCGGTTTCACCCGCGTGTACTATGTTATTATTAATTTCTGTCTCCATGACTACGTCCTAGTGACGTCTATGCAAAATTTGAGACTCCTAGCATTTGTTGTAACGAAGTTTCATACAAACTTTCGACCCCAAAAACAACCTCTTAGAAGTCGAATATTGCGAATTCCCGTCTTAGCGAGCACCTAGGTCCTATAAGTAACTCCTATGCAAATTTTCAGATCTCTAGCACATGTAGTTTCTGAGATTTCGTGATGAGTGAGTGACCTTTCGATTTTATATATATAGATTACAATTTATATTTGTAATAAAATATAAAATGTATGTAGGTATGTACCTATATAAAATTTATATACGATATTTCATCAAAAATAGTTTAAAATAAATACAAGTTACATCTACAAAGTCCAACGCAGTAAATATTTATTTGACGCGGCAAACGCTAGCAACGTTAAAAATGAGAAATTTCGTAAGTCTTAGTTTTCACTTTATTTTTTGCTATCACGTTTTTAAGAAAAACACTTTTTTCTATCAATTCAAAAGCGTTTCAACGCAATTCATTCACATTTATTTTCGGTGTTCAAAGCAAAGTGGAATCCATTAAGATTCGGTGAAACGATATGCTCTCGGAATGTTATTCTGTCTCTTTCACTTGGAATTTTATCGTCCCTTTTGTAAAAAAAATAATAATGAAAGTGCTTTAGTTAAAAAGACTTAGCCATTTTAGAAAATACGCACAAAAAATATCTTTCCTTATAATGTAATGAAATTTAAAAAAAAAGTAATTCTCAAATTCATTTAAATTAAGACTAATCTTCATTCGGTTACTTCGTATAAAAATATAAAAATATGAATTTAACTTATTTACCTTTAATACCATTACTACAATATTCATTTGCAAATACTACCTATATATAAAGCATGTAGGGAAAAATAGTCGAGTGAAATTTTGATCTTGAATTATATCCCATAAAGTCGAGAACGACGTATTACTTAATATTAAACTTGGCTCTCATTTCACATTTATGTTTTTGATGGGATCTTCTATTATAATAATTAATAGGTGAAGCAAACAGTGTCTGTCCCTTCTTGAAAATAATGTGTGTGCGTTGAAGGATGAAATTTTGCATAGTTATAGTTTATAAGGAGAGGAAGTGTAAAATTATATATTTTAAGTAAAATATGAATAATACTTAAATAATTAATTCTTTTTCACAAACCTATAAAATTTGAACGTAGTGAGATTAAATTTAAATTCTGATACGTTTCTTAAAAAAACTTTTTTTTTTCCTAACTGTGGAATAACACTTTAAAAACGTTAAAAACATGTTTGAAATTATAAACTTTTCTACAAAGTGACGTACACGTGGCTATGGCAGCGTGGAACGGGACGTTTTGTACGCGTCAAATCGTTCTCTAATTAAACTGTATTTTCAAAGAAAAACTTTACCATATCATTCGTATGTTTTCTACTATACGTGACACTGGCAGATTATTTTGTGCCTGTCATCGCAAAATCAGACCATTAAAAAAAAAAAAAAAATTCAAAGAAATCGAAGAATAATTATAATTAAATCCTGTTGAATACAGTGTCCAGTTAAATTACTAATTCATTAAAACAGCAGTACAAAAAGCTGGAGGTATGCAATGTGCAGCATATAAGCATTCATTTTTCCATCATTAATATTCTCATACATTTTTTGCAATTACCGCTAATGCTATGTCAATGAGAGGAGGTTTTTACTTGTTCCGTTGAATATATTTACATTTTATTTAATACAATGTTTATAATGAACATTCAGAGGTTTGCTTGCATTGTAGGTATATTATATAAGACATTGGTAACATCTAAAGTTGATTCGGGGTGTGCTTTTTAATTTTTTTTGTTTTTTAAAATTAGCTTTTAAAATTCAAGAAACACAAAAGGCAAAAAATTAATCTCAGATAATTTAGTTTCTTTTTAACATTATGAAAAGCTATTTTTATAAGATTATTTTCAGCTTCACGCTGTATCCTGCACACAGCAAGATAGGCAGCTGTAGCTGTGTGAAAACGTGGTAAAACATAAAAGTGCTATATCGCTTTCAACGTACGAGTACATATATATATATATATATATATATATATATATTTACTCACTTTTATTAGAGCACTAAAGTCTTAGCTTGAACGATAATGAGTATTACTTTAATAAACGCTGTCATAAGGACGTTACATGGAATGATGATACATTTTAAGAACCGGTTTCTATAATGAGGAGTTCAATAGTCAATACTGTGTTATTTTTATTTCAACGAAAATGTTCAAATTTAATTTTAAATAAACCCACGGTCAATTTCATAATTAATATAATTTTATTTATAAAAGTGTATTTTATTTAAGCTATGCTTAGCCAGTTTCCAAGTACGTTTTAACACTATTAAGATCTCTCGTGATTATATAAATAAAATCATGGAAATGATATGGTTAATATAATATGAAAAATATAATTTTTCAATCCAAAAACTAAAAGACATATTTTAAGCCGTCATGGCGCAGTGGGTAAGCATGTTACAGGACACGCGACGGTTGTGGGTTCGATTCCTACTCAGGGTATATTCGCTCCGATAATAAGGCGAAGAGAATCGAGATAAAGTGTTCTATATGTGTGATTTCCAAGAGGATATGTCAACTATTATTTTTAAATAAATTGCTTTCCTTCTTTTTATTACTTAGGCATAAAACAATTCCCCGTCCCTTCGACTTCACACTTAAGAATTCAATTAATCTACTGGCATCTACCGACCGAGACACTCGTGACTAGTGATTTCTTTTTTATAACAAAAGCTCCACACCCGATATTCTTATAGAAATAAGAATAAGACAAACCTTACAAAAAGTAACGGGCCCCGAACAATGAGCGATGATACGGATTTATCTCATAAATTAACCAGTAGGATCATCTCATCAACCTCATCGCTTTAACTAAGAGGTGTGTCACGACGATGAAGGTGCACTAGTAGAAAGAAGTTTTCTCTGTTAATATAAAAAATTGAAAATAATAAATATAGGTACAATAGTGTTGAAAATGTATCAAAATGTGAAATCATATTGTACGGTAGTTTGTTTATAAATGTAGTACATGTACATGAGGCGTGACAGGTTATGGGTTCGATTCCTACTCGAGAAAATTTAATATTTCATATTTTTATTTATACACCGTGGTAACGAGGTAAAGCGCGGCGTTGAGTTCCGCAGAAATTCAGCGGAAAGTGGGTAATAAGAGTGTCTTGGCACTGGGTTCCCAAGTTCCCTCCGCCTAGCCTGCTATGCGAGATATAGGTGATGCTAAAAAACCGGCCAAGTCGGAGAAGACTTTTAGTTTTAATATCAGATTAACGTCTATTCTTAACAACAAAATTAATTGTTCCCAGTATCGCCCGAAGATATTCCAATATACAAAAGAATTTAACGTATAGACGTATAACTAAGCAAATTCCTTCATATTTCTTTGGGAACAACAAAGAACGTTCCGTGACCTTTAGGCCAGCGCAGACGCTGAAAGAGAAAAAAATCCAAGCACGAGCAAATGAAATCGAAATACAGTCTGGTCTCAGGCAAGGTCTCGGAGTAAGATATAGCATTTTGATTAACTGTTGTCGGACGACGGCCTGTGATGTATACTTGCGGATCCCTTTGATATATTTTATCTTGATGGTTTTTCGTAAAAAGTTTATTTTAAATGTTTATTTTATGTAAATAGCACTTGTTTTTTAACAACATCTAAGTTAAAAGTTACGGAATAAAGTTTTATTGCCATATAAGAAAAATTGGCAAAATGTCATTCTTCTATTTTTATTTTTCCAAACGAAGAGTATTCACTATAATATTAAATAACGGTAAACCTAACTCTAAATTTGAATATTAAGAGGTATATTGTAATTAAAAATGTCGATAAAGATAACATTATCGTATTTAATAAATTAAAGCAAAAAAATTACTCGCATCGCCGGTTCAGTCCGCCCGGTTTTTTTGCAGTAGAATTCCAATCTTCGAACATGACATAATAATTAAATTCCTCACTTGACTTGATATATGTATTTTAGTATCATATTTCGCTTTTAGTAAATAATAATACCTTGTACTTTAATAGTAACTTTGAAAGCCTTTGTTGTTTTCATTTCTTCTTCTGTTCTTAACATTATCTCGCTGAAATGTATCCTTGAAAACTACCTCCTACCTAAAAATACTATAGTACCTCTAAAAATATGTGTATAAAGTTTCATGATAATCTGTTGAGTAGTTCTGCCGTGAAAGTGTAATAAACAAACTTACATTCACATATACGAGTATACCATTAGAGAAGAAATAATGATGATTATATACAAGCGTCCTGAAATTAAGAGAATTCTTAGGATTATTTTTGTTACGGGTTTTATAATTAGACATTACCATCGTAGCACACCCCTTTTATTGCTCTATAATATTATTTGAGGGCCAGAACGCGTCACGCTTTCCTTGCTCTTTAAAGGGCACGACTTCGGTAAGACATCGTATGTAATATTTATCGGATTTTTTGCCACTTACATTTATGGCAGAAATCTATAAAAAAGAAAATCATATTCGCCCCATTAATTACCCCACTGTATTAAAATTACATGTATTATTTATACAAATATTTTTTTAATGCAAATTATGCGTCAGCTTATGACGTTTTCGGTAAAAACTTTTCGTCTTTAGGGTCTAACATTTTTCAGTGCTTGTTTGTAGTTGCAAAAATACTTGTAAGTAATATAGTTTCAATATCGTATCGCCTACTTTAAAGGGTTCTATAGACCCCCAAAAGTAGCAAATTTCCTATTCTTCGTAATTATACAAGTTGGTGGGTAGCGCCCTACACGCGGCACGCGATTTACAAACTAGTGTAAGAAAAAATCATTGATGAATAAACATTTTTTAGTTTAGCTTCACGCTGTATCCCTAACGGGACTAAACTATTTAAGACAGCCTGTTTTCCATTTTTTGTACAATTTTTGAGACATTGTGTGAAGTGACGAAACCTAACGCCGCATTTTACCATATTTACATAGATACTTCATGAATATATCCACAGCCGTCGTACTTACAGTTAGTCCCTAAAACAAAAACATATAAGTAAAATACTATCTTAACAAATAAATATAAAAGAATGTTTAGAACATTTATTAAATATAACTTTAAATTAGATTCGTTTAAGTATATGATACTGATAGATATTTTGAACTCATTAGGCTAGACGACCTTAAAGCATATCAAGTTTAATAATAAATAAAAGTCAATAGCCGGTGTTCGACGATCATATTAAATGATAGGTTTGTAGCGTCTAAGTTGACCCTCGCTTCGTTATACCAAAAGTTGTAAGTGGACAGTACGGTCAACAAGTCTTGGCCGCTCTGAAATTAGCTACACATGGCTGCGCAGATTTGTTTTTAGGATTTTAGATTTTAAATTATTTATTACCTTCTTGAATGAATAATGCTCAAAAGTTCAGAAAACCTAAGTACAAAGCGGCCACAACTTGTTGACCGCACTGTATATTCCATGTAACACAAGACCGGGTTTGTCAACTCGACCGGCGGCCGCCTCGGTCCCACTAGTTCAGTACCGGCCAAGTCGCGTAACGGACGCGCATCTACTCTATCGAACTTCACTTTACGTGTGTGGGAACCCTGTGCAACAGTGGAGTGTGGACTGAGTGCATAGGGTGTCAGTGCTTTTGGCGGGAGAGGGAAACTTGTATTGATATCGCTTTCGTAATTCCGTGATAACAGTAAGTACAGTTTTCATTTATCTCTTGTCTGAAACACGGTTATCGAACTGCCTTTCACATGTTAATTTATTTTACGTCTTTTGTTTTGGTTGTGTAGAGTTTTTTTTAGTGTACTTTTGATTTATTAGGACATATTCGTTGCTGTCTTTTACATCTTTTTTGTAGCTAGTTGTATATTTATTATGTGACTATTAAATATGTTTTAGTATTAATAATATATTTATTGTTTCTGTTAATAATGGAATACTTAATTTTACTCTTATTATATTACAATGAATATTTTACATGGAATCGAATATGTTTTCATTTTTAGTTGATTTATTCAGTTCATGCTTTAATTATGACGAGTCGAGCGTACCCAGCATTTATTTTTATATAGTTTATTATATAAGGTATATTCATCAATTGAGAAGGTTATTTTCATAAAATGTCATTTTTACTATGAAATAATATAATTTATTATATATTTATATTTGTTAAAAATAACTGATTAAAAAGTTCATATTATGTACGCCTAAGTTTCGTTAGTATGAAATATTCGTTGAACTCTTTCGTATGCATGACATGCGCCTGCGCGGCGTTATTAATGCTACAGGCCGGAGATACAATGCAAAACTAGAACAAGAAATGTAAACGTTTTTGTATGATTCATACAAATTTATGAATACCTGAGAATTTCATATATCAGCTGAAGGTTTTTTAAATCCACTCCTAGGAGCCTGAACGAAATAAGTATTTTCCAATTTTATTTAGCAAATCAACCAATATTAACGAAAAAAAAAACGTTAATAACACAAAAGGCAAAGGCAGTGCTAAATATATATGAGAAAATCGTGAGCCCTCCAAAGCTATTAAGGATAATAAGAGACTGAAGTATGTATATCGCGCTATAAGACAAAACTTACGAGCTACTTGAATAGCCAATTACAATAGCAACGCTTCCCAAGTTAGAATACGGACGCTTCCTTAGTTAGAATACGGACCTAGCTAAGTTAGGGCTTACCCATTCCTTACTGATTCTCCTTGGCGGCCCATTCGTATTTTCCAAGGCAATTTAAAATAACTACCTGTTTCTTCGCATTACCTACTGTGCAATAAGTTGTATATTTTTCTCTTTTACGAACCAGCTTTATTGTTAGTAATGAAAATATATTTGATTTAATACTAATTGTTATTTGCAAGTAAACATTATATACAAATCAATAATTTTCTCATTTTTCAACCAACTAATTTTCCCATATAAACTTTGTATAATTTAAGTGGACAACTTGGAAGGCTGTTAATCCTCCTATTTTACAAAAGTAAATGATTTATTTAATTTACTTTCTTTCTTTATAGTTTTTGCAGCAATTGTTAGTTTTTATTTTCTTCATCTTGTTGGTCGTTACTTTTTATTGTTTTTGCAACATGTTGTTCTCATTGTAGTGAATTTCGAATACGATTGACCTTCTTGAAGAAAGAGAATTGAGAACCAAGTTAAATGTTCACTGAAGAATGGGACCTATATGGGTTCCGAGTTCTGTGTTCCCTCCAGATAAAGACTCAGTCTTTATCCGAGGAATACCTGTAAAACACCTGTACCTCAAATATATTTTTCATTTTCATAATCTAGTAAAATAAAGTTCACCACTTAATATATAATATTTTAAATCCGTGTAAGAGTGGAAAACGGATTGTGTTGACACAAAATTTTCTTCTCTTCGAAATTTTTGCTACGAAAAAATAAAACTGAAAAAAAAAGAGATAAAAATATCTACACAAAACTAGTAAAAAAAATGAATACCACCAATTTTTGATATAATAAAATACAACGCTATGTAGATGTATAACATCACAATACAAAAGTAATAAATAATGGGGAAGTGGTCAACCCTCGGGTCTTTTTGTTGACTAATTACGCAAAAATTATTCTTTTCACACAATTCAACAGGAATGAAAAACTCATTTTCATAATTAATGTTTGGATTATATTTTTGATTACGTAAAATAATTCATATTTTTATAAAGAAAAAAAGGAGGATTGGAGTGTCTTAACACTAGATTCCCTCTGCCTACCCTGCTCTGTGCGGGATACAGTGATGCAAAACAAAAACTATTTTTTATTTACAAATGTGTTAAAGTAATTCGATTTAAAGTTCGATATTATTTTTTTATACTTTTAACTGAATTATTGTATATGCATGCTCATGCATAGAACCAGGTTTATTAGGTACTTTTATTACTTTATCAATATACAACGTATATTACGTACGTAAAATGTACCAACGCTATATGGAACGTGTTAGGTTGACGAAAATACTTGTAGCAAGGCTATTTTAACTAAATCTAACGCCATAGGGCTAAGATGTAGGGCAATGTGTACGTGCTCTACATTATTCATTAAACTCAAGTCTGACACAAAATCATTAGTATACCTACGGTGACTCATTAAAAGAAATTTCAAGCGTATTTTATAGAATTTTGTATACAATGACTCAATGCTGAAGTGATTACGTGATTTTATCATGTTATTTATGTTTTAGTTGGCGCTTTTTGATAATACATTTCAGTTCATTTTATAAAGACACATTTCTACAGTATTTTAAGGTGACTTTTAGTTAACTATTTCAATATATTTCAAACTAATTAGAGTGTTTTAAATTTCTGTATTTCAATATGGACGGATTTTATAGTAGCTGCCAGTAGTGTAGAGGATATTTATAATATTGAAGCTCCATAAATAACACTTGTTTTTGTATGACATACATAACGTTTAATTGATTATTTTTTTTTATGCCAATAAACTATATATTGAGTGAAAAAATGGTCCATTTCAGGAATTTCTGTACATTTTGTGGTGCCACACCCAAACTAGCTTGGGGTATTGGATAACGATACATTGTCGACTCGACGACGACGATAATTTTTTGTCCTTATATTTAGGTAAATTGCATCTCTAGATATTTATTTTATATAATAATGTTGCTATTTTTATACTTTAATGAAAAATGCGGTATTTTTTCTTTTTCAAATTCCTTTAGCACATAATCATAAAATCGCATATTAACAATTTCGCGGTCCGTTCCTTGCTATAGATTCTAAACGATTAAAAAGGTCCGTGCCTGGTCCACTCTCGACTTACATATGGCCCATGATTTGTAGGATCATTAATCTTACTTAGGACTTACGACCACCGAGAGCGAGCGTTGGTGAAATTATCAAAAATACTTTAAACTGACTTTTTACAATAGTAATAGTCTCTTTTCTGAATATTCTGGTTTTAGATAGAAAACGGAGAAAAAATACAGCATATTCGTCTTTCTTTGAAAGTAACTTTCGTAGAATTTTTTTACCTCATATCTGTATAAATTTTCTATATAATACGTTTTATGTTGTACACATTGCTAACGTAACCTTTACTGTTACTTTACGACGTTTTTCATTTGCAAATAGAATAAAAGACTAAGGTCTACGTTATCAGTATCAATCAATATAAGCCCACGCATGACGTGTCAGTTAAAGTTAGTAGTAGAGTAGTTCCCGGTAACTGACGCGACACCTAGTCACTGACTCTACTGACTGCTGTGCCCTTGAGAATCTGGTCGATAAACGAAATACAAATGTCAGTTGTATTTATTCAATTTCATAATTAAAAAAGGTTTCCATTTCGCGTATAATATCGCATATAAATGAATAAAGTTTTTCGTGAATTCTATTTGGATAAGGTGAATGTAATTTTATTAAGTGAAATTCATATAGGTATATGTATTTATTATGCGTAGGTACTGCAGCTACGTTCCAATATGTTCGCTCTTTGTATATTTCATGAACAAGTTTTTCCTTTTTTAATATGAATAGTGAAATCAGCTCCTGTTATATCAAAAGTGAGATATTATATAGAATTAAATTAGTACAACTTATTTGTACTGCTTTGCTTATAATAATGATACCGTTTTTAAAAGTTTACATGATTTTTTAAATATTATTCTCAAATATTAATTTAAGTAAGTTATGTTATGTACAAATATTATTAAATTGACTTTGGTTTAATATACTTTATTATATTATCATTATATCTAATGTTTTTTTAGTAGAGTAAAACAATTCACATCATTGTGCCATAACGTGGCATGTAAATGGAATGGATATGGAGTCCTCTAGGACACAGAGATTATATTATGTAAATTATATTAATATGCTCTGTTAGATCAAGAACGGTGTTGAGTTCCGCCACTCATCGCTCAATCTCTGGGAAATTGGGCGCAAAGTAGAGTCGCAATGTCTTAACATTAATCTCTCTGCCTAGCCTGCTATGTGAGAGAAAGCTGTTTTTTGTACATTTTTTCTTTTCTCTATAATATAATAATTGAAGCTTACATTTTTTTACATAAATTGTACAGCTTAAAGCTTTTATACGGCGAGGATTATTTATTTTGTGTCCTTAAGTGTCAAGTACGCGTCAAAGCGTTATAGTGTTACAATTTCAATTTCAGTTGATATTACGTCGATAGCATCAGATCATTTCGTAACCTTCGCCTTGTGAGTGGTTTGTAACACGCAACTCTGCGCCACATTTTAGATTTACAAGTAGCAGATTTTCTTGTATATAGAACATAAATTTAAACCAACATACGAAAATAGCAACTCAATATATTTATGCGGTGACAATAATGTTTTGTAGTATACAATGCTATTTCTATGTTCTATTATGTAAAAACAACTTCACGCTGTATCCCGCATTTAGTAGGTAGGGTAGGCCTGTGATTACCCAACGCCTAGTGCCTAGTGTTAAGACACTCCGCTTCCCACTTTCCGCCAAATTCTGGAGGCATCGCGTGTTGAGTGGCTGAACTCAACGCTACATTTCTAAGAATACTAATATTAATAGTTAGATATTTTGTTTTTCTTTAATTTTTATAGGTTTTTTTTATATACATATAAATTATTTACTGTTTTTAATTTATTAAAGTTTGATTGTCTTTACAATTAATACA
Source organism: Heliconius numata (assembly GCA_016802625.1). Taxonomy (NCBI): domain Eukaryota; kingdom Metazoa; phylum Arthropoda; class Insecta; order Lepidoptera; family Nymphalidae; genus Heliconius; species Heliconius numata. The sequence goes on along the minus strand of JAEBDU010000106.1, from coordinate 613,351 downwards.
TATATAAAAGCTACAACAATGATCTATATACATAGTATAATGTTTCTTGATTATTTCGATTTCTAAGAGGACTTACCAAGTATGCTACTGAGTCTGCCTTCTTGGAAGTCAGATGATAGCAGGTGTGAAAATTGTACCTACTACGATGTACAGTCACCTGACAAATTTTGAAATAATTCTCAATAAACCCATATCTGCTTATTTCAAGAATTCGTATAGTTACATTTCCACGATCGGTTACGCAAGCTAAATGTTTCCTTCATTTGCTTTGAATCATTCAGGAAAGCATCTTCCACTAGGCCGGCTACCACATAACCTGCCTTATAAGAAAAGTTATTTAGTATCTAACATCCTCCGCGTAAACTCGACTTTATCTCTTATGGAATAAGAATTAAGAAATACATTCAGTTAAGATTATTAATTCATATATCCATAAATGGGAAACTAGAAATATTGCTGGCGGCGTGAAACAACTTGGTAAATGTGGACAGCATCATAAGTTTGATAAAAAGTGTTTCTTGAGTAAGCTACAAGCAGTGACATTACGCAATACTGCTGAACAAATAAATATAATCTTGATTATGTAAAGCCAGAGTAAATTGAGCCAACAAAAAACACATGGTGTTCCTTTTATTACACTAATGTCAATAATTATGACATATGAATAGAATACTTTCTAATCTTCCACTGAGCATTAAAATATCATCATTTCGCAAAATTTAGCATTTGCTCTAGCTCATTGAATATGACTTAGTCATTACTCAATAGTCATTGTTGAATCATTTTTGTAGTAGCAATCGAATAAGATGACAAAGCAATGTGATGTTTGACATATTTAGCTTATGTATTTATCGATGTACAACTACAATTATATAATATCTAGTACTGTATTTATAATGGAAGGCATCGAGAATATTAAAAATAATTATAATGTTTACTAAAAAAAACCACTTCTTCAATTTCAATGATCAGAATGAGAACCTAACCAAACTTTCTTCAAACAATTCTTTTTGTGTACATCCTTTCCAATAAAAAAAGAATAATCGAAATCAGTTGGCAAGATATTGAGTTATTCATCTATTTGTCGCAATTTTCATAAGAAGAGAAATTGTAAGAAAAACATTTGAATCCCATCTCCCTTTTAACCTTTTCATTTTGGTCAGGTAATAAGCGTAGATTAAAATCACATGATTGTACCACTTTATTAAATTGAAAAAACAATTAATTATTTAACTACTGGTATTTTTGTTCTATAAACAAAATACATTAACACTCAAAATTTCTCAATTCCAAATAAGAAAAACAATTGAAAATAGAAAAATTACATACAATAAACAATTTGATTGCATCACCATAACAATATAGAGCAATTCGTGACCGGAGACAAAGCACTCAATTCTCCTATATACCAAGCAATATGTCACAGTACAGGATCAGATAGCATGCGATGGCAATAACGGTCAGCGTCGGGACAACGGATTTATCGCCGCGGAGTAGATAATAATTGTTTTCTCGATATCGGTAGAAGTGGATCGTGGGCGCTCCGTACAAAGGACTCGCTCACGCTGTCTTGGAGCAATCGAGTGAAGACGGACTTGATTTGAATAGATGCTGAGATTGTTATTTCTAGAGGGGTTTTTTATGTGCACGCGAATGAGAAATACGATTTTCAAGTGAATTAAAATTATATAATTTAACTATTTTATTTATAATAATAAACATTATCCAGTAGTGTCGCGGGGGTAGAAATGTGTGACTGTAAAAGCGACTGGTTGTGTTCGATCCCTAGGACCATTAATAGGAAATGAAATGTTTAATATTTTCATTTCTTAGCTCTGGTGTCGATGCAAAGCTCGGCGCGGTAATAAGCAATGCTTTCAGAATTTGGCGGAAAATGGGGAACGGAGCTACGTTCCCTCGGTCTACCATGCTGTGTGCGGAATACAATTTGAAGCTAAAAAACTCCTGTATGCCTTTGATACTCTTATCTTTGGTTCATTTTACATATTTTTATAACTATTCTTTTGAGTCATATTTTTTTACTATTAGAATTTTAAATTGTCCTAAGCACACCAGGCTTAAATACATTCAATATAACCAATCTCCGTCTGCAATTTAAAGTTACAACCATGTCATGTATTATATAATAGATAAGATCATTTTATACGTCTTACATCTCTCGTACAATTAAAGGCGCTATTCACAACAATTCTATTAGGACTTAAATTGTCATTGGTCTCGTAGTTTCGCTTTAAATTGTTATATCAGCTGCATCTCTTATGCAAATATATCTAACGGTAACTATAAGCAATTTTAAGAAATTGTCCATATCTGGTTTACGTAGATGTTTTACGGACTGGTTAAGATTTATCATCTTCTTAAGATCTGCATACGAAAACAGCTTTCTCAGGGTAAGTTATGTAACAGAACGTTCCTTAAATTGTTAATGTTATTTTAAAGTTAATACTTATAATACTTATAATACAATACTTAAAATAATTCACATTTTTTTTATCTGTTACGCAAAATATACTTAAAATAATATACCTAATACATGTTATCAAATGTAATGTTAAAGGAAATCGTACTGAATCGAAATTTTATGTATTATATATCCACTACCACAGTACCGACCATTTATGTAAGAAACATAAAAGATCCGAATGCTCCATTATATCTGCAAAATTTTGCATTCTGATTATAGTTTCAATTAGTTATATAAATTGCATTAATAATCGTAAAGAAGATCTTTGTAAGGCATACTTCTGACGTTTGTGATCTTTTTTAGGTAAGAAAAAAGAGATAAAATAAAATATTTTGTAAAAGTATGATTTGCTTCCTGTGTGTTGAGGAGTCTGCCTAAATATCTACAAATATAATTGTACTATGCGTGTGTTTGTCACTCTTCTTCTAAAAGATTGGAATAATTTACATTAAATTTAGCTTTTTTATTCCAATGGGTTCTTGAATAATTTGAAAATATAATTGGATCCGCTAGTGCCGCTACTGTCGTAGTACTAGACCAGCTTAACTATAAGAAATCAGAAAATAAATTAAGTAACAATACAAAATTATAAATTTTATATTTATTATAACACTTAATTTCCGTGCACGCATCGTTTGGCAGACTCGATACCAAAAATATTTTTCTATAGTGCCCAATGTTATTGAGAAAAATACATTCTGAATTTTTATATGGTATTAAAGATCATAGCAAACTTTACAATGATCAGACGAACAACATACACAACACATTTTTTTAACAAAAATAATATAAACATAATATATTTTAAAAGAAAAAGTTCACTAACCTTAACACAATTATAAAATCCAAGCCTAGCCTAGGTATATATAATATAGCACTATAAAACGAAGGTTCTGATTTACATAGTTCCCGGTAGCCTTATTGTTCGTGTGTGGTCTTCATTGCTATGGTAACGCTATCGTAGAACGACCGATCTTTGTCGATGGACGGCCAGGCTAATTGTTGAGGCAAAGAGCAATACTAAATGTCACCACTTGACCGTTAGCCCCCTAGACTATCTATAGAATTAACAGCTCGTTAATTAGTTAAATGGAAACATGTTAGATATATTATGTAAATGGATTTTAGGTGTGTAACACTAGAGTAGGTGAATAAATTTTATTTGTAAAATAAATGTACGAGATAAGATAAATCGTAGAGAAGTTCAATTCAAATTCAATTCAAATTCAAACCTTGTGTTTTATTGAAAATGTTTTAAATAATAAAAAAATATTTGGAGACTTACGTTCTGTACAACAATTCACAACTGCACCGGAATAATTATAAAAAAATAGTCATAAATACAAAAAAAAATATATAAAAATATCTATATATACATACAAATTAGGGTACTTCTAAACTCGTCAAAACAAGAATTAGCGACGTTTTAATTATATTTAAGGACGTTCCGTATTTTTATTTTTTATTTATACAGCTAACAAAGACTCTTGAAGTATAAGTTTCTGCAAACGCAAAAGCCAGATATGGCACTATAAAGCCTAATTCATATTATAAGAAATTAATTAAAACGTCAGAACCACAACGGAAAAAAACAATGAATTCATAATTAATGGCTTTGTACCTGTTATGTGTATGAAAGTTTAGTTTTTTATAAAATATAAGTTGTAAATTGTGTTAATTATGCTATAATGTAATGTTATTTCAAATAATTTTCAGAGTAAATTTTTGAAATAATATGTTATTTACTTATATTTACTTAAATAAAGGCAGATATTTTTAACATGAATAAACAAATGTGCTAAATACAAATTAGTGTTTTAAGGATGAAAAATTTGTCAAATTTTTTATTACATCATTATCTTTTTTGATTATTCTGTTAAATGATAACAACAATTAATATTGACTTATCATACCGATAGTATTTTTTTTTTCTATATAAATATATGTGCGAGTTATTTTTATTTATATAGCAATGTATAATCAAGAATATCGTGTAAAAGGAGGTACTGTGTGCTAATGTTTTTATTATGCAGTAAGCGACGCGAGCTAGCGTTTGCGAGCGAAAAGTCAGGGACGTAACTAGTATAGATATTATACGAGTAAATCAATTTTAAAATAAAAATTTATAATTTTTCTCGACTGAATGTTGAAAAGCAATATGTGAATCACTGAAAATATATCACTTTTTCATATGCCATATGAAATGAATACAATATAGTAAGATTTTAAGCCTCACCTATTTTTGTTCCAAGTGAATTTACTACCCAAATCCGGTTAATTATTGCGACTGGTTTATAATTAAATCTAGCCTTATGACCCGAATAGTGTAGCTACTAGAAAATCACGCAAATACGGCTGCAGCTTACACGGACAGCCAGTCAAATTGTTAGCCGTAAGCTTGAACTAATTTAATATTCTTACTTTTGATTTAGGTGGTTTACAACGAGAATTTTTGGAATAGTACACTTTTTTAGTTTTTCATCTCATGCTCATCATTTGAATTTAAAAGTTACATATATGTTTATTTTAATAATTGTTGCATGCGGTATTTACCATAAATGGTTATGAATTTACTTTTATTTAAGGTATAAAGAATTAAGAAAACTTTTATTGTACAATTTTTATACGATATAATGAAATATAATTATTATTGAAATTGAGAATTATTAAATTCCATAATTATTTAAAGATGAAGAAGTGTGTGTATTAACAATTTCATACAGAATGTTTACTATTTAACTTTGCTGCACATAAATGCGTATTCGAATTAACTATATCTGTCGTAATAAGTAATACCTATCAAACATGCACTCCACTGCACTAAAGCGGTCAAAACTATATAGGTCACTATAACTAATTAAATGGTTGTTGTTCACGCAAAATACCGGTAGCTCGCGTTGTAACATAACTCGTATAGGTTCCATTAAAGCTTCGTGTTGGAAAAGAGTTAATAGTGGAAATATAACATTTTAATTTTTAACTAGGTCACTATTATCAGTGTATATAATTGTTTGTTTTTAGTATTGTAAATGCTATTAAACATCACTTGCCATGAACTTTAATATTTTAGTGAGTCATTTTAGATAGAACTAATATAGGTAAACACTACACAATATCATAATAAATATACATGTTATTGTATGAGATATATAATGTACTATGTTTACATTATTAGGTTTTTTATCCTACATACAGCAGGGTAGGGAGAAGGAACCTAGTGTTGTGACACTCCGTTTCCCACTTCCGCTGGGTTTTTTTCCTTGGTAATTATCCCACTAAAAAATAAATTATTACACAATACTTAGATATGTGTATAATATTCAAATCACATAAGAAATAAAATTTAACGACTATAGTATCAATAATATGTAAAACATGAAAGTGATTTATTATATTTTTCAAATTTTCTTTGTGTACAAGACTGATTTATTATATTTATTGATTAATGGTTGACCATCTCAACACTGACGGGTAGCGTGTAACATCTCTCAAACGCCTGTCAAAAGTCCGCTACTGATGATCTGTTTGTCGTATTTATGGCGTTTTGTTGTTGTATTCTAATAAAGAAATGAATAATAATATATTACGGAAGTAAAACTGTTAATTA
>JAEBDU010000106.1:513770-607249 GCA_016802625.1 Heliconius numata | reverse complement strand
TTCATTGCATACCACAAAAGGCTTACACCGTTTCGAATCTTGAAATAGGCGTGAACAAGACCCATGAGAATCTCATAGTTTATGAAAAGAATAAGAATTCTGTCAATCAAACTAAATTGAATTCTAAATTTTTATTACCGTAAAGTAAGTTGTAGTATTTATCAGCTTCACGCTGTATCCCGCACATAGCAGGGTAGGCAGAGGGAACCTAGTGTTAAGACACTCCTTTCCCCACTTTCTGCCGAATTTTGGAGGCATTCCGTGTTGAGTGGCAGAACTCAACGCCGCCCTTTTGCTTCGACACCAGAGCGAAGAAATGAAAATATAAACTTAAATAAATATTTCACTTCCTCGAATGGCGATCGAACCCACAACCGTCACGTTACAGCCACACTTTTGTGCCGCTGCGCCACGATGGCGTCGTAGTATTTAAATTGTTTTATTAAAATAAACAAGAGCCCTTTATTTTGTTTTGAGACGTCGATTATTTACAATCGATTAATTATCGATTTGCATTTGGCCAGTTCTTTAAATTATATTATAGACTATAAACTAAATATATATAATATATTTTTATATTACCTACTTATTGTATTATATTCTCCTTGAACCTCAACGTGTGGTCTGCATTCCAGAAGTATAAAAAGTTAGTCTTTCGTGTTAACAGAATTCTAAACGACTTGCAATTTATGAGCAACGCCCATAGCGGCATTACAATGTGTAGTTGGCCCTATGATTTGTAGAATAAGTCCTGGAGAAATGGTAGCCATTTTCACATAGGTACTACCGGGGTCAATCCAGACCACTATTTATAGCTAAAGGTCACTAAAAGGTCGTATCCTGCTCTGTCCGCTTTCTACAGCTTTGATTTTAAACTGGTGCAACACGCCCTCGGCTATTTAAAAGGTCAAGTAAAAAATGTTATCTATTTTCAGCCCCGTTTCACATTCTACGGTATTGTTGCAACAAGTATTTACCTATTTAGACGTGTTTTATAGTTTAACAGATCTCTATTACGTTATCAGATAAATAAAACATGTTGTGCAAAAATATATGGGAAAGTTTTATTTCGTAGATTTAAGCATTTCTATAAAATAAAACTGAGTGATTTTTTTTTCTTTCTTATTCCATTTCCAAGATGTAAATCAATTGATGGCTGACATTTATTATTTAACGCTCAAATTAGGACTTTACGCGCTTTTATAAATTAATGAAATTCGCAACATCGAGCAGGAAGTTATTTCGTAATGTCTCTGGAGACGTGAATTTAAAAATTCATCGGTATGTCTCAGTTGCTGAGAACTCGGGGGTAATTTTCGATGAGAATCGCTGAAGAGTCGAAGGTACACACTTAATATCATAATTGGTTAGGGACTTTAAAGGATGGCGAACCAGCGATATCCTGTATTATGTGGAACTCCATACATGGATATCTCCATACTTTTTGTCACAATATATTTCATACAAGTTACTTTCTACTTTAAACGATTACGCCTCCGCTCGGTCACAGCGTTGCGTCACACTGGAAATTGCATCTAAATGAAAAAAAAATATTGAGAAACTGGCGCTTGTGGTAAACGTGATTAATTGATTTTCTTATTTTATGCTTTTAGTAACTTTCATATAAATTAAATAAACGAATCTGTTGTAAAATACTTCTTAACTTTTTGATATTTTACATTCATAAATATTTCGGGAAATTGTGTGTTGAGTGGCGGAACTCAACGCTGAGCGTTTGCCTTGGTGCCAAAGCAAAGAAATTAAAATATTAATAAATAATAATTCTTTCCCCCGAGTGGGGATCGAACCCGTAACCTTCGCATTACAGTCACACGCTTGTACCTACGTCCTAAAATAACTTATCTTAAAAAAAATTATAATAATTATGCAATTCATAAAAGTATAACAACGCATTACTCGGGCTATGTTTGGCGGGAAGTAAATATTTGTAGTAATAGTGTACACATAAATGTGACCAAAAATAGAGAAACAGGAATCAATAGTTGTTAACCTATTTGGTGTTAGAATTATGTTCACCTAAGTGCTTTTAGAAAAATTTAACAATAGACTTTCAATTTGTTAATATCTACAACACTAGGTAACTTAGTAGTCAATTAAATAATTCATGGAAATGTTATTTCCAATACACAACTATATGTATCTATTTCGTTTATATTAATAATTCTTCGTCAAGAATTAAATAAAATCATATAAATAACAATTTAGGTTATAGTATTTATAGAAATAATTTCTCATAAAAGAAGAAATCGTACTTGAAGCAACGTATGGCAACAAGATTTACCTTAAGGTCGTAAACTCGTCCACGTTCGTGCTAACGTAGGCTTATTGAGGAAAGCTGCTTACCTTCAGTATGCGTTCGATGTTAGAGAAACATGTTTTTATACGATATGAGTATAAATACAAAAAATACTAGAATTTTATTTCAAGAATTGAAATTGTGCCAGCGTGGACAGTTAGGGACCATCTCAAATATTTTATAAATACCTTTAATAAATATAGAATATTAATATTATTAGTGATATAAAATATTTATAAATTAGTATTAAACTTCCACTAATAAAATTAAAACTTAAATACAATTTAAGTGATAAGGCTTATGTAATTTTTGTATTTTTTTTGTCTTACTTTTTTCTTTTTTGTTTGGTTTAAAATAAATAGATTTTAATTTATATCTAGTATTTATCTGGATACCTATTTTCATAATTTCATCAATCAAATTCACATTTACACTTCGACTTTTACGGTTAAAAATGAATAGCGTGAAAATATATGTTAATATGCGACGGATAACATCAGTCACGGACTTGTAAAACGAAAAAAGAAAATGAAGTGTTGCTTCCTGTCAGTCATTAAGTAAGTAGCCCAGCGAAAATACAGTTTTAAATATAACTTGGAACCTGTAATAATACCTATTAGGTTTTTGCGTTTGCCCATAAGACCTGACGTTTTGGCTGGAAAAAAAATAATGAGGGAAAAAATAATTTAACTTATCTCGGCGTTGAGTTCCGCCGCTCAACACGCAATGGGAATGGAATGGGAACGGAGTGTCACTAGGTTCCCAGGTTCCCTCTGCCTACCCTGCTATATGCGGGAAACAATGTGAAGCGTTACTCTAATTCTATGATTCTTACCTAAAAACAACTTACCTAAAAAATCTTTAAAAATAAATAAAATAAAAATTGTATATACATACTATAAGATATATATTTCTTTTTAATATATAAACGAAAAAATACATAATTAGGAAATGTGGGTATAGTGTTATAAAATACCTATAATGGTTTTGCCGTTCTGAATCACCAAGGCCGTGTAACGTCCGCTACCGCCGAGTTCAATGCATTCTTTCTTACCTGTATTTAATTTATAGTAGTAGTGAAGCGTTATGCTTAAAAAATGTAAATATAAAAATCAGCGTCCTTGTTGCAATTTTATTCAATTTTAACCAATTTTTTATTTAACATTTTTTCTTATACTATAAATAAAGTTGTAGTAGTACTAGAAAACGGAATGTTTAACACTATTTTAAACTTTATGAAAATGTTTAAATCTTTTCTGAAAATGATAAAATGCATGTAAGCATCAACATTAAGTTTTAAAAATGTGTTATAAGTTAACATGATAATAATCTTTATAGTTTATACGTATAGCCTGAGGATGTTATCTCATCATTTCATCTGCAAATATTATATTATCATTATTTTTATTTCCAACAATTTCTCAACCTACGCGGTACTTTTTTTGTATAGAAATATAAAATTATTGTTGTATTGTTGTATAAGCGTAAATCTTATTGATAGACAGTCGATTTAAATAAGCTACTAAACAATATATTTTGCCAGTCTACTCAAAATTATATAGCTACAAATTTAGCAATGAATATTTAAACTATTAATAGTGAACAAACACCGTGCGACCATTAAAATTTACTTATATTTGATTGTAAAACACAACTCCAGCAATTGAGTAAGTTGTTGCTTGTAAAATAATAATAATAATTTAGTATAAATTTAACAAAACTTAGGTTGTCATTGTCAATAGCAGCACTATCTAGAGGTTACATACAAAGATTGCGATACTGCATTAATTACTTGAGTGTTGTGAAAACCACGCTTTCTATATCTTCATCAGCAAAAGCAGAACGGTGGTTGGTTCTTGGGCAAGAGCTGACGCGTAAATTGCTGCTAATCAACAGTGGCCGACTTGTACTTGGTATTGTTTAGAATAAAACTAGTCGACTATTGATATTTGATCTCCGTTGTGAAACTTGATACTAAATATTGATTGGTTTAAACGAGCTTTTTGATTTGTGTATAGTGATATTTGTATAACTAACGTTCTGAACGTATTGAATATTAAGACCAACTTTTCCTGTTTTACATAGTTTTTTTCTTTACTTTCATATCAATTTAAAATGCATAGAAAGTGTAAATCTCTCTTTTCTTAATATTCTCCTTAGTAACAATAAACCACCTCTTTGTTAATATGTGCGAGATAAATCTTTATAATTTTAAGTATTTTCCTCATTTTTATCAAATGTTGTATGAAATCGTGCCTATAAATTATAATGTTTACAAGAAAGACGCCCACTAAAAAGTTCATTATCTAGAGCAACATTGACACTCCTTTAAATAAAAAATATACTAAAAAAACCTCATTTGATCTGGCTCACGTTTCGCTAACTATTTAGTTCTTAGATAGTATCTCTTTGTTCAACATACTGTAGTACCGTTGTGTTTACCTTCGTTTGGGCATAAATTCTAAACAAATAAAACATCCGGTGCTAGCCCTTAGGCATGAAGAATTTCCTATACAAATATTATTCCCTCCCATTAGTTTTCTAACAGTTCACCTTTGACTCAACCGATGTTTAACGATTTAGAGTTATATTAGAAATGTTTATTGGAATAAGAAACATGCTCAGATGATAAGCAATTTTCTTTACTCACAAAATAATTATTTTACGAGTACTCTGTCAAGTAATTAGAATCAGTAAAACGAAATGAATAATAATTGCTAGTATGTACATACGAGAATTTTTATAGCTCACAACTTTTGATTATACATGGGCGCCGTATCAAGTAGGTAATTGTATATTTTATTTGAAAAAGAAAGATTAATTTTACATAAAACGTTATTAAAGTTTTTTATGCTATTAAGGAAAAGGAAAAAATGTGACTGTATTATTAGATAAACAAACCTTGCTTATTCGCTTTTTAGTGTCAAATTATAAAGTAGTTAGATATAGTTGTTCATAACCTCATCTTTGTAGCTCAATTAAAATCTGCTAAAATATTGCAAAATACATAAAATATTGCAATCCCTCGAAGTGAAGAGACACCTAGACATAAAAAAAATACGTGATTGACATTTACTTTATTGATTTGACAAAATAATATAGGTATTTTACTATTGCCTTAACCGGAATAACGAAATGTATATTTTACAAACAAATTGTAGGTAGTTCCTTTAAGCATAGATATGCAGTCGACGGGGTAACGTATTTGGGCACGTGTACTTAAACATTAACACTGCAATTATATAGTATAAATAAAGTCACGACAAGCTACAAAAGATTGTTGATATTATATTACAACTGGCTGACTGGAATTTTCATTCAAAGTGGTTTAAAATGAGCTAAGACAACTATGTATATATAGATTTGAATTAAGATAAGGTAGAGCCACTTTCAAAATTATATATAGCGCTTGCTATTGTAGCTATGAGTGATTTGTTTCTTGCCGTAACTAAAAATTAACGGTGGTCAGTGGACTGGCCAATCTATTATACATTCAGTATGGTTGGGACCATGTAGGCCGTGGTCAAACGACAGTTTAGATGACGTCAATTTAAGGAGCTAGTTTTGGGTTCAATTCCGGGAATGTTACTTGGTATATGTAGATCTAAATGTGTGTTTTGGGATTGACAAAGTTCTATCAATCTAGCAAGAATAATTGATGGTAGTAAAACAGGAATGTGTGAAAACAAAAAATATGTTATTATAATAAGTAAGTCATTATATTAAGTAATAAAACGTACATAGCTATATCCCTATTATTAGAATTCGTCAATATACCTTAGCTTAGTTAATTTCAAAAATCATTACATCTTCTAATTAATTAGTTACAAAAATAAACCACATCTTATATTTGGTGCCATATTAGGCCAACACAACATTTCGTAAGTCGAGCTTTCGCCGTATTATCTAAGTTCTGTGGACAATAGACCGCATGCGTAATGCGTTATCGTAAATCTGCCTTTTACAATTGACTTTTCTAATAAGGAGGTTGCTCTTATTCTCCTGTAATGTGCTAATTGAAGCAAATATTTGAATTTTACTTGCTAATTGTTCTTAATTGAAGTTCTCTCGCCGTGAATCATGATGAAATATGTTAACAGTAGGTTTGTTACAGGTATAGAAATACAACCCTAAAGACAGTGCTTTTCAAAGGATGAGGAGTAAGCAACGAAGCTGGAACACCTTTATCCGCCTGGATACGATAAAGGCAACAGGTATGAAACTCTATTTGTCACTTCCTTTATTTACTGCAAGTTATACACAAGAGAGATCAAAAGGGCCATATACTGTTCTATCTACAATTAATGCTAAAACATCTGCTAGGCAATGGTTGTTTACTTGGATTAAAGGAGCTTTAATAACATAAACTTAGATTAACAAAGTATTATAAAGAATAGGTCTTTGTTCTTTAAAGGTGACATAAACGACTTAATTGTCTCCAAAATTGAGATGTTTTTTAATGAGGACAACCATTGTGCTTACGTAAAAGGTGTATTTAAAATGATATGCTTACGAAATCTAAATCCACTGTTTAACATCTCCCATAAGCTTGAACACATTGTCGTTTCACACCCACGTCGCCATGTATAATTTCGCGACTTAAGCTAGCTGCATAACTCATGATGAGAGATATGAATATTTTATAATTTATGATGTAAAAGTACTATGGCAAAACTTTTATTATATTATAGAATGTTTTATATTTGTAGAAACGTCTCTCTTTAGTTCAAAATTGTTTTATGTATCGTTCTTTCTTTCATTTAAATTTTTAAACTACAACTCTGACAACACCTTGAGAGACCAACTCTATTTTTAAAATAATAAACATAAATTTATAATTTTATATACAGAAATACTGATACAGACACTTGGGGTCATCTTATGATAACATATTATTTTCTTAATTGGAATCGAACCTACAGTTGCTATGTCAGTTAGTAATAATTTTTCCTATACTCGTAAACTAGATTCAGTTAATAAATTTACTATAAACTTTACGATACGATTTACTATAAACTTTAAAACATAATTTAATTTTCTCTGTCTTGGAAATAACATGTCTATAAAGGAACTTGGTCATTTATCGCAAAAAAAAAAAAAACTACTATAATTTACTTAATGTTATAATATTATGTTTTGTAACAAAATTTTACATTTTATGATCCATTCATAATACCTTAACGATAATTACAAAAGGCTAATCTCGGTTGTCAAAGAAAATGTACACTTAAAGGGTAGTAAATCCTTTATGAGCGACAATGAAGCTAAAACCGGCATAATGGAATATAATGGAGCGAAAGAAACTCAAGACATTAGGTAGCCACAATGTCTACTTGCTTCAGATTTTTATCTGGAGTAAAGAGCAATTTAGTTGAGAGTGAAGTGGATTGAATTAAATTGTAGCGGTGGATGACTCTTGTTTCTTAGCGCTATGGTCGTTGTTTTTTTTTAATTTACTATTTTTTTTAATTAATATCCATTTGTATATGTTTAAGTTTATGAGTTCGGTTCGGTCGGAGAAATTAAATATTTAATATTTTGCGGTAGGTACTTCGCTCTGGTTAGTTCCGCCACTCTATACGCAATGCCTCCAGAATTCAGGGAGTGATGGAGAGCAGAGTGTCTTAACACTAGGCTCCTTCTACCTACCCTAATACTCGCCGGATACAATGAATTTGAAATTATTATAAATTAATTTTAAAACAATTAAATACAGTTATAGTATTTTCTTAACAAGGTACGAGCTTGATGCGTATTACACACTACGAATAAATCTGCTTGCCATTTCCAACCTGCAATAAATTGCTTTTCCAAGCCAATCTATAACTATTTTAGTGTTACTAAAATATATGAACTGATATGATGGATACAAACAATGAATAAATAAAACCTTTCACATATTAAAGTAGTATTTTTATATGAATATAAACATTGATTATTTTGATAAAAGGTGATTAAATTCCAAGAACACGTGATATTATTATGGCACTTTTGAGTTCATAAACGATTAAGATCTTTAACGCATATTACGAAGTGCTTGCTCATAAAGGAGTAAACGACGAATAAGATATAAGCTTCCACAGCAAAATTATCTTGATGAAAATAAAAAAAAAATATATAGACTTTAAATTCATGAGGTTTTATTTAATTATAGTTTTAACATGTGGCTGTACTAATTTGAGGAATCTTAAAATACTTAAGGGTTTAGTTATAATTAAAGTAAAATTAATAAATATAGTAATGTTTGTTTTTTTACTACAGAAAAAGAAATATCTACAGATTCCTTTGCATTTTTTTCTTTTACTTTTCATTCCATAAATAGATGGCAACGTCGCGCCGTCTCTAAATTCACTCTCGTGGACCAATCGCTTTGGCTTATCTTCGATCGTGACAAGAGCAATCGGCTTAAGCTTTTCGCATAAACTCATAAGATTTTTTATTACAAAAAAATAGACCAGTGCGTCTCTTCTATTCGTTAAATAAATTGTAAAACTATGTGTAGTTTCTAGAAATCTCTTAAACCAAGAAATCAAGTAAAACTTTTTAGACTATTTTAAAATTATCAATTAACCTTTTTTAACAAGTAATATTAAATTAGTAGTTACTGATCAACTTGCAAAGTTTATATAAAAATATTTTAATATTTAGTATTTATTGAAGATATTTTTAAATATATACTTGTGTTTAAAAAATATATATTTACTCCCATATATACCGTTGTAATTAGCTTAGGAGCCATCGCGTAGACTTGCAGGTCCTAACACCGTGACTTATTTTAATCAGGAAGAAAAAAAAATTAATTCAATTAAAAATTGCCCGTGTGAAGAACTAGTAAAGTACTACGCTAAGCTTACGATATGTCTAACGCATAAGGACAGACAAACCTATTCTGTATTTACACAAAATAACTCGTAAAACTGCTGCTACTCTCCGAAACGTCTTTCCGTTTAAACTCGTTCAGCAACTAGTTTACTAGTAATTTGTAACATACTAATTTTAATTACTTGTTTTGTTATATTTGTACTTATTGGCTACCTTATATGTTGTCAAGGTAGTTGTGAAGACCACAGATTTCATTAACCTCAGATTCAAAAGAAATAAAACAGGTTTTACTCTTGTACTAATAAAACATCTAGTCAATAGTATGTCATTTTTTTATCGATATTTGTACAATTTGCGAGGATTAAGCTGAGCTTTGCATTTGTGAGAGTGCTTCTAAAAGTAGAGTCAGAAAAAAACAAGATCAACAAAAATTATTTAAATATCTAAATTATATCAATTACTTTACACTGGATATTACATCCTCGTAATGTTGGCGTCGTGGTGCAGAGGCAAAAGCGTATGATTGTCAACGCGACGCGATTGTGAGTTCGATTCCCGCTTCGAATTTGCTTCTGCATTTGTTAGCGGTGTTCATTCCAGGTGATTTTACGTATATCAATAGTGACAAACTGATTGATTATAGATAATAAATATATAATACAGATAATCTAGATACAACCACAGTAATTCTTATTTTAACCATTACAGTCATAATCGTAAATTTATAAAAACATATTTAAGATTATAAAGGTATACACTTCTAAAGTGAGCATTATTATTATAGTTTTTTAAACAAAAATGTTCTAGGTAAAGGATAGCTTACCGTTCTAAATAATAAATAAGTTTAGTCGACCTTTTCCTAAGAAATTACTGGTATTATGCCCACGTAATATTTTTATAAGAAATGTTTATAATAAAGCAGAAAGACGCCTACACCTTCTATGAAGAAATACTAAATAAAGCTATTCATTGCACACAATTAATGTTTTAAATTAAGAGATTTTAAAATAATAAAAAGTAAATTGTTATCATTTTGGAATTAATACATTAATAACTTAACTGAGAAAAAAACGTACACTTTTATTTTAAAGAAGTTTTGTTGGGAATTTTAACTTAATCAATTGAATTGGGTTAGACCGACTGAAATACATCATAGTCATTCATATTTTAACAGACAAAATGGTCATAGCTTCTGAGTATATATAACTGTCATCGTATGCGATGCGAATTGCATCGATACTTGTCCAAGTGCATCGGTTAGCGACGCCTGTCATCGACATAGCATATTCAATGTAGAGTTCTTTGAAACGGATGGTCCAATATTACATACTGAATGATAATGTAATAATAATATATATTTTTACTTTTTATGTTATACAAACGAAAATAACAAAATAATGTCTGTCTGTCTGTCGCACCAAAAAAACGTGTGTTACATAAATATATTTTTGTATATTCTTTATTTTTACCTAATATTACCATAACGGAACCGCAAAAGAATGGCAGACAGATTTTATCGTGATTACGCTATTAAAGCTACACGGGTACATGAATCATCTTTAAGGAATGTCGAAATGAAACGATTTATTGCAATATTAAATAAAAAATTGTGTCATTACGTGTTGCCATGGCGCAGTAAGGGCTTGCTGCCGCGTGGTTGTGTTTTAAAATTTTACTGAATATATACTCACACTTTCCTTACTTCTTTCCTATTCAGACAATTTCATTCTCCACTTGGCGGAACTCAACTCCGCGGGTTGGCTCAACCAAACAACAACAAACAAAAACAAGGAATAAACGTTTTTTTTTAATAACGTACCCCCGCCATGGTAATTGAACTCATTATCGTCGCGTTTACACGCTAGTCGTACTCTTAAGCACTCCCGCCACGACATCCTCGATTTATGATATACGTAATTCCTAATTCTAGTAACACAAAATTGTGGTCCAATAATACTTAGCAAGTATTCTAAAAATAAAATAGAAAAAAGAATAACTTATCCCTTATCTCTGCCATGCAAAATGGAAATAGTCCGAGAAGATTAAACAATTCAATCTGTTTCATACTACATCATTATCTTTATTTATTACACTCCATAGTACGAGCCTGTTATGGTCCTAATTAAACTGATTCTAGCTCCATGCGGCCGCTTTTTTTTCTAACGGTAGTTATTATATAACCGGCTAGTACGAATAGGTTTTATACATGTAGAAAATGGCAAGCCATTTGTTGCAAATGTCCCTATATATTAAAGATTATTATCGTGTAGCAAGTATTTAAATTAAGATATCACATCGTGTTATAGGCGATGCATTTGTGATCATCGCTACGTGGAAATCCATATTATGCTGCGTACATTTTAAAACAATATCGATAACTGATGCATAATTGAGTAGGATATCCTATTTCCGTCAGGTGCTTAATTGTAATAGAAATATTGGATTCGCGTTCTTTTCCTGTGAATAGAATAAGAATAAATGGAATTCAATTGTTAAAGCATAAATATTTAATTTATTTTTTATAAAAACTGCAGTTTAGCCATTTTTTCCCGATTTCGGTTTAGACAGCGGGAACCTAGTGTCTACTTAGTTCCCCACCTTCCGCCCTATTTTCGAGACATTTATTTGTTTTTATATCCACAAACTCAATAAATAGGCAGTATACAAAATATACAAATGTTATTTATACGTAAAAGTTATGTTTTTAAAGGTTCACTATTCTAAAGCGCTACCAATCATATTATTCATGATTTAAGTTCTACGAACCAGAAAACACATGTGCAACGATTCAAATATAAACAAGTAATGTATGTATCAAGTTGTTATTCGTACCTAGTAAATTGAAACTCGAGACAGCTAGAAACAAATTCGTAGGAGCTCGTTACAAGCATCAGCGTGCATCATCTGAGACCACACAGAGGGTTTAATGTAAAAACTTTGATTTCACAATACGGTTGAAACTTATTTAAGAATCATTCATTAATATTTATACTTAATAAATATTTTTACTGAGGCCGTCATAGTGCAGAAACACTAGCAAGTGATTGAAGCGCGATGGTTGTAGGTTCGTCATTCACCACGCAATACCTCCAAAATTCGGCGGAAAGTGAGGAACGGGGAACGTCTAAGCAGTAGGTTCCCTCTGAAACCTTGATTTACGCGGGATAATTTCTTGAAGAATGTAGAGAATTTCCAGGCAGGAAAAAATATAATTCCATTTCACTTCGTTTTTACCAGAAAAAAAATCGCATGCATCACCAATCAAGACATTATATCAGTATAACGGTATGCAATAAAAGCACCCGCCGCATGTCGCTCCGAACATGTTGACTGACATGCACAAACGAGTTGATATAAATGCGATTGGCCGGACAAGATAAACCTGGTTTGAACCTAGACAACCTGAGTTTCGTCTAAAAAACCATAAAATGTCGGCCGTCGCTCTTTAGGTTTTTACGATGCTGGGACGGTTGTCTAGCGTACTGCGACGTACTTGCACGGTGAGCTATATATAGATAAATATTATATGTATTGGTTTATCTAATTACTTTTCATTATAAAACCCATTTCATATAATAGTAAAAGTTTTAAGATACCCATGTAAATAATATTTAGGCTCACTAAGTACAATGGTGTCGTACTGCCGTCATGTTTCATTTTTATTAACGTCACTTATCTAAGAACTCAAAAAGGGTTGCTATGATGAATCTAAAAGAACATAAATCACAGAACTAATTATATCTATAGTGTTAAATTAATATACATCTGAATATTTTCATTAAATAGAGATTTTAATAAAGTTGTAACAATATATATTAGTAAGTAAAATACAAAAATGAAACAACTACCTAACTAACTGCAGATAAAAAGAGTAATTAGCCATGTTATAATTAAATAGATACTAAAAACCTTAGATAGATATATTTTTTATTCATAAAGCTAATACTTACCATTTTTGTAAAATACTGGCTAATTGTAATTCTTAGTTAATTATACGTACTACATACTTGGCAAGGCTGTTAGAGGTCGAATTCTTGTTTTAATATGGATATTTTTTCTTGTATATATGTACGTACTTATGATATAAGGTGTTGACTCAGTATTGGCATATATGGAATATCAATCTATTTTAGTAAATATTTTCATTCAAAACTTTTAAAATTTTTATATGGTTGCCTAATGAGTATTCTTTAAAAAAACAACTTTGCTGTTTAACAAGCTATAGCTTTCGATAGCACTAAGGCACATTTTTTATTTATTTTTGATATACAAATAATATCCAGAAATTACGTGAACTAGGAACTTCAATTATATCAATCCAAATAGCTGTTAATAAAGACTTATAATGTTATATTATAAACCATTACAAATGATTACTATAATACACTAAATTGAAAAACCTAGTAAAGTTTGGCGGGCGATAAATAATTCTGGATTCAGGTGTCTCGTTCAGCCTAGCAGCGGCGGTATTAGAGCTATGTCGTTTAAAGTACAATACTCTTTGCGTAATTGTATTATTCACAGTAATAAATTTGCGCTTTCTAAATTCAGCCAGTCTAAATGGTAAGTTCATTTGGACTGGTATGATTCGATCTACACTTTTGTATTGTCTTTATAAGCCTGGTTAATCGTTGGGCCAATTATTTATTATTATATTGTTTACTAGCTATCTAAAATCGAATTCGTTTGCTTAACTAACTTATTGTATATAATCAAATTATATAACTTTTAACGTAAATTATTGTCTGTGATGATGATATCAAGATCATATCACAAAAAATTAACAGTATGTCTCACCTGAGAATCAGTTATCTTAACTAGGTACTTAGTTTTAGCTATTTTCTATTTGTGTATGTATAGACATACAAAGATAAAAATTGATGGATAAATATGATATCTATTCAAAATTATAAGAGTTAAACATTGCGCCAATAACCTTATATCATCAAAACGAAGTGCTATTATGTAAGTTGACTTTCGATGCTTTAATTTAATCTCATGGGCGGTGTATTTAAGTACGAGAGCATATAATGTGAACGTAGAGACCACTCGACTATTATACTCGTATATTTGTAATAATTTTATTCATAACAAATTAAAATAAAATTTTAGATTATTTAAATACTATCATTAATTGAAGAATAAATACTTTATTATTTGATTAAAGAATTACATTTTATTTTAATAACATTGTTATCGTCTTACTTCGTCGTTACATTTTCATCTTTGGTGGATAAATTAACTTTGAAGTAAAATCTAATTGACTTTCTGTATAACCTACATAAAATTAAAAAGGCTCTCCCTCCATTTGTTTAAGCGTAATGGAATACACGTTGAGCACCAAAAGCATATACCCACTATATTTATTTACTATCATAAACTGACATTATAAATATACCCTACTATAATATTTTATTCTTAATATAAGAAAGTGTAATTAAATTAATTATAACATCAATCTAATTCTCATTATAATGTAGTTTTTTAATATTCCAAGAAAGACTGCTAACGACAGATTTGTCCCGAAGATATGACGACACAATGGTGGTATCTGTACCATCATTCCAATTCCCATGAGTAATGGTATTGATTTCTATAACGACATCACAAATAATTGTACAAATAACCAATATACCAATATAAAATTACGTAAGATTGGAGACGAGTTATAGGTTCGATGCTTAGAAGGAAATTGAACAATTGTGGTTCAATCACAGAACTGCTCTGTGACCCGTCCTTTCATTTGTCAAACTAGTTTTGGACCAACTTCGATCTTATTAGTTAAGCACCATTGTCTGACAGTCTGATGAAATATGACCCGTATTGTTGGAGCAAGCTTCAACTTTCTATGAATATATGCACAGTGCTGAGTAAAATTATTACGTTCAGAGAAGTTAGTACTCTACTAATTCACATCTTTTACTACTGTAGACGGGAGTTAATGATTACCTTTCGTATTATAAAACTAGAGGGCCCGGTAGACGTTCTCCTGTAATTTTATTGTGATATTTTAAATTTAATATTTATTTCTGTTTTCTTTAATTTCTCCATCATTTTTAATTTATATTTTATAAACCTATTCCTATTAATAAAAAAACACAAAAAAGCAAATGGTGCAGTCTTTCAAAAATTGCATGTACAATTCAGAAGTTCATTTATTTTTTGATTTATATAGAAGATTATATATAAAAATATTTAAGTAAATAGGTATTTATTAAATTTCAAACATATCATTGTGTTTTAGTTCCATGAACATTTAATACTAGTCACTACAGATTATTGGAAAAGACTTTAAATTGCAATTTTATTGATATTATACATTATTTGTATTGTTAAGAATATAAATGGAACAATTTCAGTTTCAACAATATGAAATATAACTGGACAATTTGCTATTTAATTTGTTCACAACAAAAGGGCGACCGTTATTTTACAATGTGAAACATTTCTTCAATCTTTTATTGCTGCCTAGACTCTTCTTTAAAATTTTATAAAGTAATATCCATTGCATTATCTATTAAAGTTAATTTTAAATTTCCTTTTTTTGCAATTAGTTATTTTTATGACAAAAGTGAAGCTATATTGCTTAAAATGGTACAAATGGAGATTTTTTTTAATTATAGACATTAAATAAAAATAATCTTATATAATCTAAAATGTAAATTTTCTCCATACATATACATCTATTGATACGATCAATAGCCTCCATGCAATTTTATCATAATTCTCGTATATTTCAAACATATTCTTATGCAATAGAATTTTGCTATAAATTTTGACATAAAGTACGCGTAACATAGGTGCGTTCTAGGAGCTAATCAAATAGGCCGGTGTAAATGACTACAACCACAAACTTGTTAGGTGAGCTTGTACGAATTAACCAGTTGCGGATACAATCACGGTTGCCACTCGCAGTAATGACATAGTGAACATTAAATAATAGACTGGAATTAGGACGGTCTGTAGTATACTATACTCATATTATTTGAAATCAGAAAATGTGGTTGTCGTGACCCAAAAGTGCAAGAGTGTGACTGTAACACGACGGTTGTGAGTTCGTTCCTCACATATATTTTCCTCGAATGAGGAAATGCAGGGAAAATATTCATTTAAATTTACATTTTCCCTTTGCTCTTTTTCTTCTCAACGCGCGGTGTTGAGTTCCGTTACTCAACACACAATGTCTCCAGAATTTGGGTAACGGAACGTAACAAACAAAAGGTTCCCTCTGCCTAACCTGGTGTGTACGGGGCACAGCGTAAAGCTTATTTTTTTAGTAAAAGAAAATCTAATGTACTTAAAAGAAAATAATATTTCTCTAAGTAACCCAACCTCACTCCACCACTCTATTTTATTTTGTTGATCTTTCCATGATATATCGTGCACCATGTATTGAATAATGTTCTTGAAATGAAGGCATAAATTTACTTGACAGTCTCTGTGCGAAAAATAGTTCGTGACGGTCCACTGAGAATAAACTGCGATCCCACATTCGCAGGTCAAAATGGCACTTGTTTTAGTTGAACACCGCGATTTCGCAAATATGACCACTAACGTGTTTTACAAAGGCTTTTGTATGGTGTGCATGATATCGTCATCACCATAACGTTCACTATTCCCTGTCATCCAAGGAACATTGCAGATAATCATGGCCAAGCGTCATAACTCATGCAGAAGAATATTTAAATTCGTGTTTGCACATTTAGCACGCAAGCTGTAACAAGTAGATAGTTACGGTTCTCACGCGAGCTAAACTTAACATATGATTTTACGGTAGTGCAAGGGAAAAGTGACTTGTCACTTTATAATAACTGCCCTTTAAAAGCGCGTGTTTGAGTGATTGGTTTTTTTGCTGTACGTTTGTCGTTATATAACTTATTTCTTGTTTATTAATATTAAGAATAATAATAAGGGTAATGCTTACGTTATATTATTGTAGATATTCAAAATAATTTATCTTCGAAAAATATATTTTATATAAATTTCTATAGTATATCAAAGCAATAGTAGCACACCTGGCAACAAATAAAGCTCTTTTGAAATTTAATATTCACTAATAGCTCAGATAAACTTGTTATTCCGTCCACGGAACTAACAATGCGCGGGCGCACATAGATAACAGCCGATATAGAACGCCGTGCAGAACTCGCAGCATGGTAACTGTTCTGTGCCAGCACATACATTTTTACATGAGTGGTCGTTAAATCGCCGTATTATGTTCGACATGATTATATAAGCTTGTATTATAAGATACCTTCCGGCATGTTTATGTCCACTTATCAAATCCCAACAAATCGGCTATCACGATTTGAGAGGTCGTTATATACGGTTTCGTGTAAGCAATGGAATGTCCTGCGATTATGTAAAGATATTTTTTATTTTTTTTTTATTTAAAATAATAATTTTACAAAGTAAAATTGCTTATAATTATTCTAATAATAAGAATATATGTAAATTTTTAATATTCTTTCATGATATATACGGGCAGATATAAAATGTTTGGAACTTTTCTCTTAATAAGCTACCTTTATTATTATTAACATAATTTAATCGTTCAATTATGAGACTATTGTTTCCAATATAAGACAAATACTATCTAGATTACTTTAGAAAGCAATGTCGTGATGTAAGAAATGAGAATATGAAATGTAAGAAAATTACTTTGCTTATTTGAATATTTACTTCTTATACAATAGTTTTTGGGATATTTATTAATGTGTATCAACAACTAGAACAATAAAAATTGTATATAAATTTTGCCTTTGATACTTACTTTAAGAAAACCAACACTGTATCGGTCCATTGTAACAAATTCTAAATAAAGGCATCTCGTCACCGCGAATAGTTATTACGTTCGCTTACCCCTGTGCAGTATCGCAAAGCTCGACTCTCTTATGTTAATTTATTCACATTTCAATGAGATGACTCTACAGAATACGTTTATGCACAGTCGCGTTCTTTTTGTGTTATTTTTTTATTATTATTTATTTAAAAATAAAATTAAAATTAAATCTACTTAATTCTGTACCCCCCATACAGCAGGGTAGGCAGAGGGAACCTAGGGAGTTGCGTGTTGAGTGGCGGAACTTAACGTTTCTTTAGCTAAAAATAGTGAATTATAATATATGTTAATTTATATGCTTAGCACTCGATGAATCATAAATGTAAATGTATTGTGAAAATAATGTAAACCGATTGCTGGTAATGCAAATATCTATACACAAACAGCTTATTGCTCGGAGCGCATAAATCAAACTTAGACAGACGTATTATTAAGCTTGCTAATCGCTTTCGACATGTTTCGAATGTAATAATAATTGTAAACGTGATTATATTGTAAAACATGTCCAAATAACAGAAAACAATTAACTAAGTTTAAGTACTTACATGATTCGCTTATATTGTAGTTTGATAAAAAACTAAATAATTATAATGAAGAGACTAAATAATTGTAAGAGAGGAAATGTAATATTTTCATTCCTTCGCACTGCTATCGAGGCAAAGCGCGGCGTTGAGTTTCACCACTCAGCATGCAATGCCTCCAGAATTCGGCAGAAAATGGAGAACGGAGTGACTAGGGAGTAACTAAGAATATTATTATTAAAAATATTATTTAAACTAAAATTTCCATGTTACTTAACATTTTTTTATGTTTACAAAATAAAAAAATATAAATAAAAATTGTATTAATGATAACTAAATTGAAAATTTATTATTTATTTTATTATTTAGTTTATTAAGACACTGAAATTAATAATGAATTAAACATAACAGTTTTTGATGCTTATTATCTAATCAATGATCATTTTTAATAACCTTTTCTTATCTCCCTTTTAATTTTTTTTTATATTACTTTTGTAATTAAAAATGAGATACATAATATATTATAACTATGCGTTGTATAAAAAGATACATTATCTATCAACGTAAGAAATATATAGAAAATAACCAGTAGATATTATATGCCGTTAGTCAGTGTGTGAATTTCCTTTTACGTTCGTTATTAACCGTGACCAATACTGTTATTATTAAGTAATCGCATTGATTAATTGCTATTTATAGCTTTTCTCTCACGCATTTTCATACTGGGGACCTATACTATACTAATATAATAAAGCGGAAGAGTTTGTTTGTTTGTTTGAACGCTAAGATCTCTGGATACTGGTCCGATTTACATTGTTTTTGTTTTGTACGAAAGCTGCATTCTTTAGAAGTGCTATAGGCTATATAACATTACATTACACATATAAACTAATATATTTTAAAGTACTGTCTAATTTGACATGCAATTTATTCTGCCATGTTAATAACAACCGTCGCGTCGCTACGCAACCGTTACCGCGACATTTTGATATTCATCCTTATGAAAATAAATATAATAGTAAATAATTTCATAAATATATTTCATAAATATTCTTATATTTCAAGCAGGCGTAGCCGCGTCCGGGTCCACTAGTTATTTATAAAATGATTATTTATTTAAGAATGCTATATATATTAGTTAGTACGTGCGGCACAAATTGTGAAATTGAAATTTTAACTGCATTAATGTTTGTGCATGACATATGACCGGTATCCAAAAGGTAAAAAAGGTAGTATAAAATTTCTAAACTAAATGAGTTCTTTTTTTTTAATTATTTATATCATTATAAATTCTTATTTTTGCTATGATTTAGTTTGGATCATGTTTAAGTTCACACGCTGGGTTGAAATCTCATTAAAAGGTAAATTTATATTTATTATGAATTTATTTAAGTTTATAGCATATTATTGTGATTTAAATTTGGTATTTTTTTTAAAGTTTAAAGATGTAAATATATAGATTATATACATATATAATAGATCGTAAAATTATGTTTTCGATGTGACCGTAAATCTCTTGGTGAAATTCGAATGTTTGACTCCTACGAAATGGTGTAATATGGTAAACCTTAATATGTAAATACGGATTCTGTTACAAAACTCATATACCTAAAATGAATTGTACCTACACAGACTCAGAGAAGACTCATTTCTATAAAATATTTTCGTAGTTGTAGCAGCTAAAAAACGACTGTCACATTCATACCCTGCCTGAAAATTTCCAGACGTATAAAATTTAATTTGTTATTTCTATATTCCTTAATCTTACATATTTTACAAAAACAAAAGTTAAAAAATTTTACATATACACTCAAACAGTTGATTTACTATAAAGAAATGTGACAAATATCGTAATTTGTATACGTCTCATTAACTACTGACCCCGTTGAGATTTCCTAAGGCGCATAACAAAGCAGTCTTCGACCCGAACATTGAAGACCCATAAAACATAATTAATGGCTTCAGAGTTTTGGTACTGATGTAACATGTTGCTTAAGAAACTACCTCAGTTCGTAACAATGCTGCCCAAGCCTGAGCTCAGATGATTAGCTGACGTAAATCGATCGCACGATTATTTATTTGTAAATCTGCTTAAGACACTACTTATATTAGTCATATAAATAATTATATTCAAGAAGGAAAATTATTTAATTACATTTTACGAAGATAGTATAAAAAATAAACTTAATTATAATAATGGAATAGTTTGAACTGGTCTATAAAATTTTATAACTAACGATTTAATTATAGTATACATTTCGTTCTTCTATGTTTACCTAATATAAAATACATAAAACGTTTTATTTATAACCTGAAGTTAACGCTAAATAACGCCTAAAGTTGCATAATGAAAGATAATTTTATAACAATATGACAGTATCAAATTTCTCGTAGGCAGAGCAATAACTGTTTAT
Source organism: Heliconius numata (assembly GCA_016802625.1). Lineage (NCBI taxonomy): Eukaryota > Metazoa > Arthropoda > Insecta > Lepidoptera > Nymphalidae > Heliconius > Heliconius numata. Next base: position 586,333 of record JAEBDU010000106.1, on the reverse strand, counting down.
ATTTGTGTTTAGAAGAAATTTATACAAATAACTATTTGTAGTCTGTCTATGTATAATAGGTAAAATTTGAATAATAATATAATTTTATTACTGGATAAAAGAAACAATAAAAAGGTGTATGTATTTAATCTGTCTTTATACCTTGGTAAGTTTGTGGGGTCGGCGCTAAGCTTCTTACCATTTGACCGCAATAATGGTCATTTACCCAGAAATATTGTAAGTACTCGTATATATATAGATGTAATAAGATCTTTGAAGCCAAGAAAGTGAGCCAATTCTTATGACCAGATAAAAGTAATTTTCCTTTGCAGTGTGCAGGTGTAAACAAACTAAGTCGACTATGGTTTATCATTGGTCGAGCAAAGAGATGCATCGGTGTGACGGTGAAGAAACACAATTTAGGAAAGAAAAATATTTATTAAAAAAACGTATAAAAATTTAAACGTAGCGGCACACGAACCTGAACCTGAAAACCGACCAGAAGGCGCGGGTTTGAGTTCCGCTACGTTCAATTTTTTAACCTTTTTCTTAATAAGTAATAATCTGATTAAATTATTTTTCAATTCTTTTTTTAAAATTATTTTTCTCTTTGTCTCCTAATTTTTTTATTAAAATCTAAAATGCATGACTACTAGTACTACATATTTTTGAAATATTTAACCGATTTCAGATTCCGATTTCTAATTTCATTCAAGAAAAATCAATTGCACAAATAACGAAATTATTTATGCAATTTATTATTATTTCATGCTTTAACACTTCAATATTGATCGTATCTAAATAATATATTCTCTTTACAATGAAATGCAATACTTACATAAAATTTAGTCTGTGTAAGCATTCGAATAGATCGATTGTGACATACAATCGAATAGACACACATCGATAAGTGCAATCGACATCGAGTATTAAAATAAATACCAACATAATTGCCCCCGGCGCCAAATGTCGCCAAGCGCCACTCATCTAAAGTGCAGACATTTTTATGTAGAATTATAGCAACATAACTTGTTATTATTTATATTTAAAATTCAACACACGTATTATAAATAAACATGGTGTATTATATAAAGCTTTTTTATTTTACACTAGTTGCCATCCGCTACTATGTTTGTGTGCACTTATGATCCTTGCCTTACTAATTCCATTATCACCCGTTTTCATCTAAGCTTACAAAGAATAGGCAAAGAGAAGCTAGTGTCAAGACACTCTGTTGTCCACTGTACACACAAGCGTTCCGTAGTTTTAAAGATGTACATGTATAAATAAACAAACGGACAGAAAAAAACTTAAAAAAATCATACATGCGTGTTCTAATATCATTTTTTCATAATTCCACATATTTTTTTTGTAAAAATATTTAATATCCAGACAGATTTTTTTATAATATAGATAAATAATGAGTTACTATTTGGCTTTATATTATGGAAATGATGTAATAATAAAATCAACACATTTGTCGACGGTACTTGCTAAATAAACAAATGCGTGAATTTAAGACTACGAATAAATTACACTGTGAATGAATATTATAATTAACGAAAATAAAAATAGTTTTAGTGACATAACCTTACATTACATACGGCAAAGGTGGTTCTAGATATTTAAAAAAAAAAACATTTAGAAACAGTTTTACTTATGGAAAAATAAGATTTATAATATTTTTTTTGCAGTTCAGTGCTTATCGAGGACGGCGTTAAGCTCATTAGACACCTTATAACCGCAATCGTGGTCACAGGAGGCTTATTCCTGTGAGCGTTACTTTATAAAGGGGCGTGAGTTAGGTGCTTCTGGATTACTAATGGATCAATTTATTAATATAATATTTTAACTAACTATCGTTAAAAAAATACAAAATTAAGTAAGATTAAATAAAATTAGAATCTTAGTTCTCCGCATTTCCATTTCTTCGCGCTGGTGTCGAGGCAAAGGACGTCGTTGATATCAGCAACTCAACACGCAATGCCTCTAAAATTCAACGGAAAGTGGAGAGCGGAGTGTCTCAACACTAGGCTCTATCCTGCTACACACGGGATACAGCGTAGAGCTAAATAAAAAAGAATATTGAAATTAAATATAGAGACAAATTCCAGTTCACGCAAATTACACTCTACAATTATGCAATTATGAGATAAAATAACAGACGTGATCTAAACGTGACTAAGAATACCTGTGCGGCTACCGGAGCGTCTTAGTCGCACTTAACCTGTTAATAGCATTAAAAGGATTCCGCCGTAAAAGGTTTCAGCTTTAAGGCTTAACAAGTAAACGATCAATTAGTACAAGCTGAGGTCTAAAGATGTTACAATGTATGCAAAAAATATATAAAAATACATTCTAGAAGCTTATGATATAATTAAAACAAGATTTTCATCTAATCACCATATGAAACCAAGTGAAAGAATACTACCTATTCCAATGATATAACAAGAAGAGGATACAAGTCATACCATACGTCCGTTAAGCTGATTTACAAAGACCCACGGAGTCTGCTATAAAAGATATCTCGTGCTCAGGATTAAAATAATTCAGTCTTTAACTACAAACGTGCGCTCTGAGAGGGCAATGCTGATTAAATATAACCCGCTAGAGATTTATAAGTGTTTATTTCTGTTGCGGGCCCTTCACGGGCTTTGTACACCACTGTTAATAAAACATTGTTTGTCGTAAGTGAATGTATTGTTGTTATGTGAATGTACTGACTGAAAAATTTATGGCGACCGAGTGTTAATAATGAACACTACGAGTATTCTTATAAAATGGATATTATACCTGTTTTAATATGAATTGAAGTTGTATTTGAAATTAAAGTCGTATAAAATCTCATTAAAGGAAGCTATATTAAAATTGTATATGAAAAATAAAATATTCCTTTGATTGCGAATACTGATATATTGGAAGTCTAGATAGTAAATGATTCCAGATTGTAAAGCTACAAGGCGGTAAATCATGTCTTTACAACAATGAATATTTTATTAAATTGATTGACGCCATATCTGTTGCTTATTCTTACCACCACTGATAAAAGTGGTCGTTGAATTGACACAACACAAAGGGTTTCATTCTCATGTATAGTAAATTATAAATCTATTTCCAGACATACGTCAGATTATGAAAGTACTAGTTAACTTACAACAAGGCTATATAAAGGCAGGCCCTAATTAAATGTCTTGTATTCGATATTATTTCCGTTCAAATTCAACTTAACGCTTTTAAAACGGCCTTCAAGTTAAAGGTATAACAAATGTACAAATGTTCAAAGAGTTTTGGTATATACTTTCTTCTAACATCAAAAAAATAATCTCAATTATGGCGCGTCAACTAAATAAGACAAAACTGTTATTTTATAAACTATATTTTTTAAGACGAGCGCAGCTAGCCGAAGCTTAATAACATTAAAATGAAGATATTTTAACGAAGTACTAACAACAAAATGCAAATTGATCCTCCTATGAGAAACATACATACATACATATGTAACGTAACATATTGTTAAGGACCTGGACCGCGAGATCGCATCAGACACAAGGCAAGGGCTTAAGCATGACTATCAGATCATTCGCACGCATATTACAGGCACCGGGGCCCTGGGCGAGGGCTAACAGTACCCCGCGTGATTAGACGCCACACGATACAACCCATTGTCGGTACACGATCTCTACTTTGAAATTGCGGAAATAGCTTACACGGGCCCCGAGACGTTTCAATCGCGAAGTAAATATACGCTAGGATACACCGGTCATGTCTCTATGGAATTAATTACTCTTGCTCTACTGATTCTATGATCGTACTGAATGAAATATTGCTACGCGTGTGCTGACATAATACGTAGGGCAATGCCGTTTAGTAGCTGAAAGACCTGTTAGCTAAGTTTAATATTTCAATAATAAATATATATATATTTTTTTTATCGTATATTTTATTTAAAATTTAATTTTCAAATTAAATATCGTTTAAATAGATATTAACAACAATCCAAAAATTAAATACATAGTATTACTAACGTTGCTCAACCAATAAGCGCTTTAGCCCATCTTTTAAAAAATATTTCATTAATTCACATAATGTCCCACATCCATTACATGTAACTACTTAAAATGTTTGATAGTCATAAAACTGTAACGTGAGGACATTGGTGAGCGTAGAAGTGTTTACGACCCACCTAATGAGAAATACCATTGCACTCGCGCGTGACTAACTAGTGTTTGGTCCCTGGATGCTGGGCATCATCAACTTTGAAAGAACTCTAGAAGTTTCTACCCAAGGTTGAGATTCCAGTGCAGCTTTTTATGTTCGACACGAGTTACCGATGACTATAAAAGAAACTGCAGATCAATTTCCCGAGCGACATTATTTACTGAGCTCGTGCATCCTTGCTAAAGGTAAACATGACAAAATCTGTTATTGTCAAGAAAACATGAACAGAACCCAACCGCTACATATGTATGTAGTAGGTGCATATAAGTTCCGTGTATGTGTTCAATTTATTTATTTTTTCAGCTTCACGCTGTATCCCTCGTATAACAGGTTAGGCAGAGGAACCTAGTGTTGAGATATTCCATTCCCACTTTCCGGCGAATGAGGCACTTAATGTCAATTTTTTTTTTGTAATAAATCTATCATAAAAGAATACAAGAATTCAGAAAACAGCTTAAGGCAGTAATCAGCAAAACTCGACGTTTGACTCTGCAATTGTACCTTGAAGGGTTTGCGAAGATACAAAAATTACAGCGGTCGATACTGAGAATATCATATCTCAAAGAAGCCACACGAATATAAAGTTTGCTTCCACTATCGAAAATCAAGTTATTGAAATTAAATCCAACGATTTTAGATATCAAAAGTCGGTGAATAACAAAGACGATAGAAAATAAAAGAAACTTTTTGAAAGTAAGCGAAGAATTTAACCTACGAAAAATATTTACACACGAAACCAATCAACAAAAACTCCCACACCATAAAGAACAATCAATCTTTCGAACTCTGAAAGGAATCTCAATCAAAACAAAGTGTGGGGAAGCCGGGATAGGATAAAAGCTTCTATAAATCATAAAATCAGACTGTATTCAAAGCGGTCTATCTAAAAAAATATTTGACCCTTGTTCAGATACGTAGGCTCGAAAGGGTGCATCTCCAATTTGTCCTATACTGTACTAATCAACGCTTCGAATGTTATTTATGGCCTCATTAAAATTTCCATAATTACCTTTTTTTTAAGTGTTGCCTGAGATATTTTTTTGTAATTTCGATTTAGAAACTCTATTCTAAGAGTCGTCGATATGAGCATCGTTATGTCGTGCGTAGGATGAATTTAATTATAAATTATTTTATTTGTCAGGATAAAATTAAGTAAGGTTTCAATTTTTTTTAACCGTCTACCGTACTATAAAGAATTAGTATATGTAAGATATGTGAAATATGCCTATGTGAAATATTTAAACATGAGAAAATCGATATGTTAACTTAAAAATCTTGCCAAACAATCTTATGATAAACTAATGTTAATAGAGGTGACCTTTTAAGATTATCTTCAGACATAACTTTCATATAACGTTATACGTAAGTTATCTATCGACAGCTTTACCTGGTGTAACTCTAGCTTTAGGCTCGCGATTAACCTCTGCTCTTGCACTGCAATATTTACCTTAACCAATTTTGCTTGTTAAGATAAATTATTCATAAAAACATTTAAAGAGAGAAGACATCCTTTTATATCTTTGTCTTAATGAAAATAGACATTTTAATTTTAGTCATATTTTCCAATATTACAGAAAGCTACCAGTGACATGGTTATCGTAACATATTATTTTTACTAAAAAAATAATAGATTATTAGGTGGATCATTTCTAACATATATCTATAGTACAGCTAGTAAGTTTAATAATTTTAAAGAATTTTAAAATTCTTACAATAATCAACTGTCAAATAAAAATAATCATAACAAAATTTACTGCGTTACATACTATTTGTAATAAAAAAAGCCATATTCTGTAATCAATGCAGACATTATAATAGAAATGAGACTTTAATCTGAATACCAAAATAGACAAAGGTCAGATATAAATTGTATACGTCATCTTATTGGGAATACTCCGTTATTCTCAACTCCATATCGAGATGAGTTTATGGTGATTTGGTACCATTCACTCGGAAATTGGCGTTCAACTTGACTTCGAGTCGACATGACAGAGAACGAATTGCTTATCGCTTATCATACTATCTTAATATATAGAGGTGAACTCTCAGTGAACTATTTTCATAGACTATTTTTATCGAACGATTTTACTTCCGTCACTTAAGTGACGCTATTACTCAAATTAATATAGAGAATAACGCATAGAACCAAAAAAAGTAATTCAATATTAAATTGAACTGTAAATAAACCTGTACATGATCCAAACATGACATTTCTATATCAAACTCAAAGCCTGCCTGGTCATAACAATGAAGCGGTTACATGAGATATACCACATAACAACACTCATCGAAGAAATCGCAGTGAAATAATATTCGCGCATGCGATCGAGCATTCCCGACCCTGACCCCAGGTCGACAACCCCGCTCGTGACACTTCGATTCTCTATCGATCACGACTAGGATCTCGATATCCAATCGGTATTTTATTCGATATTTTTACGCTCTAACTTAACCGACTCGCCGTGTTCGTGGTTGCCGAAATCATTGTGGGCACAGTAACAGTTAACTTTTTTATATCATTGTTGTATACCGCTAGCTCTGATAAGCAGGTGGTTTTTGTGTTCTTGAGATAGGCAGAACCAATTATAGTACGTGGTCTTAGTATAGTCAGCTTTACGTTCTTACATTACATAGTATTATTGTGAATTGATAATAAAGCAACGGTACTTACTGATTAGGGTACCCACCTTTTGTTACAAAAGTATGTAATATGTTGTTGTCAGGATGAAAGGCAAGGTCTTTCATAGCTAGAACTACCGTATAGCAGATATGGTAAAATAAATTTCTACTGTAATAGCTCATAAAACGTAATATATTTAATATAAAATAAATGTTTTAATGGAAAACATCATATGGAGGCGAAAGATGAGGATTTTTAGCACGTTTATTGATTTACGTACGAAATCCAAGTATGCGCCATAATTAACAGGGGAAGTATAAAATTGGATGAAAGATATAAAATATTGGATGAAAGAAATAGAGCATAACAAGTGCTAGGCTATTATATAGTAGTAGGATATTATAGTTTTTACCATAACTAAATAATAATAAACATTTTTTGTAACCAATCGTGACTGCTTGTATTGGTAACAACATGAAAACGAAACCTTCTTTGCGTACTAACAATACAAGTCAAGTTGATTTATCCGACCAGTGTCAAAAGGTCAAATATCATTTATAACAATCAATCGTAATAATATCTTGGCGTCCACGTTCCGAATAACAGAAATCAGAAGGCGCCGTACCGAGCTGCTAATTGAATTGATTATTATTCGATATTACATTTTAAGGTTATATTTAATAATAGAAAAGGTCATTCTTATATTAATGTGATTACTAGCAAAGCTGAATGAAGGGCAGAGTAAGTTATGCTAAAAAAGTAGCAGTAGGTACTATCAATCTTTAAAATTAAACTTAAATTAGATCAGCTTTACGCTGTATCCCGCACACAGCAGAGTAGTCAAAGGGAGCCTAGTGTTAAGACACTCCGTTTCCCACTTTCCGCCGAATTCTGGAGGAACTTCATGTAAAGTGGCAGGACACAACGTTGCGCCTTACATGATTGGCAGAACGCGGATATAAAAATATTAAATATTTTTCTTATTCACTTGATTGATTTTCACTCGTAACATTATTCTACGTAAAATTCTTTGAGTAGAAATCGAACACACAAACATTAAAATTACGTCACACAAATTAATTAATTAAAAGAATACAAAAGAAATCGATAGAAAGTGTACTTAATTAATGAATCGTTCGAGATAAACGTGCAAACATATTAAACAACAATAGACACACACAAACACACACAATTAATAAACATATTGTGACGAACAAACGATTCGTAACACAACTACGAGTACAAGCTATGTTGCATCCTAAGAAGCCCAAGCAGCCAGTCCCGCCCACACAATACCCTCTTGTACGTCTTTCGACACTCAAATAAACCATAAATTATAATTTTTTAAATCATCGTGAAGCAATATGCATGAGACAGGTCTAATGAATGAGTGCCCCGGCGTGTCGTTCTTGGATCTTATGAAGAATCTAACACGTTTTTCCATTCAAGCTCAGACGACGTGTTAAAATCCATTATAGATAAGACCCTATAGAAAATTTACATTAGTAATTTACTTCGAAACGATCAGATTCTTTGGTGTAGGTATTTGAAATAAGTTTTATATTTACCTTTAATATATATTTCTTAAATAGGTTTTTAAAGTTATTAATTCCTGTTTGTATTATCTAATTATTCAAAAATTAAAATAAATTTCTGGTGCATATGTATATGATAAAAGTGAATCCATAATTATTTTTAATACGAAATTAAGTATTATTTACTGTCGTTACAAGAAATTGAAACTAGTAATTACATTAAATTAAAGAAACATCTTTAAGTTCTGTAATAGCTTTAATAGAAAACATATACAAACTGAATCCAAGTGGGAACATGGCCTCGGGCGCACTCACCTCTACCTTTGATTGTACCTTACGATGACAAGCCTATTCCCAATAATAAGTATTTATTACAGCCGCTCACTATCCTTTGTAAACGAAACTAAACAATGATGAATAAGACACGGGAATTGTTATTGTTATTCTATTAAAATATAATAATTATTTATACAGCTTCACGCTGAATTCCGCATGTAGCAGGGTGTTTACTTTCCGCCGAATTCTGGAGGCATTGCGTGTTTAGTTGCGGAATTCAACGCAGCGCTTTGCCTCGTCACCAAAGAGAAGAAATTAAGATATTAAATATTTCACGTTTCGAGTGGGGTGAAACCCACAACTTCTCGCGTTTACAGGGGATAGGAATGTCGAAAATTATCTAATTTGGCCTTCACGTTATGGAGTACTTGACCATGGATGTAACAAAGCGGCAAAAAGTAACAATAATCTCCCGCCGGTAAAAATGACGGGTCTTCGCTATGATTATGAGGGGCCATAGGTTAGATGACTATCGGTAACAATGTTCTAAAGAGGAACAATGTAATGATATTCCACTTTGGAGATAATAGGAAAATTGTAATATGCTTAAAAGCTCACGTAACAGTCGATATTATGATTGAATAGATTATATTATAAAGATAGTATTTATAAACTATAGCTTGATTAGGATGGAATTCTATTGATTAGGATGGAGTTCTAAATCTAAGGTCTCGTAACGGTCAGCATGGAGGCATCAGTTTTCAGTCAAAATTATGGGCCCATAAGCTATACGATCTCGCGTGCTACCTCACTGTTAGTGACCTAGGTTCAACCAGCATTCCTTCTTAGGTTTAATAATACACGAGTCCAACGTAACGATCCTGACTTGCCTTCATTAAAACTGAACTATCTGCTATACGTTGATGTGAAGATTTTAAAATATTACTGGGTTTGGGAGTTGTTTGCTGCCAAATAACATGTTAGAAGATATTGGGTACATTTTTTAACCTTAAGTGAAAAGTTTGTATGTTTATAAATATATTTTTTTCTTTCACATTAAGTATAAGTAGGTTAAAACTAGGTTCCCTCTGCCTACCAAATGAAAGTATATTTATCTATCCTAATATTCCCAACGTAAGCAATTCTTAAATCTAAATAGCTTTGATTAATCTCTTTCATGTATAATCTACATTCTCGATCTAAAGCTCGTTTACAAAAAAATATTGAACAAAAAATCACTCAATACAACCGCACCGGTACCCACCATCTTCTACATCCGGGTCCGACCATCCATTAAAGAGGTTATTTGTATATAAAGGGTGAGGCTTACCAACCTATGGGGACCTTTTTACCTTTTTAGGGTCCATTAGGGATTAACATCAGATTTCAACATTCTCAATAATTTTATGAACTTTTTATATTAAAATTCCAGTAATAAATACGTGTTACAGTCTATCATAGTCAAGACGCAACACTCTAATTTCAATAATAAAATAGGTATATCAAAAACAGTTATAAATTACAAATCACTGGTACTAATAATAGAGATGGATGTTCACTGTTCAGCTAAGCCCGGAAACATAGACAATATCCCTTTATTATACAGCGTGGGTCGCCCACAATTCAAACTCGTTTTAGACATTCCATAAATTAACATAACGATCTAAGATGAATAACGAGTGCGTCCTTTTAATAAACTCTTTTATTGTATTGCCGACAGAATTAAACTTTTTTTTAAATGTAATTGCTATAAAAAATATCAAAAGATAATTTCAATATATTATTTTAATATCGATATTCATTTCTGGTCAATGAATTTGAAAGTTATGATATTCTAAGCCTATCCATAGAACAAGGAATGTCCCTTCATTCCGTTAGAGTATTCTCACGATCCTTAAAATGTCATATAAAATTTATAACAGCGTAGATATATAATATATGGTTTATTTATTTTATAACCAACAATTACTATTTATTATGTTTTTAAGTTTTAAGAGTATTTTTAGAATTTTTAGAATGATAAATAAAATTAAATTCATAGAAAGCTTAATTGAAGATTGTTAAATCGAAACGGAATTATAACGGAAAATATTAAAAACATACAAATGACATGAACTCTTTAGTAAAATAACAATAAATTACAGTTTTTAACTAACCTTGGCGTGGCAAGAGTTAACTTTCGTATTTACGTTTTTACAACATGTACGTGATCTAATGTCAGTAGTAACGGTGTCAGTGTGAATGCTCCAAAAAAACGAGATACAATTGATGAAAAAAAAAACCGCTGATAAATCTTTTTTTAGCAATATATACTTTCTGGTGTACACAATAAGGGTGGTGTAAGCGCACCGAACGAATCCAATTAGGTGTTTCAGAGTGTACAATGCGTCTAGTTAGCATCGCGTAATTGAACACATCAAAGAAGCATTGTGGGCGCCCGGCGACCGGCAACCAGCGACCGGCCTACCCTCAAACACGATTCGAGCCCGATTGCGACGTACCGATTCTATCAATGCTGGTTACGCACTAATTATTTTGTATCGAAAAAACTATTAAGTTTTACACTTTTTTTATAGCTAAAATATAATCACAAAAGCAATAGCGTTAGCTGTCAACATTTTAAGAATATTACCGCTGTAGTTGACAGAGAAGCAGATTTCTAATCTTTTTTTTCTGCTTCACACTGTATGCCTCAAGCAGGGTAGGCAGAGGGACTTTAACTTTAAGATACTCCGCTCTCCATTTTCCGCGCAATTCTGAATGCATTTGGTTTTGAGTAGCGAAACTTAACACCTGGCTTTGCGTCGACACCAGAGCGACAAAATTAAAATATTAAATATTTCATTTCCTAAAGACGAAATCGAACCGATAACCTGTCGCGTTTATATAGTAGCTAGTCACGACACGCCACGACTACTCTCGAATTATTTTTCAAACATTGTTTGAAATATATCATCTTTCAAACATTTTTTGAAAATACAAAGAAAGATGCATTATTACCACCTGATTTACCTACAAATGCACCACGTCACTGTAGTTCTGTTATTTCATTCTGCATCAATAACGTACTGATATTGAGTACGGAATCATGAATAATAAGCGCCTTACTTCGCTAGGTAGTATGCAGTTACGACATATAAGAAACAACTGTAAATTAGATTACTTCATAGATAAGCTAAAATGTAAATAGAAAATGGACAGAATTTTCATTGTTCTTAACTTGGACAAAGCGGAGTTTGAGAGGCAAAAAAACAATTACGTAACAATATGGACCGATTGTGTAACTGTTAACTCATTTAGCAGCCATCTGTCTCTATATTATCTTCGCAGCTAAATTAAATTATTGTTTTAGCTTCACGCTGTATATAGCAGGGTAGGTAGAGTAATCCCAGTATTAAGACACTCCGTTACCCACTTTCCGAATTCTGGAGGTACGTGTTGAGTGGCGAAACTCTACGCCACGTATTACCTCCACACCAGAACGAAGAAATGAATGATTCCTTGAGTGGGAATCGAACCCACAATCTGTCGTGTTTACATTCACACGCTTATGCACTTACGCCACTACTGGTCTCTAAATGATCGCAGCTAAATGATCTGATAAATTGTTATAATGTCAGTTAGGATTTCTAAAATAATTACTCTAAAGTATATATTTTTTTGGAAGAACGACTTATTTCAAATATCGCAACACGAATTCCCATGTAGTTTGTGTAAACTTATAGACACTTTGCAATTATATGCTGTGCATATTAGGAAAGCAAAGAGACCGCGCTCTGTAGATAAATAATTATTTAATTTTACTCAATTCGCTTATTATATTGCATCATAATGATGATGAAAAAAGGAAAATTTTAACGTCAAAACGTTTCTACTCGTAATATGTAGTATACCTAGCCTAATATAAAAGCTTGATTTAAATATGATAAAATAAAAATAAAATGTGTGAGAAACGTTAGAATTCGGTTTCCCTCAAAGACTAAGGTAAAATTTAGATTATTTATCGATTTTTTAATTGCTCTTAGTTCATTACTAACCTATACGTCAAATTAATTGGACAGCGAAAAAAAATTACTAAGCTATTAATTATTTAATGACATTTATTTTGAAGGCAAGAGCTATTTAATGAACATTTTATAAACTAGTGATATTTTTATGACGCAAACAAAACATACTAGTTGTAAAGATGTGATTATATTATGATATAAAGGTCATAGGATATTTTGAAAATCTCCAAATCTACCATTTTAGCAAGGAATAGTAACGTAAAAATATGTAAAATAGGTTATTTCTATGGAGCATACAATAAATTGATTTGTAAAGGTTACGATATATGTCACCTACCGTGTCCAAGAGGTAAAAGAAACTACTACTATAATTGTTTCTGCTTAAAGATTTATTCTGCATAAATAATAAAAATATTATAGGAAACTATTAAAAAAGCTGCATGTAGGTCGATTCGTTCGTGCAAAATAAATCGACTTAATCAAGAGGAAACATTCCAGATAATATACGCAACGTACGTATTTAGATAAAGACGTGACTAGAGAAAGTGGTCCACGCGTACGGATACATGTACTCGTACCTCTAACGAACTAACAATGACTCGAGTACCTATTTTTTAGTATCGAGAACGTTCATTAACTTTCAAATTGAATTAGTGCAGTGGGTGTCACAAACGAAACCTTATTGTTAAGTTAGCTTATTACCAAGCCGAGGAATTGAAAATATTAATTATGAAGCTTAATTAATAATCTCCGTAATTAATATTTAAATTATTGGCATTTATCACTTATTTTGCTCTCAAAATGTATGGAATTCAACGCTGCGCTTGTTCTTATTACCATAGCGAGGAATTGATAATAATTTATTCCCCTTAGTGGGAATTGAACCTACAACCATCACTTTTTCAGCAAGACGGTCGCTGTGCCGTTGCGCTACGACGGCATTTTAAGAATTGGTTATATAAAAGATAATTGATCTTTTAAGACCATGTTACAGATATGTACTTAATTTTATATAGGTATCAACTTCTATTGTTTAAAATAAATGTTAATTGTTACAATATCTCAAATATATTGATTAGTATCATTTGATAATATCGTTGAATCGCTGACAAACTAATCAATGGCGAGTTACATAAAATCGATAACGACTAGCCGTAATCGACTTTAATGTATCGGAAGCATATTTTATTGGTACTTCATTAGACCACCTACGATATCTTTAAAATAGCCTGTTTAGCTGATTGTAATATCGAGCATTTAAAATGATTTACGATTTATCCAATTAAAAATTATGTTGTCATTCTGTTCTATTTCTATAGTAATAAAAAAGAAAAATATATTGCTTATAAAATATCGTTTGATATTTGATTGAAACTACTTTACATAACATTTTAGTACATTTGGGAGAATATTATCTGTATATTTAAAATATTAGCATTTAATACAATTATTATTGTTATTTTAGCGTCACGTTGTATCCCGCACACAATAAGAAAACAGAAATAAAAATACTAAATAGATCATTTCCCCGATTGGAAATCGAACCCACAACCTGTCGCGATTACAGTCACACTTTGTGCCCTGCGCCACGATTGAATAATATTTTTATATGCAATTTTCCTTTAAATGGTTTAAAACCATGATGTTAAAATTGAAATAATGTGCTAGCTGGCTATTAATAGCTAATATATAAAATAACAAATATTTAGATTTAAAATATATTTATAAGAAAAGTGATAATTATTATGTTATTAATAAGACTAACAAATTTAATTTGTATATGATAGAAAAGCAACAATATGCTTTGATGAATCCATCAATTCTGATTGCCCGAACCCGCGTTTAATTTGCATAAATTTAATCTAGTTCAATTTAGACCTTGTTAGTTGTAGATATTGTATAATGATTTTTTATCTGAAGTTTTAGTTAAAGTTAATGTAATATTATTAAATGATGACTATTGGAAATAATAAAAGTTTACTATTGATTTTTTTATTTCTCATTTAAAGAGCAAATCTAAACAGCTTATTAAAAATATTCCTTCGTTGACACAGTTTCCACCCTACTAACTTTAGGAGCTCTAACTTTTATAAATATAGCCTAGTGACCTAAATTACTTAAACACGCAAAATAAAGGTACTAAAAAAGGTTCAAAGCCGTTCTTACTATGAACCCTTGTTGAGAACCATAGTAATAAAGTACCGCACCTAATTCTGGGCAATATAAGCCGTCTGGTTTTTTGAAACAATCTTGATTAACCTTTTTCTTATTACGCAACTAACACAGTAGGCCGATATAATATTACAATACGGGCCGTATTTACATAATTTTCATATTTTGAAAATAAATTGGTTATTATTTAATTATGAATTGTTGGATATATTTATGTGTAGGATTAAATAAGAAAGATTACTAAATATCTTCGAAGTTTAAGCCCACAAGTGCAAGATGTCAATTTTTTATAACGTAAATTGTAATGTAGATTGAAGCCTATATTTTATGTTATTATGAAAATGCTTATTAATAAAATTATTGTCAATTTTTATATTACAATATTTGCTGAGGAACATACTTATACCAATTCTTGGTTATCTTATTTTAATACGAATACATGATTTAACAGTTTTTAGAATCAGCTTCACTCTTTATTCCGCATATAGCAGGGGAGGCAGAGGAAACTTAGTGTTTAAACACTCCGTTCCCCACTTTCGGCCGAATTTTTCGAACACTAATTTACATGGCAACACTAATTTAACTTTTAAAAGAAGTATAAAATATAATTCACATACAATTTTAACCAAAAAGCAGACACATCAATTATCGTTATCAACATACAGATTTAGAACGAACTCCATAAGTGTATGGGGGTCAACCTCGCCTTATACGTTTGTAACGTAACTAAGTCGAAGGGTCAGTTCGCGTGATCCTTGCTATAAAGTTAACTTTTTGTACAGATTACACCGCCGCGATACCACCGTATAGGGGTCAGGGAGTCAAACACTATGTTTATAGACCTTAATAAGTCGGCCGAGATTACGGCCACTCTATAAAGCTTATCTACCTAATTATCGAGAGCAGAGGAATTAGTAGGAAGTAAGACAATAATTAAAGCGATCTTATACAAGTATTTTATAGCGCTGCCAATAATCTTGTTACAAATAACATTAGTGTTATTTTTAGCATCACGCTTTTTCCCGCATTTAGCAGGGTAAGCAGAGGGGTATTAAATGACAAACAATGAAAAACAAACAAATCAATGAAGTAGAAGTAAGAAGTGAAAGAAGTATATAAGTAGGTACCATTATACTCATTCATACATATATATTGTCTATCTTTTAAATATATAGGTACTACTAGTTATTATACCTAAAAATACAGGCACCAAAAAATATAAGTAAAATCGATTTTTTTAGTATCAACTAAGTCGACTTGTTTTATTAATATGTATGTAGGTAGCCTACATACAGTAAAATTGACGGCAAATCGATACTGTTGACCAGTGGAACAAAGGTAGCGTAACGTAACCGTAAAGTTGAGTTTTCATTAAAAATATTATCTGTTCGTTTTTGTTGAATGAGTGTTTTCGCTTCATGCATTCCTCGCATTTTACGGATTAATAAGAGAGTGTGGTATTGAGAAGTTTCATTATTTAAAATAAATTATTTTTATTTTATATGTAATCATGTTGGGTGGAGTGACCTAACACTAACTGTAATTGTACACTGTAACATTAAATATAAAGACTAACTCGAGTGACTGACCACGTGTATTGAGAGCGTATAGCTAACGTAATAGTAACTTATTTCTTTTTAAACAACATATAAGGTTTATTTTTTTGCTTTATGCTGTATCCCACAGGTAGCAGGATAGGGAGTTTAGTGTTAGGACCACTCCGCTACGCACTTTTCGCCGAATTCTGGTGGAACTCAACGCCGAGCCTTCCCTCGACACCTGAAGAAATGAAAATATTCAATATTTAATTTCGTTGGGGATCAAACCCAAAACCTGTCGTATTTACAGTCACACGCATGTGCCCTTGCACCACGGTTGGCCTCTGGCCTTTAATTATAACCTTTTTTATAAACTTTAAGGTATATTCCTAAACTGGAAAATGTTTCGTGTAAGGTATTAATAGACGAAGCTTCGAATGCACTATTACTATTATGCATTAACATATGGTATAAAATATGGAAACGCATTATGAAACAAATTTTCATTATAATAAAACGAAATTTGGTAATCCCACCCAATATGGGATTAACATAATCTACTCTACAAATGACAACCGGAATCCCTAACATCATTTATCAATAGAACGCTATGAATAAAAATCTTTCAAACATTTTTTATGAGAATGGAAATTTAAGATTACGAAGCGATATATTTATGAATTTTATAGTATTTCAACAGGCAATCACTGTTGGTTTGTAAGAATCGCTGTTTATCTAAGATGAATTTTTTCTTCACGCTCTACCCTACATATGTCAGGATAGTCAGAAGGAACCTGCGTTTTGAGTGGCGGACCACAACGCCACGCTTTGCCTCGTTGCCAGGGCGAGGAAATAAAAATATTATACATTTCATTTCCTCGAGTGGGAATCGAACCCACAACCTGTTATGTCAAACGCTTGCCCCCTGCACCACGACTGACTGATATGAGAATAATTAAGAAAACCACCACAAAACAAAACAACCACATTCATATTAAAAAATATTTTACTTACCAGCTTAGATGTACCTACCACTGACAAGCAGCGACATCGTTTAACGAAAATAAATGAAATCCTATTGAATTAATTAAGAAGTAATATTTTATTTTAAGGTCGACTTTAAAATAAAATACATAACTAGCATTATGATAATAGTTCTCCGTGACCAAAAGTCACAGTACTTCATTATATGGTGGTTCTGGGGTCAAGACGACATCGTGCCGCGACCATTGCACTGCCCCCCGCTGCTCTTGCCCTGTGGAAATCTCCAATCACAGAAACTTCTTAGAATCGACAATGATAAATGCGTCGATCACAGGATTCCTGCGATCAAAGAAAATAAATGGTACTTCACAGGCTGAAACACCTAGTTACTCGTGTTGTGGCGTTGCAGATTACCTTTTATACAGTGATATATGATCTGTAATACGGTCGATTGTTATATAGGTGCACTTGTGTGCCTTCGTCGTTTATATAAAATCATTTTTAAAATGTGTGAGTGGGGAACGGAGTGTCTGAACACTAAGTTCCCTCTGCCTAGCTAGCTGTGTGCGTGATACAGCGTGAAGTTGATTTAAATTTAATTTTAAAATGATTTAAAGCACAATGAGAAGCAATAAAAAACCGCGCCGCTACAATACGAAAATGATAGTCACGACCGTAGAAACAATATTAATTTATATAAATTGCAAACTTTCAGTCGCGATCCTTAGAGCACTATCATTTTATTTCTAAATGTTTTTTAAGAAATACGTTATTTACGTATTTTTATATACTATATAATTTTTATAGGCTGTAGGTCTGATCTGCACAAAGATCGACGACGATGCTGACTCCTAAAGTCATGTTTGGTCCGGAGCGGCAGATAATAATTCCTTAATTACGTTCCCTTGGTTTTCCAAATGATCGAATGGCAGTAATTGCTTTTCTGTTCGACCTAAACGGGTTTAATTGGCACTTTTGTTGGAATGTGCGGTCATAATTTAACTGACCACGATATTTTGATGTTGGTGCGATAGAAGATATATTTACTTTTAGATTAGGTTTATTTAATACTTTTTTGATATATAATAAATAAAAGGAAAAAATACAAGATTTAAATTTTATAATTTTGTTGATATTGTATTCAGGCAACTAAAATAGTAACTTTTATAACAATGAACGATTTGACGACGTCTAATTTTCATAAAAAATCTTTAAAAATATTTGTCGCGTGTTTAATTATATGTACGAAACAAACAACGGTCTAGTTTTACACGCTACGAGAAGAATTGCTTTAGACTAATTTTGTAATATAAATATTTCACATTGAAAATTATTTTAAACATTGCATAAATATTAATACGATTATCAAACGAAGAGTTTAGAACTAAACAAAAAAAAGATTAATGAAAAGTCGCAGCATCTTTATGAGCAACGTATTTAGGTACAATCCTGCAGTTCCTGATAACATAAATAAAACGAACTTTCCCGTCGTATGTAACATTATATTATCAAGTATGATACAAATGTAACAGCTGTTACTAAGTTATGCAATTGAATCTCAGCGACTGGTTGAGACGCCGTTGGCAGACTACGCTAGAAGGGTACTTTCCAAGTTGGCATTCTAGTGCCAGTGAACTTGTTACTTGCACAACTGCAAAACTGAGATAAGGACCGCGAATTCACCATCTTAGAAATATATTCAACGCCTCTGGCGTAGATCACGTTTGTTTCTGTTGATAACTATAATCTTTAGTTATCAGCAGATAGTTTGGAATGTATTGTCGATAAGTTCCGTATCTTTTTCGTCAATATATTATATTTTATTATTATTATTTAATTATGCTCAAAACTTTGAAAGAGTTATTCAAACAATTACAATAATATTATTAGTTAAATATAAGTTAATAGCCTTTTTGGATTTGACATATATATGGACATTTCATAGCTTAAAAACGTTAGTAACACCCTATTTAATACTTGGTCATAATCGAATGTTCATTTCGTGCCTCACTTTGCGAAACCAACGTCATGCCGTACCTCGCTTCAATGAGCCATTGCACGTTTATACGCTAAACTGATACTCGGGGTGTCAGCAGGGCTCGTGACAGGGTTAGCCAACCTTTGGCCCGGAAAATGCAGGCGAGCTGTGCCTATTTAATTTTCATTTCGTATCTGATATTTCAGATTGTTGGGCACTTACTTATTCACGCGAAACGGTTGTCAGTTAAAATTCATACTCGTTTTATTACCGGTTAATTGTAGAGCTGTACTGTATTGTATGCTAATATAAGATATTAAGTATTCCGGTATAAGAAACAAGTACAATGTTGTATGTTTTTTTATAATTTTGCTAGTTGTTTACGAGGCACCGCTAAAAGAATCGCCAAGATCATTTATATATACCTACATGACTTTTTTAATACGTTTATTTAAATTTTTCATATTTTTGGATAGAATAGGCATATTTCTACAGACTCCGTATAATGGCGAAGGGTTTCAACGAAATTGAGTTAAAAACAAGTTATAACACAGCTATAAAGTGGAGGTTTCCTGGTTGTAACAGAAGCGAGAGATTTCATAATTTCCCTTTTCGCAACTAGAACTTGGTATTCCATTATAAAGGTAATTTATAATAGATGTTACATTATTAAAATGTGGTGTAGTGCGTTTATCAATTAACTAGCGGACGGGCGCAGCTTCGCTTGCGTAATTTGGGATGAATTCTAATAAACCACGAAACATGTGTTCAATGAAATATTTTTAAGAGTCTAAAAGAGTCGGTGGTTTAAGAGTCGGTGGCGATTTAAAGATTTTTTCATACAAACTTTCAACCCCTTATTTGCTTGCCTCCTTAGGGGGTGAAATCTAGAAAACCATGAAACACATATTCAATTAAATATTTTTAAGAGTCTAAATTTAAAATTTTATAATAATCGGTGGCGTTTTAAAGATGTTTCAATACAAACTTTCAACCCCTTATTTGCACCCTTAGGGGGAGAATTCAAGAAAACCATCAAATACGTGTTCAATTAAATACTTTTAAGAGTCTGAATTTCAAATTTTATAAAAATCGGTGCCGATTAAAATTTTTTTCCATACAAACTTTGAACCCCTATTTCCCCCCTTTAGGGTTAAAAATTTTTAAAATCCCTTCTTAGTGGATGTCCAGATTACGAAAGTAAACATCTGTCCAAATTTCACGTTTCTACCATTAGCGGTTACGGCTGTGCGTGCGTCTTACCTCAGTCAGTGAGGACAAGTCCTTTTATATATACGATAGATTATATCTGATTATAAACCTATTATATAGTATAGATTAAACATTACCTTTTAAGTTCATACTGTGAAATTAACTTAAAAAATAAATATTGTACTCTTTTCGCACAAAAAATATTACTTTTGTCGTATTGTATTTTAATACAGATAGATAGAGCTTCAGCTCTTGTAACAATGTTTGACCTATAATAATACAACCATTTTACCTTACCTTACCCTTATATAATGACGAACGAAACTATAGTTTCATTATAAGATAACCACCCTTCTCTTTAAATAATAGTAAATTCCTTGCACTTGTACAGCGTGGAGGTACACAATGGCTTAACGGTTCAGATCTTTGTGACATGATTACGATCTACATTATAGCAAAATACGTCTACTTTCTTAATAGTTAGAAAATTTTAAAGCGGAAATATAAGCGTGAAATAAAGAAAATTATTCTTGCATAAAACTAAATATACTTACTTATGTAGATATATTATAAGCTAGTGTCTAGCGAATCTAGTGACATGACACTATACCTCAAATTTAAAAATTTCTACAAATTATCTATTTTTTGACAGGATGACGTTGACAGCGGCACTGGTGTTGCTCGCGTTGTGTGCGGCGGCGCGCGGCGGCGACCCGGTGTTCGACCCGAGCACGCTGATGCGGCTGGTGCTCGTGCCGGCGGACGCAGCCGTCGGATCAGTCATCTACCGCGTCCGCGCTTCCGATCCGGACTTTGATTATCCGCTGCATTTTGAGCTTATAGGTATTATTATTTATTTATTGGATTGCTTTATTTTTTTATTATAGCTTCGCGCTGTATCCCGCGCATAGCAGGATAGGCAGAGGGTATATGGGAACCTACTGTTAAGACATTCCGTTTGCATTAAGATACTTCCGTTCCCACTTTTCGACGAATTCTAGAGACCTTATGGGTTGGGTGCCGAAAACGAAACGCGAATTGCCTCGTTGCATTGTCAGAGCGAGAAAATGAAAATATTAAAAATTTATTTCTTCGAATGGGAATCGAACCCACGACCTATAGGCTTAAAAAATTACCTTAGGCTTAATTTAAATTGCGTGCGTCTGCACGCAATTTAAACCTATCGCTGCATCATTACCAAGGGCACATTATGTCAACATTTACAAAATAATAATAAAATAATGATTTATTAATTGCGTTAAATCATTTCTGATATTTTTATTCTAATTATAAAATATATGACAGGACAAATGGGTCGTCTCGACATCGGTATAGAGACACTTCCTTGCACGCGCTACAACTCAGTGTGCCAGGCCAATGTGATATTACTTCGGAGACTGGAACCAGGTCGCTACGTAGACTTCAGGCTGTCAGCTCGCAACACCCGAGGCAGGAGTGCCAGAATTGCATGCTCTATAACCGGCACTAACGCTACCACACCCAGAGACACGATATTCCCACATCAGCCTGGCATCATATTAGTACCTGAGGTAAGACATTAAGTGTGAAAGATCGTTTGTTACTTACAATAATATAGAATGTTTATAATATTAAACATTCTATTTTATTAAGTATGGTTGTACGTATGTATGTACATTAGATAATTTATATTTAAAGTTTACCTGTACACATATTACTTCGAAATTCTTTCTTCAGAATCTTCAAAATTGGATTTTTGTTATTTAGAAAGATAGTCGTAAATGTATTTCTTTTTATATAAGCTAAAATTCTGGGTATATATTTAGAGTTAAGTTTGAAATATTCTCTATTCTAAAACTTGTCTAGTAAACATGAAGTGGTTTTACCATATTACTAAAGTAATCTCCCTATCAAAGGGCATGTATAATAATTTGGAATACTCAAGCGGTGTAACAGCCATAACAAAAAACACTATCAGCCGGTAACTATATGAAGCTGCCAATATCTGCACTTCGCAATATTGATGTCATCAAATGAAGCATAGGAGCCTGCGGCGTGATGGGAGGTGATTGATGATGATGACGTGCACCCTCGCGCGCGGAAACGAAATCGAAATTAACTGCTGTGACCTTTAAGAGATAAAAAATATATTCCTATAAATCATATATAAAAAATATGAGATCGATCATGGCGCAGGGGCACCAAGTGTGCCTGTGAACGCGACTGGTTGTAGATTCATCCCTACTCGAGGAAAAGAAATTTCCATTTCCATTTCTTTGCTTTGGTGTCTAGGCAAAACACGGCGTTGAGTTTCGACTGCCTGAATTCGGCGGAATATGGGGAACGGAGTGTCTTAACACTAGGTTCCCTCTGCCTACCCTGCCGTGGGATACAACGTGGAGCTGATTTACATATGTATAAAAATAAATTAAAACCTAAATAACAATTATCTATGAACAAGTAAAATATTTATTGTTACAGGACGCCAAACGTGGAACGGATCTTGAAATTGTCATTTCGAGAAAAAATCCTGTGTCATCGAAGCCATTGGAACTGGAACTTTGGGTATATATTTTTTTTACCTAACCGAAGTTATAAATGAAAATGTCTTGGACTGTCTTTATCATTTTGTAAAGACTTACAGACATCATTGCCTTCTAAATTGAATTTTATTTTTCTTTTACTTTTAAAACAATAATTAGTAAAGCATATATATCACTTATTTTAACCTTGAAGAAATAACTTTATTATGTTTAATTATGTTTCCTATCGGCATGCTCGATACACATTTCCCTGTAACCACATAATGAGGTTTCGCTGCCACCACTAATAGACCTCATTTCATCGTGATATCTCGTTGACGGAATTTCACTGGCATAAATCATTTATCATATTTTAATGTCTCGATGACAGTGGTGGCGCAAGAGCACAAAGTGTGAATGTAAACGCGACAGGTTGTGGGTTCGATTCCCACTCAAGGAAATAATATATTTAATATGTCTATTTTCTTCGCTCTGGTGTCGAGACAAAGTGCGGCGTTAAGCTACGCCACTTAGCAGGCTATGCTTCCGGAAATTGTTGAAAAATTGGGGAACGGAGTGTCTTAACACTAGGTTTCCTCAGCCTACCCTGCTGTATGCGGGATACAGCGTGATGCAAAAAAATTATAATATTAAGATGATCTTACATTGTTTACAGTGACCTTATCTTTTAACAGCTAAATACAATAAGACTAAGAAACACAACTTGTTTTTGTGGATAAAACAAAACTCAAATCTTTTTACCAACTTGACAAGTGCCCTTATTATATCAACCGTTAAATACAGGACTTCGTACTTTTACATACTAGTTATCTATATTTTATATTTGATATCTCGGACTGAGGCAAAATAGTTAACAATAAAAGCTCTCGGTAACATAATATTACACAATTATAGAGCATTAAGAAGTCGCGGGGCGTGTTAAATTTCTCACAGTTCGTGGTAAATGAGTAGCACTTGTGCCTTGAGGTTCTACTAAGATATTATATTTATACGTATATATAAACCATTGAAACGTAGAAACGTTTTAGGATACTTAAAATAATTTCCCATGTTAAAACGAAAAATATGCTAAGAGAAGTCCATATATTATGTTATAATTTAATAATACATACGACTAAAAAACTATGGCTTCATCAGCATGATTACTTGTTATTTTTATAATATAAACATGTTTAAGCAGAATTTTAAGCACTTGTTGGATTTCACATATTTCACATTTAATAGGTAAATAGACAAAATATAACATAAAGCCCGTATCGACATTTTATTCTCCACTTTCTGCGATATTAAGAACAGTATCGGTTATGCGATAGCTGAATTCAAAGCTTTAGTTTGCTTATCCCGATCGGATCGAACATCATCATACTGTATGATATTTGAATTTACAATTCTTCCGTAACACGGATAGCAAATACGCCGTTGTGATGTCCTGTAGAATTTATTAAAAAAAATTTATAATAGTATGACGATGTATATATATAGCTCATATTCTCATATTCATATTCTTCTTTAGGCTGTATAGGCAGAGGGAACCTGGTGTTAAGACACTCCATTCGCTACTTTCCCAATTCTGGAAGTATTGCGTGTTGAGTAGCGGAACTCAACGCCGCGCTATGCCGCGACACCAGAGCGAAATGAAAATATAAAATTAAATAAATATTTTATTTCCTCGAGTAGGGATCGAACTCTCAATCAGGCGCGCTTACACACATACTGCGCCACGAGTGGCCTCGACATTATTTTTATTTATTTTTTTGTCATAATATTATGTTACCAATATACTGTACTTACCGGTTCTATTGAGTACCTCGTGGAAAAACGCATGTTATCGTCCATTAAAACCTTATAATGAGCCCTACTCCCTACACACACCGTCATTTAAATGGGCTCTACGTGATGAAATTAACTATTATATAGAATTTTGCTTTTAAATTTCAAGTTGAGGCACACATGTGATATTTTAGGTTCGTAAATTTTTTTTTGCATATGTAATATGCAACTTTGTCTCAAGTTAATAGGTATTTGTTAGGGGTGAAGTTTATTTTGTAATAAAAAGACTAAAGGAATATAATAATAAAAAATAATTGAGCAGGAGAAATAACAATTTTATATATTGTTTTATTTCGTTTATATTTAGAATTGATAAGCTTAATTAAATATAGGATTAAATGATCGCCTTTTTAATATAAATACTAGATTTTCTAATTATATGTTTCTGGCGTTTTCATTTCTTTTGCGAAGACATCAAACAACACTCAGTTTTAGGTCATATAACCTGTATGGAAGAACTAGTTCATAAAGGTTGATTAAAACCCTTTTTTTCACATCTTCATTGTCTCTTTATGCAGGGTTCTCCGCTCTTCGCAATAAGGCAGCGGCGTGTATCCACAGAGAATACGGAAGGCACAATATTCTTAGTCGGCCCCTTAGATTTCGAGGCGCAGTCCATGTATCACTTAACGTTATTAGCTGTGGTAAGTTTTCTACGAAAGCCTAATGTGCTCCATTGGAATGCATTAATGAGAATCATAAAAATAACGGTGGCTTAAATATTCGTTACTTGTAAGTAGCGTTGGTTATATCTGATAAAAACGTCGAGAGACGTTTCGAGATGCATTTCACTATAATAATGTTCTTCTAAATTGATCTGGTGACACTAATTTTATAATAAAACCAGTTTTAGCTATCATATATGTAATAAGGTCTGAAATTTATAATATAGTTTATACATTACAGGATCCCTACGTAGAACTGGGAAAAGATACTCGGAATATAGCTGGATTAGAAATCGTTGTAGTTGTCCAAGACGTCCAAGATATGCCTCCTGTGTTCACATCAGCGCCGCCCATCACACACTTGCCTCGTCAAGTGGCGCCAGGTGATATGATAGTGAAAGTTCGTGCTGAAGATGGTGATAAAGGCGCACCTCGGCAAATCAGATATGGCCTTGTATCTGAAGGGAACCCGTTCACACCGTTCTTTAACATCAATGAGACATCTGGTACGTAAGATTCATATATTTTAATATTTTTATAGTTAAACAAATTTTTTGTAGGTTATCCTAAAATATGTGACATTCACACGTTTAAACTTTCAAATCATAATATAATACACAGTTCAAATTGCATTAATACATCTAGATATTTGTAATGTATCGAACAGGGGTATGTATGGGACATTTATCCTTTGTGCGGAAATTCAATTTCCACACTATGAGTAAACGATAACATTCATTTAAATTTTATCACTGTAAAGTTTCATGTAAAATGCATGTCCATTGCACATTTAGAGCAAATTCGAATGAACTGCCTTTGATATTGAGAGGGTAAGTTATCAGATCTCAAGCAGGCATTGTCTAAATTGATGATAATCTCAAAAATAATCTTAACTTATAGAGTGATAAAATTTTTAAAATTCTTTCACTATTTTTATATTTTTTATAAAATAGTAGTGTCATGTTGTTCTACCACTTAACAAGCAGTGGTTCGAATACGGGCGGAAAGCGGATAATGAATTGTCTTAACTCTAAGTTCTCTTTAACTTCTCTGCTTTGTGAGATTGCATACACACATTTTATTCGTAATAATATATAAACAATAAACAAATAGTTCTATATATATAAATCTCGGGGAAATAAGGTTTCAATTAAAAAGTAATCCCGCCGCAAGCTTCGTGCGAAACTTTGCATGTTGCACATGCAAGTGGCGTTTATGTTTATGACAATCTACAATATTTTAAAGTAAATGGAAGGCATTTTCAAGTACTTACACTGACAAGTTATTATCAAAATTTAACTAACTTTTCCAGATGTGTGTACTGTGTTGTACATGCATTGCAAATAGTATTGCAATTATTTAATAAATTAAACAATTAAAGAACCCTTATGTGAAATGTTTTTTTTTAATTAATAAAGACACAAATTATTTTGTATTTGGTATATATAAATAAATAAAAAAATTTTTTTTTTGTTATAAAAAAATACGCACTAAAGTAGTTAGTATATCGATATTCGATATTCCTTTTTTAAACTCCCGTATAGTTCCTGGCTTGTTAAAATCAACATCAGGGCAAACTTTGTTTTGCGAAAATACATACATACATTTTTAACTTTACATAATTTTCCACTTGTATTACCTATTAATGTGAGGTCGACGCCCTCTGAGCGAGCGATATTTCAATTTCACTCTGTCCTCATATAATTTACGATATTTCGTAATAAAACATGTGTTTTATTGAACACAATTCTCGCTATAGTCACATTTTAGTACGTGCTGTAAATAATATTTTGCATTATGGCCTTAAAGTGGAGTCAAGCCTCTAATACTTGGTAGGAATATGAATAATTTACTTTGTATACTTCTTCATTATTTTTCTTCATTCGTCTAAAAATGTTCTTTAAAAAGAATTTCTTATAATTATAAGATTCTCCTCAAACAGATTTCAATCTAAACTTTACTATATAATATGTAAAACCGAACAAAAATAATAATCATCTATAGCACGGATGGACACTCGTTTCCATTATTCATTTTAAATGTTAAGTCAATGCAGCCTACTTTGATAAGATCAGCTTGTGCTGACAACGTCAGCAGGCTTCCGCGGGGTGTCCTTTTTACTTAAGGCTGGCATGGCTTTTGACCCAAGTTTTATCACCACCACATCGCGTGACCCACTTCACTCACTATTTTGCACAATATAGCTTCACTCATTTTATCAAAATTAAATCCAACTCTAACCGCCAACTTTGACAATTAACCACTAAGCTCAGCTTATTTTCTAGTATCAACTGACGAACTCTGAGTAATTAAACTATACTCGTGCCAAAATAAACTTTAAATTTAAATCTCCCTAGTGTCAAAATGAGATTACATTTTAAACCTTTTTAGTCTTTATTAAATGTCAGATGGAATTATGAGGTTTTAAATTGAAAGCGCTAGATAACGAGCTTAACATAATGTTTCCATTGGGAAAGGAGCTTGAGGATTCCTAAGAATTGAACAAGTTAAAGGTGGAATTGAACAGACTCGACGACAAAGAAGAACGACACTGTAGTAGATTATTTGTGAGGAATAAAACTTAATGTCTGATTTAATTCATCATCATCATCGAGGCCGTCGCGGCGCATTGGCACAAGCGTGCGACTATAAACGCGACAGTTGTGGGTTCGAATCCCACTCATGATAGAAATGAATTGTTATTTATTAATATTTTCATTTCTTGACTTTGGTAAAAAGGCAAAGCGCGGCGTTGAGTTCCGCCACTTAACACGCAATGCCTCGATAATTCAGCGGAAAGTGGGGAACGGAGTGTCTTTACACTAAGCTCCCTCTGCTTACATTGATATATGGGAAATATAGCGTAAAGCTGAAATAATATATATCTCTTATTATCATAATTTTTAACTTTTATTATCGACTGTGCGAAACGTAGGTGACAAGTGTCGACAGTGACAAAGTATAATAATTATGACAGGCGATAGGTGTTTACTTTGTAATAACATTATGTTATTACAAAGTTCATGTGTATTAACGACTTAGGTTAAAATTATATCGTTATACTGAATCCACTGTTTCTTTACCATTATTGTTTATAAAGTAAGCCAATACATTGCGTGTTTAATAAATGTTAATACATATTTATGGGTCAATATATAGATCACTATAGAATTTTAAAGATTTTTTATTTTTATTGTTTTTCATGTAATAAAAAAAATAAATTATATAGAAAAAACAAATTATACACTAGGTTACCTCTCCCTGCGCTGCTGCTGTTTATGAGAAAAAAAATTAATCTACAAAAATATTGTAGAAAATTTAACCCACTGTACCTGCGGACAGAAGTGTCATTTGTCACACATAATTCTTAGTCATTTCCATTTGACCGCGGGCGAAGCCGAATGTAGGAGATAGTCTTTTGGAAACTCTACTATATACATTTATACATGTAAATATACAAAGCTCTAACTGTCAATTTTAAAGTATACAATTCTCAATATAAACGCAAACAAGGTACGCTATTGAAAACAATCCAACTGCCTCAACTTAGTTTTCATAACGAACGGACACTTAGTGAATACTCCTCTGGGAGACATGACAATATACACTACAGTCCAGACCACGCTTCACAGTTCCCTTTACCGTTGAATGATAATGATTAGAAACATACCAACGAATTCTATAGCATATCCAAACCTTAGGTTATAAAGACAATATTATTTTGCATATACAGAGTGGAAGAGGCAGCGCTTCTTTTACTGAAACTGCATATAGGGTAAAATATTTCAAACTCAAAATAAAAAAAAATAATCAAGGTACCTCAACGGTTTGGACGTAGGATTTTTTTTTCATTTCACGATTTTTATCCATACCTATATTTCGTGTCACGCACACATACGTATGCGACGTTGCCGCTTTGACAGGTAAGTGTGTGCGTGCCTATGTTATACTTTACAAATGGCGTTTTATTTTAAAACGACAATTTTATTATTTATTTAGGGAATTATTTTTTTTCTGAATTATATTAGGCTTTTATAGAGTAGTTAAAACTGTGGTTTCATTTAAAGTGGTGCTGACAATTCCACCTTGTATATAATAATACAATTTTTATAAAGCTCAATTCAATTTAATCAATTTAATTGGACCAATTAAATTGTACAATGGAGATTAATTAAAGTACAGAAAAATATCTTATTATTTATTTATTTCTAGCTGTAACACAGCCACAAGCCCAGTCACTAATGGTTAAGATAAATAAAATAAACCCCAATATCGTATTTTTGCTTCAGAAGTTACCAATGGATCGCATGTCAAAGACAAACTCTCGGTAAAGCTATTCGGAAAAGACTTATATTTTATTGCAAGCGTTCTTGACGGGTAAATAAATTGTGATAGATTTCTTTCTATTATATAAAATCATATGGGTGACTGTTTTCTTCTATATATATAAAAAACTCTTCCGTTTGCCTAAAGGACGCGACCTAGAACGTTGAAATTTGGGTATTATTATGAAACTTATAAAAATTGAAGAATAAAACTAAAACGTAACTTTTAGTTATATCTTTTATACGACGGCCTTTAGGAAGAAGCCACATGTGTATAATGACGTAATAGAACATAACAAGGGTATTACAATGTTTTATTCAAAACGACGCGGGGTGAAAAATGATTTTTGTATGACACTCAAACGACAGACAGGCGACGAGACCGAGTTAGATAAATCTAATTATTATTTGTATGTAACGACTCTGTGTTTTTGCGGATTTTATACGACCGTTGCTTACTTTGTAAGAAATATTTTAACACGGAAATTTGGTTGAAAGATTAACTTAATTATCTAGGCAATTTTTTTGTGTATTCATCCTCTATCAGAAAATATTTATATTTTTTTTAGGGAACCTATAGTAAAGAAATAAATTTTAACCCTAAGTATTTAAATTTACAACCCAACACCTAATGCTATCCATAAAATATTCTAAAAATTTACATAAAGCTAGTACCTACTATATCTATCCCATGACACCTTGGCTCTAAGTGAGTACCTAATGACTCATTATAATATCCTTTTGTTGGCGAAACTCTAGTGGGTGTTGTTGTCATTCAACATATATTCTAATGGGTGCCACATAGATATTTTCTGGCACTAAGTATGTCCACGTACCTTGGTTTAGGCTTTTATGCTCCGTTGAATATGATTTGCTCTAATGAACGCCGTTGTATACTAAATCTCCACAAATTACAATGCTCGCTAATTTATGCAGTTGTTTTCGATAGTAATAAGCGAATACAAATTCCTAATATGGATACAACTTAATATCTAATTTCTATGAGAGCACAAGCAGTTATAATCAATTATTAAAACATAAATCAAGCTTAGTGATTTACGTTACTGATTTTAGTAAAATCCAAATGTAGCAGGAAAAATGTAAAATTATTGAATCTTGTAAATTTGTAATGTTGCGCCATCTATCGAAAGTCCTCTTAAATATTTACAACTACGCTGAAGATACATGTCTTAACATGAAACATTTTTTTCCTAGTTTACGTAGTACACGGTAACGTACACAGAAGGCACGAATGGGCAGATAAGGTATAGTTGTTGGTTCTTTAAAAGTCCAATTTTGCGAACAACATAATTATATTCAGGTAAAATAACCTGAATAAAAAATACATCAAAGAAGCTTTTAAAAAAATAAAGGAGTAGCATGGTACGCGTAAAATAATAAATAATTAAACAAAAAATCACGAATTATCTAGTGTTTGAAATATTATATTCGACTCGATTTTTTTGAAGGAATAGAAATAAAAGAATTAGAATTATCGAGTAATAATCAATTATTAATTATTATTGTATGTTAACTGCTACTTTTTAATAAATAATATTTGAAATTATTAGAAAAACATTACAATACTTATATTGTTGTTATATTTTTTTATTTTATAGGTGAAGTAACACTTGAAAGGCCAATTGAAGAGATTGCAGCAATATCACATGCCGGTGCTCCAATACTTCTTACTGTAGTAGCTGAAGAGGTGCGTCTCTCTGGAGAGGAGCCCGAGGCGATGTCGTCGACGGTACAACTTGCATTTATACTTCCTGAACGTGACAACTCACCGCCATACTTTGAGAATGACTCGTAAGTTATTTTTTGTTTTTTCTATTACGATCAATAACAATTGATGTTGAAAATAAAAAAAAACTGTTCATTAAATTTCAACAATTATGTTTCATAATATAGTTAAAAATCATTACATAATTTAAAAAGTTGTCACAAATCATATTTTAAATAAATTTTCAGATACATAAGCTATTTAGACGAAAATGCTCCTCAAGGTACAGCGCTTGTATTTAACGATCCTTATATTCCTCAAGTGAATGATAATGATGCCGGAAAAAATGGCGTGTTCTCTCTCACACTAGTTGGTAACAATGGTACTTTCGAAATATCTCCAACAGTCGCTGAAAGGCACGCACAATTTATTATCAAAGTTCGAGACAACACCATGCTGGATTTCGAAGCCAGAAAATCAGTTATTTTTCAGGTATATTTATATTATAGAATCATTTAATTATAAGAGGCCATTCGTGGCGCAGCGACACAAGAATTATTTCTTTGTTGAACGTGAAACAAATCAATGAATATAATGTAGAGTATAATCTTAAACTTACAAAAATTTTTATTTTTCCCATACACGTAAGATTGACTGGAATCTGGAAATAATCTCTATTAAAGTTCACTCATAGTCCCCTTCTAAAAAGTTTTGTTAATTTGTATAATGAAAATCTAAATAGTATATATAATGAAAATCTTTGTTCATTTCAGATTTTGGCACAGGAACTTGGTCCAGCAACGAACTTATCAGCAGTTACAAACGTAACTGTTTATTTGAACGATGTCAACGACAACCCTCCTGTATTTTTAGCTCTCTCATACGATGTAGAAATACCAGAAAATGTAACGGCCGGTACGAGAGTAGTGCAAGTTGCAGCTGACGACGTAGATACAGGGGCGTTTGGCAAAATTCAGTATACTGCCATATTAGGATATTTGAATACATCATTACACCTAGATCCTATTTCAGGATTAATAACTATAGCAACAAATAACCATGGCTTCGATCGTGAAGCTATGCCAGACTTGCATTTTTTAGTAGAGGCTAGAGACGATGACGGTGTAGGTTTAAGAGTTACAGTGCCATTAATTATTAAGTTATTAGATGTAAATGATAACCCACCGGAATTTGAAAGGTTGTTATATGAATTTGTATTATCACCCAGTTTAAATAATTTTACATCAGCGGCGTTTGTTAAGGCAGTTGACAAAGACGCTGAGCCACCAAATAATGTAGTAAAATATGAAATAATTGAAGGAAATGGAGATGGAAAATTTGCAATCAATGAAGACACAGGTATAATTCATATATACTGAGGTTATATAAAAATATATATATTTTATCGGGAATCGGTGTAATTCGGTATTCTATACATTACCGAGTTATGATATAATGCTAAGAACACAAAATAAATAAGTTTTAAAGATTTTGGCGGATTCGAGACCCGCGATGTGCAAATTTTTATACGTTTCGAAAATATATTTCTATCCTGTTGTTGCTTAGAATAACACATGAAAAAATTGTACATTACTTTTTTATTTTTCAGGTGAATTGTATTTACTAGAAACATTAAAAAGAACAAAGAAGCAAAATGTATATAGAAGCAAAAGACAATATGACAATGAGGAAGAAAGCGAAGTTTATATGTTGACTATAAGAGCTTACGACCTTGGTATTCCAAGATTATTTTCAAGCACAACTGTAAAGATTTACCCACCAGAAAGTAAAACACGAACAATGTCGTTCATAGTTCCTGGTGCGAATCCAGATAAGAAAAAGTTAGAAGAAGTATTGAGTACATTGTCTGGAGGGAAAGTTACTATTGTGGACATAAAACCTTATAAAGGAACATCAGATCTGAGTGGCCAAGAGTCTAGTCAAGAAAAGTAAGGAAACAACTATATCATAATATTTCATCATTAGAGTTACCTTACATATTAGCATATGATTTGACTGTAAACGCGAAGGTTGTGGGTTCGATTCTCACTCGGAACTTGAATTACATTTATTTCGCCGCTCTGGTAACAAGACAAAGTGCGGCGTTGAGTTCAATCCCTCAACATACAATGTCTCGAAAACTGGGCGGAATAGTGTCTTAACACTAGGTTCCCTCTGCATACCCTACTATACCTATGCGTCATACAGCGTAAAGGAAAAACATAAATCTAGGGGTACGGCAGCGTCCCCAGCAAAAATGTGATCTTACTTTCATAGTGATTTTTACTTCCAGACATCACCGAAATGAGGATTTATTTATATATTTAACACTGATATTTGTTAAATACTCTTATTGATATTTAATGTTTTATTTCAGAAGCGTAGTAATAGCTATAGTGCGTATGGCTGGTAACTCTGCTATCAACGTAGCAAAACTGCAAGAGCAATTAGCAAAGAATATGACAGTTTATTCATCCACCACAATACATAAAGAACAAACGTCAACTGCTGAAGACAATTCGGTAATATTCAATTTAAAATAATAATATTATTGGGGCCAGTCGTGGCTATTGGCACAACTGTGTGAATGTAAACGCGACCGGTTGTGGATTCGATCCCCACTCGAGGAAATTGAATATTTCATTTCTTTGAAAATAATGTTAAAATTCATATAAAAAATGTTCATAATTTTATTTTTGTTTCAGGGGGTATATAAAGCTGAAAGTCGTTTATTGTTTTGGTTATTAATCTTATTGGCGATTTTAATAGCGCTAGTATTACTTTTACTCATATGCTGTTGTATATGTGAGGGTTGTCCATTATATATGCCACCAAGGTATTAACTATTTTGTATTAGATATTATACGCTTATTTATAATATGTTATTTTGTAAATTATTGTATTTTAATAATTATATATGAATCATATAAACTCAAATACAGCAATATCCATTTTTTTCCAAAGTAAAAAGGAACATCTTATTTTATTGTATTGTACATATTTTGTAATGTCTCAGTTATAGACTGTTAATATTTAATCGAAAATTACAAGAGTTATTACGAAAACATACTTTTTTTAATCTCCCAAATGTCTTATCTAAACCAAGATTGCTTTATTCGTTTCTATACGATTCATATATAATATACTATTATATATGTTCTATTTAATTATATTATATATTCCGTATGTATGTAAACAATATAATTATTATTTGTTGCATGTATAGGTTTGTTATAAAATTGACGCAATTAAGCTGATTGCATAGTTTTATTATTAGCTTTTTATATTTATATATACACCAAATTAAAAGTATCACACAATTATACATCACTTCTATGAAAATAACGAGCTAAAGCACTTTTTTAATCCATCTCATTTAAGAAAGTAAAGTAAAAAAACAGATAGGTACATAGATATCCATTAATAAATTCTAGGAAAAGAGTGATACGTGTCAACTCCACAGAGGACGACGTGCGCTTAGTGGTTCGAGAGAAGGGAGTTGGGAAGGAAAACAAGACGACGCAAAATATAGAAAATAAATCCATACAAACACCTGAATGGAGGAGGCGGGAGGCGTGGAGCGCAGAACAGACAGACTTGAGGACGAAACCAACTCAGTGGAAATTTAATAAGAGGAACTACCGTGGGAAGGATGTATCTAAACCAGCTTCAACTCCAGGAGACATACGACAGGAATTCGTTCATGCGGCTACTGATAATGACTATAAATATGATGGCACTCGGCAATCGTTTCGTCAAAGGTGATTTTTTCATATATTTCAAATTAATTCGTTTTAATATGGTAGAGTCTTGTGGGTTATTTATTTAATAATTATTTATTTCCTTACTCTGGTAACAAGACAAAGCGCAGAGTTTAGTTCCGCCGTTCGACACGAAAAAAATTAGCCGAAATCTCAAAAATTAGCCGGAAAGTATTATGCCTAATTATTTTACCCACTCTTACTCTGCTATATGCAAGACACAGAGTGAATAAAAAAATTAGGCCCGAAGAATAAAATAAAAGAGATTCATGAAAAATAAAAGATTTTTTTTAATGGATGGATGGAAGGAACTATAACAATACTTTTTTTTTTCAGAGATGGACCCAATATAATTTATACTAAAGAAATGCAATTACAAGAGGCATTTGCAAATAAACATAAAGAATATATTGAAGACCTAGAAAACGGATATGACAGGATAGCAACTTTAAATCGACGAAAAGATCAAGAAAATGATTCGTTAAGGAGGCACGAAATCGAGCGCGGCTCAGAGGTGGAAGGATATATTAAATCTGAAGGTGACCGAAATATTCATGACAATGAAGATCACAAATCAAAACGGGAAATTGATAAACATGGCCAGTCTTCTTTGAGCAGAGACCAATATTTTATTAAAGAAGGTAACACGGAAATTTTGCGATTAGTTACACGTGGTAAAAATGAAGAAGAACGGTACGTCAACCTTCCCGTTCAACAGCGCCCTGTCACTTTAATTCCCCACAATCAGTACATTGTTGTGGATAGTGGAAAGGAAATGCTTATGGAAAGATTTATTCGCGAGCAAGGTGAAGAAGCCACAAATATGAGAGAAAAAATGAAAGTTACCGACTTGGATGATATTTCCAACGACAAAGATGGTAGAAGTGTTGGTCGTAAGTCACAACTCGCACAGGAACTAAATCTACATGAATATTCAAATTTGCAAGCGGATGTGCCGGGATCAGTGCCGCAAAAGTCAGATTACTTACAAAGTGCTTTATTAGAAATGCAAAATAAATCATCAATTCATCAAGAATTATTAGAATCATCTTTACGTAAACAAAATGAGTTACTTCACCAAATTCTCATAGAAAGAGAGAGAATGTTACAAAATCATGAAACAGCATCTCAAGTTGAAAGTAAACTGGAAACTCAAAGCCTACCTGGACATTCTGTTATGGCTACTCAAACAGAATGCCATATCGGTACTCAAACAGATTCCCATTTATTAAATGAGGTAAAACGAAAATCAAGAAGCGATAATGATTCGTACAGTGAAGATGAATCCCAACCCTCTATGGACAGTACCAAAAAAGTAGCATGGTTAAAAAAGAAGAAACCTAAGAAAAAAATCAAATACCGTGATCCAAGGCGGAGTATACGTGTATACGAACAAAAAAGAAAAATTAAAACTCCTATTATTGAAGAGAGTGATGTATCACCGTCCTTAGAAAGTGAAAAGCATGTAAGAATAAGTAAAACAAATGAGAGAGAGGAAAGAGTAAAGCATTATGGTGACATAACCAAGAGTACTGTCACCACTTCAAAGAATGAAACAGTAAGATCCACTCAAATCAAACCAGTAGAAAGTGACAGGAAACCAAAATTACGACGAGAAGTATTAATGGAAATTTCAGATTCATTTGACGATAAAGTGGATTCAGATGCACATAAAAAATCTAGAATGGTACGTGATACAGTTTCTACAAGTGAAGAAAGTGCTGAACAAAAGTTGCTTCAAGAGGATGAAAACAGGAGGTCGACCCCTAGTGCAAGTAGTCATTTACATACTGACAAACGTAATTTAATATTTTCACGACAAGGATCGTCAACTGAAGAACGCGACCATGTAACTGAATCAAACAAAAAAATAATGATAACAGATTTAGACGAACCTGAAAATAATGGTAAAATTATTAAAGAAGACCAAATAAGTAGCAAGGACACTTCATTACAAAAAGATGTGGAGAGTGAGTCAATAAAAATAGGTGACAGTAAACCAGTTCAAAAAAGCTTACCGAGGTACATGCAATGGTACAACAAGAAAACGAATGGTAACTCTAAGCCATCAACATCTGAAAAAATTGTGCCAGATAAACCTAAACGGTCTTCCAAAACCAAGACAGATCAAGAGAAAGACTCTAAAGATAAGATTGGAAGATATGGTAAAATAAACAGTAAAGAGAGTCAAAATCAAATTGGAGAGACAAAAAAAAACTACAAAGAAAAAGAAAGTGATTTTATCCACCCGCGCTTACTTAAGGAGGGTAGAGTTACACCTGTTCCAGAGGGACCGTTACCCGACGTCCACCCTTTACTGCAGCACTCTGAACATAGATACGAACACCAATACGAAAATCAAAATCCACTTTGTTATATAAAACCAACACATATACCAAAATATTTAGGAGGACCATCAGCTCCTAGACGACAATCTGTAGAACAACAGCCTATATATGTTAATCAAGATGATATAAAAAAACCAGAAAAACAAGATATTTCTGAAAGCGCTTTAACTCACAGTATATCAATTTCAACGAACTACGACGATGATAAAGGAGCAGAAGTGCACGTTTCCAAAATAAATATCGGAGGAGATACAGCTGCAGAGACTTCCAAACGGATTATATCGAAAGGAGATGATAATGACTCTGGTATTGCCATGAGCACGCTAGTTCAACAAGCGGGCAATATAAAAAGGTTGCCAATAACAGAGAAAAAGAGTATTTTCACTATTGCCTACGATGATGTTCAAACGAAGCAGCTTCGACCCGACAGTAGTTCCACGTCCTATTAATTATCAATATGTTGTTTTCATTCGTCATCCAGAGTGCCTTATAGACGTTATTTTTCTATAATACAAATTGTATACTTTGTTCCGTCCTATTTATTGAATTACGTATTACATTGTAAATAGATTTTTTAAATAATATTTTAGGTGTAAGTAAGAAATCAACTGCCTTTATTTATGACTGGTTTATAAATACATTTTAATATAATATGTACGAAACATTTTATTGTATATAATCTAAAACTAAGGAAACGTATTATTTAAATTAATAATAGCTTTAATAAATCTGTTGTAAATAACTATTTCTTCATCCACATTACCCGTACTGTTTCAGTATGTAATTCTATATTTGTTATAAAATATAAAGTTATATGAGTATATTTACATGAATGTTTTATTTCTCCTTTCTTTATATTTATATTCCAATTTATTGGCAAATCGATTTTAAATAATGAGAATAATAGTTTTTTTCATTTAAATTTCATCATTCAAGTATATTATATTTTATCATATCATTGAACTGCTTTTATAAGACTTTTAGAAATTACTCTGAACAAAATACCAGTAGTTTTTAAAAAAACTCCTAAAAAAACTACCAGATACATTTTTGACAGTTACCCCTGAAGATGTTTCTTCCCCTAAAATCTTATAAAAAAAATATTTAAAAAAAAAATAATACATAGTGAGGAACAGATATATATAATACTAGTGGACCCGAGCGCGGCTACGCCCGCTTGAACTATACGAATATTTATTAAATATATTTATGAAATTATTTTCAGTTTTCAATAGAGAGTTGCGCGTTAAGCAAGCTCATTTTGGGTGACGTTATCTAACAACAAACTTTGCAAATCGTTGCTTAGCAACGGCGGTTGTTATAAACATGGCGGAATAAATTGCATGTCAAATTAATAAGTATTTTAATATATTGATACATATCGCAAATAAGACAAATATGAGAAAAAAAGTATCCTATGTTCATCCCGAGACCCTCAAGTATCTCTATATGAATATTTTATTACAATTGAATTAGTGGTTGGCCCTGATTGCGTAAAAGACAGACTGACAGACAGACAGACAGAGTTACTTTCGAATTTATAATATAGGTATGGATATATAATGAAAACGGAGTATCTTGATACTAGGTTCCCAGGTTGCCTCTGCCTACCGTGCACCGTGGGGGATAGAACGTGAAGCACAAAAAATGACACAATTTCATTAAAAATTATTTTATTAAATTATTTAATTTATTTTATTAAAAATAAAAATAGTTACCTAGGCATATGAGATATTCGATGCTTGGTTGTTCATTAATTGCGAAATTGGTGTGAAAGTGACAGGCTCTTTTTACCCGCCGCCATTGACAGCTACTTTGGCCCACTCATCACTAGGCTTGCAGAAGTTAGCTAGAGGTTATTATTAAATACATGGTTATAGTACCTTAAAATGGGGCTATTCAATGATAGGTGGCGCTGTTATATTACGTTGTAGTTTTATCCTCTCACCAATAGATGGCTGTAATGAAATTCAAAAAATGATTTATATCAGTTTAAATTAGTGAGTAGATTTTTATTATTTTTTACTCTCATTACAAAAATAATAAATCTGTTATCATGCAAATAAAATATTTAATTTCCCCGACTGGGCATCGAACCCACAAATAAGATAGTGCCACTGCGCCGCGACGGCCTAACAACAATATTATCCATGTGAGGAAAGTTTGAGGGTTCGATTCCTAATCGAGGAAACGAGATATTTAATATTTTTATTTTCCTCACTCTGGTAACGAGCCTCTGCTTACCCTGATATGCTCGGCATACAGTGTGAAAATATATTTATTTGCATTTATAAATTGTTAATACCTGCGGCCATTTTGCGGTTAAGAACTGTCAATGGTTACGATTATTTTACTTAATGAAGGATCATTGCATCCTATTTTTTAATTACCTCTCACATTCGGAGTCTCATATTAGTACAGAGGGTTTTCGCTGGGTTTTAGTGGCATAACCGGATTCACTAGTGAGTTCCACAGTACTCGTCCATACGGCATTTATTTCCTATTTACGTGGGCGGTCTTCGTATATATCAATATAATAAAATTCAGCAGAAAGTGGAAAACGAATGTCTTATTTAAGTTCGCTCTGCCTACTCTGCTATATGCGGGATACAGCGTCAATCAAAAAGAATAAAAACCATCGTGTGTTAAGTAATAACTCACCATCGATGATGCTTAAACAATTATAATATGGTATTATAATATTTACTTGTTTATAGTTTATTATATACTTATACAAAAACAGCACAGTGGACATTTTCTAGATTATTTTGAATACTTAAATTGTTTATCGATTAAGTCTTAGCAATCCAGAAATGTAAAGTTGAACATTGTTTCATCGAGCACTCAATCATTCGCATGAGCTATTCTTCAGCTCATTTGCACAGACAACTCGCGCGGAAAATTATTTCTTTTCATATTCCCATTTTTCACGTCTTACTTAAAGTTTCCAATGACTGGGGAGTTTACAATTCCTCTGTTTATTTTTGACTTTTTCCTCCCGAGGAATTTGTTCTTAGCTGTTTGTTTTCGCTAATTGCTTAGGTGCCGTTTAAATTAAGCTTTTTTTTCTATATTTATAGAATAAAAAAAATTAGAAGGTAATTTTTATATTTTCCACAATTTGGAAAATTTAAAACCACATAAATTTTCAAAAGTAGTTTATTATTTTTTATTTATATTTGAAAAAAATATGACATTTAATATCACTCACAAGAAATAACAGTTTTTATGAATGAATATGATAAAACAAAGAAAGTTAACCAATATTATGATGATTGCCAACTCTGGCGGAACTTTTATTAAGAAAGTACCAGAGCGACAGAAACAGACATGAGGTATGGAAATTACGTCTCCCCGCGGCGACTTGCTTTCACGGTCCACTGGCTTGATCATAATAAAAACTCGCGCCGTCGCCTTCGCGCGAAGTTTGACCATAAATTCGGTGGTCTTAGTAATCGTCCGCTTGCCGACGGCGAAATTCCTTCCCGACCCTAGATCTGCTTTTAATATAATAATAAATATCACAAGAACACACTACTTTTTCTGTAAAGTTTTTTTCTCTCTTTGTTTCCCCGAGGGCGAGCCAAGACCATTAAAAAGGTTAGGGCGGGCGGTATTTTATGTGTTTTTAAGTGTGTAACAGTCATAATAGCCGTTGTATGGTATCGTAAATTAGGCGTTTTATATTTTTATGCTTAAAACAATATCTTATAAATTTTAGAATAGTTTTATGTAACACATTACATTACATCACATTTCTATTTATCTGTCAAAATTTTTTTGTACCCACCAGGTGGCAAAAATATTTAATTAAGTATAAAAAATATATTATTATGTATACTTAGAAAGAAAGTAATTTAATATCCTCTCTATACTCTGTATATATTTATATTGTATAAGTATTTAACGTTTTTATTAATAAATTTTATTAATAAATACATCTCAGATTTTAAGTACTTATACATTAATTATAACCAATTACAAAGATTAATTGTTAATAAACGAATATCTGACTAGAATTCAAAGTAATTAACCTCAGAAGTCTTACTTCGGTTTTTGAGATGTAACAGATGAAAATTGCCTAAGTGTTGGATTATACCGCTTACTTCGCGAAGGGTTAACTTTGAAGTATCATTGCGTTTATTAATGGTCAAGTTCAGCCCCACTGGGCCACAATTGAAACTGATTGCTTTAAATTAATTATTAAATTGATAGCATTTATTATTAAAAATATGTAAATTTATGTATACAGTATAATTTATACAGCAATATAATTTATACTTCTATATATATGGGTAGGTAGGTGGGTTGATTTTATACTTTTTCGTGACGAACTATTGCGTTCATTTCTTTCGTAGAATGACAAAATTCAACTGCTATTACGTGGCAAGTAAAGCTAACAAAGAAAATGTATAAGATAATTATAAATTTAGTACAATGTTACTACTTCTACAATATTTAGTATTGGTTACACATATATATGATAATTATATTTTGAATGGTTGTGGTTATGTAAAAAAATATAATTACACTACATTATATTAAAAGAAATTATATTCAAGAATGATTCTTAACAAAACATTGACACAGATTTTTTTTTCTTTATTTTATCTTCACGCTCTATCTCCCATTACTACTTTCCGTCAAATTCTGATAGCATTACGTGTTGAGTGGCGGAACTCAACACCGCGTTTTGTCTTGACCACAGCGAGGAAATGAAAATATTAAATATTTTATTTCCTCGAGTGAGATTCGAATCCACAACCTCTCGCGTTTCAGTCACACGCTTGTGCCCCTGCGCCACCACTAGCCACTGCTGGCACTGATTTTCTTATAAGTGAATATTAAAATAAACTAGACAATTTTTCAAACAAGCATTAATTATAAGATTTTATTAATTTTTCTGAGTCCACCTC
Source organism: Heliconius numata (assembly GCA_016802625.1). Taxonomy (NCBI): domain Eukaryota; kingdom Metazoa; phylum Arthropoda; class Insecta; order Lepidoptera; family Nymphalidae; genus Heliconius; species Heliconius numata. Next base: position 543,721 of record JAEBDU010000106.1, on the reverse strand, counting down.
CGCACGTAAAATTGACACTTATTGCTTTTGGCCGAATTTATACGGAAAAACCAATTAATCACGTCGCCTCTATCTTAGAGAACTCGCAATAAATTCTTTACGGACTTTAATTATTTTCTTATGATTTTAATTTCTCGACACCCTCGCCTAATCTTGGATTTTCGAACAACTGTCTCCACTCAAATTTTTTTGACTTAGAGTTCGCGACTTTTATTAATAAAGGGAAGATAATTAATACTACTTAAATGTTGATTAAGTTTTAAAAATTTTTATTGAATTTTTTGTTAAGATACACATTGCTTCGTTGTACCAATCGTGTATTTTCTAATTTCTTTTTTCTAATTATAATATTATAAACAAAAATTACAAATGATTTTATTTTTCCTGAAAATATATTCATTTAATTCTTCCTATATTATATATCTACTTTTCTACTTTGATAAGCGATAAATATTGAATACTTATGAAAGGTTATATATTTTATGACGCTTTTAATTTTAAATGATAACAAATTTTCATAATTAATTTCTTATATAAATCTATTCAAGACTTCATAATTGATGGGAAGCAATTATACGAGTTCGACCTAAAAACCGCGCAATTAGAGAACCATTTGTCCACAACAATAGACGGTCTTTTCGGTCCCCTTTTCTAGCGATATTAGTGATGACTTCAATAAAAATAATTCTTGTCTTTTAGGCAAATTGCATCGCGAAGTCCAAGGAAAGCCTTTAATTAAGGTTGGCCCCTTTGCCACCCCGTGAGCATCGTTGCGGCCGTCACCTTTTATTTTTGTTAATTCTCGGGGCTCTTTCTTCGCCGCATAAGTTACTTTCACCCTTTCCACCGTGATTCTTTACGCCTTTTTGTCACCGTTTTGAATTCTTTTGAAGAAACCCTTTTCTTCCCATCTGCCACGCCCGTCGATATTAACTCCGCGACGAGTTAAACTTTTTAATATCCGTTAAATTTTGTTACGCTGGCTCTAATGCCTTTTAAGGAGATTCTGAGGAAAAAAATGCAAGCACTTAACGACAATCTTGTTTAAAAGAAAAAGTACGGTATATTTTTCTCTTTTATTCTGGTAAAAGATTAACTTACCCTTTTTTTAATTCTAGTTAGGTATGTTGAACCTACAATTATTTACAAGTTATAAAATATATAGAACTAATATTTATATTGTTACGGTTTATAATGAAGATCGTGGTCTTTGTGGAGAAGAAGATATTTGCTTATAAATAAAGCTTCCTGTTCAAAAGGAATAAATGAAAAGATATTTCTTAAGATTCATTAAATTATTCACAAGGGAACAAAGAAAAATAATGTAAATTAGATCGAAATGTTTAAAAAAAAGTTGTTTGGAAACACAAGATCGTGATGGGGCCGCAGTTGTCGGGACACGGAATTTTTAATCCATTTCCCGCAGTCGATTAATATTCAGAGCTCGGCCGGTCTGGTTCATCTCCTTTTCCATTATTGCCTGGACGCCAACGTCTTCTGCCTTCACTTTGATTTTCAAACTAATTATGTTCCTTTTACATATAATTGCCTTATAAATTTATACATAATATAAAAAAAAGATGTGTCAGTATATTACACAACTTCTAAGTTAATAATGGATTTGAATAAACTGGCATGCCATGCAATTTAGTATTACATAAAACCTAATGAACAATTTTCAAATTCTGTTTAATGAAACATTTAAATATAATATTTAATATCAATCTATTAATTAATGTAAATTGCAAACTATCAATTAAACAGGAATAGTAATTACACTAACATAAACCTATTCCCGATCCGGCAACAGCAATATTGCCTTAATATATTCAATATCCGAGGAAATGATAATTTACCGACGGTTAGAATCCATTATGGGTATTTACTTGACCTGAGCTTAGTGCTTACTAAGACAACAGGGGTGACCGAGCGCTGGTACAACCACCATAACATTGGAGCTCCTTGAGAACACTTACCGAAATGCACGAGGGACTAAAATTAAATATTCTGGATGTTGATGTGGATAAGTACGCTATATTCCTTGATAATTGTTTAATATCCTAATGAAGCTAAGATCTGGCAATGAAATAGTGAGAAAATCAACAAATAAGTCTTAAACGCCAAATAAGAAATCCAAAACTTTTATAAGATACTGCTGCTATCAGCAGAAATAAGCAGTAAAAATTTTCTGAAAGTAAACTACTATCTGAAATAGTTAATATCAGCATTAGTCTCCATGACAAATTTGATTGTGTGCAGAAACTTGGTATCATCCATATCAATTATCATATTGTTATTTTGCAGGTACAATAATATATTTCAATGGAAAATCCTCCATTTAATATTTAGTTATGTTTCATTTATATACCTAGTTATCTAAGCATGGGAATGGATTTGATAGAATAAAAAAGATTTATTGTTTATTTAGCAGAAATTTTAAATTTAAATGAATGAATTAAGTAAATATTTACCTAATACATTAACTTAATATGTTAGGTGCAATTCTTAATACTACTCGAGGAACAGCGCAAACAAAAATGTAGAATAATAGGGTATTTTTATAAAATTATTTTGAATACTTCTAATAATTGTACTGGTAGGTATATAGACACCACAGCAAAGTAAAGTAATTTACTTTAAAAGTCCACACGCATACTTCCCAAAAAAAGATTTTGCAAAACCTCATAAGCATAGACAAACATTCCACCCGCAGCTGTCAATAAGAAAATAAAAGAAGATAAATATAACGAAGACAAACAGAAAGGTGAATCGAAATTACCGCGACCTGAATTTGGAATTCAAATCTGGAGATATGGCTTTCTACTTCCGCAACACTGTTGTGGTGCTTGAGGTTTTTATAGAATAAAATTGATTTATTGATTCTACCATATCATAGTGTTATATTGTGCAATATGAAATATTCTTTAGATTACCTACATAAGTTTTATTTAAAAATCTAATTAATTTCATGTTTTAGAACAAACAAATCAATTGTTCGAGGCATTGCCTATTGAAAGGCGGAAACGGATCAACGCCGAACTTCTGCCTTAATGCCAGGGTGAAGGAATTAAAAGATAATAGTTCAGATATATAATAAATAATAGTTCATACCAAAAATGGCGATCATACCCACAATCTTGGCGTTATAGTCACATCTTTACACCTCTGCGCCACCACGTCCTGAAATAGAGTGTGAAATATAATTATTGTTAGAAATCGGAAGCGGTTAGGTTAAAAATAACACGATAAAAATACATACCGTTTATATGTTTTTAACGTACTCGGATAGAGGTTCCACGTAATTACAATAAGTGATATGTATCACTCAATAACAACACTACACACTAGATACCTTCCAATCAGGACTTCCGCCTACAAGCAACTGTTCCCGTTTGACACAATTCCATTTTCACCTAAATCTACCCACTTTTACACGGGTACGCTAACATTGTAGATAATCTATATATTAATTTGAAAATTATATGAATACTAGTGGACCCGAACGAGGCTACGCCCGCTTGAACTATGCGAATATTTATTAAATATATTTATGAAATTATTTTCAGCTTTCAATAGAGATGCGTGAAGCAAGCTCATTTTGGGTGACGTTTTCTAACAACAAATGTTACAAATCGTTGCTTAGCAACGGTCGCATAGCGACGGTTGTTATTAACATGGCGGAATAAATTGCATGTCCTATTAATAATTATTTTAATATATTGGTATATATTGAAAATATAACAAATATGAGAAAAAAAAGTATCCTATGTTCCTCTCGAGACCCTCAAGTATCTCTGTATGAGTATTTTATCACAATTAAATTAGCCCTGGTTTGGCCCTGATTGCGTAAAAGACAAACAGACAGAGTTACTTTCGAATTTATAATATAGGTATAAATTATAAATTTCGTATGCTTAGAAGCATATATTTTTATATTATCTAACATATCATCCAAAAATAACTTTAAAAATAAATATCTATTCGATCTACGACAATAATGTGACGTATATAAAATATGTTTATTACATACGAAATATTTCAAGAAGGGAAATCAGGGATAATCTATAAATATTGCCCTCGACACTTTCGCTCGCAAATTTTAAAGCGACAGTATTCCTTATTGTACCCGCACAGTGAAAAATGTATGCACACCCCCTACCGTAATATACGACACGCGTGGGGAGTTATTAAAATTATAAACAAATAAAATTATTCAACTCACACACACCCTTATGAAACTTTTCGTGGTTCGAACATTTTTTTAAAATTGAAGTTTGTTTATTATATGTTAAAAAATAACAATCAGATTTATGTTTTATTTTACATGTTTTTATGTATGCAGAGAGAAAAGAGAAGTGAAGACACTGTGTACTCCGCTTTCCGGCCGAATTCGAAATATTACTTTATTGAGTAGTCTTACTAAAAAGGGAAAATTTTGATAATTCGTTTCCCTGAGTTATGTTCCTTTTCTAAATCGCAAGACCACGATGGAAAATAAATAAAAAAAATAGCTAAAACATCTTTCTTCAATTTTCATAGATTTCAAATGTGGTTCGTATTGTTTAGGGGAAAATAAAGTCATTCTTTTAATAAAAAGAACATTATATTTGTAAAAAAATGCTTAAAACAGTATATCTTATTTTTCTAGTAGTAATGTGATAGATAGAGAGCACACCTGCACAGTGTTGCAAATAAGTTTCTACAGAGTCAAAAACTAATTTCCAAGGCTATTTATTTAGGCAAAAAAACTATATATATCCAGAAAGTCACTAGCCTTTCAAAAATAACAATTTCCATTTCGATAACATGTATACGTTTTCCATATATCGATATGCGTATAACCCTGTTCCCTTTATTTTATATTAAAGCGATAAACATGTCGATTTCTTGAGTCACGCCTGGCCGCGCTCCCTTCGAATATGCAAGTCATGAGAAGGCGCTTATCACAAGGTTTAGATACCTTCGAGATAGACGTGAGATGAATTGCCGCGTTGCTATGTGATCTCAGTTCGCACAAATTTGCATTCTCCGTATTGTTTCTGCAAACAATACTAACTACTCATAGTTATTTATAACGTACCTATGCAATGTGTATTTCCATAGAATTTACATTGAAATTTTGATCAACTTGCAATAATATTAATATTAAAGTAATAAATATTCGTGATATTATTAAATATATTATTTACTAATACAAAATTAAAATATATTAAAATTTAATAATATTTCTAGTAGCTTTAACGTGAAATGGTTTCATTTAGAGAAATTTTAAGCATCATAAATAACGTTCGATTACTCTAATCTGGAGTTGGGGCCGGCGTCGGACACTCTAACAATGGCGTTAAAAATGAGTTCGCAGTCCGACTGTCAGCCGCGATGAATCACTCTGCTGCACAGAAGAAATATCTATCGAGAGTTATTTGCACAATTTTGTTCACAATTTTCCAGTAAAGGTTTTTTGATACAAGATCGGCTGAAAAATATTAAGTCTGTATTTTTGGAACTTTATTTTTTACAACTTGAGCTCCAACTGTATACAGCATATAGCAGTATAGGCAGAGAGAACCTAGTCTTAATTCAGAACTTTCCCCTGAATTTCTCGAAGCAGTGCATGTTGAGTGGTGAAACTCAACGCCGCATGCCAGAGCGAAGGAATTAAAATATTAGTAAATATTTAAAAGTTCTATAAAGCTATTCATATTAAATGTACTCGTAACTAAGAAAATCGCTATTACGTCTATTATCCAAATACTTTAGACGAACAAAAGACGTTATTGTAACAATATTATTAGAAATAATATAACATGCGGAGGAATTTCCCTCAATAGCTGTAGACTCATAAAGCAGCCGTGTTGAACAACGACTGTGTGAACAAGCGGCCGCTTGGGACGCTAAACTTCAACAATTCCCTATTGGCTTGTCGCGAACAGAGTTTTACGGCCAAATTAATATAGCAAATTAATGCGTTTCGAAACCGTATAATTTTCGCATATGAGAGAGAGGGTTTCTTGCGACATACCACATTGGATACCTTGTAAATTAACGCTTCCATACGAATATGCTTAAATCATATTCTGTTTTATGTCTAACAGAATAATTGCTAGATTTGCTTGCACGGATTTGTATATTGCTTGAAACCGTGAGGGTATATTGTATCTACGGAAGAGTGAGACTAGTAGGGCGAGATTCGTATCATTTTTCCATATGGAAATTATATAACGAACGGAGCACAAGACAACAACGATATGTTAATTAAAGGAAAACACACAGAAAATGTTTCGTGTTTATTTTGAGGCAGCAGACATAGAAAACGACGGTTATGTCTTTCAATTTTTTCTCTATTCAGTCTCTCATACAAACTGTAAAAGTTGCTTCGATTGGTTATCATGGTATTTTAGGAAATCTCATTCTTATTGTTTCAATAGAACCAAATTGCTTTATTAATTTTTATTATTAATAATATCAATTTTTTTTATGGATAAAGGACAAGGCAAACGAGCGGTCGGGTCACCTGATGATGAACACCGCCACCCATGACCCCGTGCAGCACCAGAGGAGCTACAGGTGCGTCAATAATAATTTCTAGTCATATTTTTATATTTGAAGAATACCTATACAGATACTATAACGATTGGTCACAGACCACAAAACTAACTGACAAAAGAAGCACGCATGTCACTACAAACAGACAAGTTATAGGTTCCATTCACACTTGATAAAATAAAATATTTCTTCATTTCTTGGTTCTGGTATCGATACAAATATAGGATACAGCGTGAACCTGAAAAAATAAATAAATTAGTTAACGTTAAGTTAGTTAGTTAGTTAATAGTTATTAAAAAGATATTTTCAAAATAAAGCGTGCGCTACGTGTAATATAATACACGTTTAATTATTCGTACAGTTGCAAGGAGCATGTAACTTTATGAGGACGATTCGTCACGACAATTGAACATGCGAGGGTCTGATGAGACACATTTCTTAAACGCTGTACAATAACAATAAAAAGTTACACCGGGACTTTGTTAATTTGAAACATTCTTACTTAGGTATACATTGAAAATTTATTAAGACAGAAAAAAATAAAATCTCTTTGATAAAATGAATGAAAAAAATTATATAAATACAAGGCATGGAAAAAGTTTTTACAGAATTATAGACTGAATAACGGTATAATACGACATCAGCACTTTAGTAAATGATACAGGCCAAGATGAACCAGACCAGAGCTGATCAGACCAGATATTCTCTTATGATACATGAATTGGCAAATAACAGAATATAATAAATATATTTAATATAACAACGGTCGTCGACAATATTGAGAGCAAACAATTAGAGGCAAGTTAAGGGAGATGGGGGTGCCGATTAAGTTATACACATGCGGGTTAGAGGGTAACCCTGACTCAGGAAGATTAAGATTCATCGGAAGGCCCTTACATGGAACAAACATTGTATTACGAGCCGGTGTCTTGGCGATGTTTGCCTAAGGTAGGTGGATGTTAATTTAGAATTCACCCCCTTCAACGTTCTACCCAATATTAATATTTTGATACTGTCGCGTAGAAAAGATTCCTTGTAAGCCATTGTAAGGAAAATTTAAAAGACACGTTGATTTTCTTTAGGTAATTTGCGGTAACAAACAAGGGGTGGAGCGGTATGGCCATTAATGTTCTGGAAACGCCTTCGGGCTGTCCACAGCTTGACCGTCCTCCAGGGTTTACACTCCGCACTATTAAAGTGCTAAGAGGGACATTATTTTACCCTCTTGGGTCTTGTCATCAGAATAAATTAACGGCTTAATTGTCTCTATTATAGTTTTCAAAGCTGCTTGTGACATCTTATGTGATGATGAATTTTCTTTATATCTGATTTCTTCATATAAAATTTTAAATAATCTATTAGGTCTAAGTTTTATTGTAATAATGTAGTATATCCTTTTACATACTTTTTTATGTTCATGCACAATTCAAGCAAGATCACTGTTACTTAGGGAGGGCCCGGATGATGTGTTTCTTTTGTCTCCTCGGCCGAAACAAGACAATGTAAGAAAAGGCCGGTGCGTCAGCAATCGCCAACGGTCAAGAAATATTAGATCACATAGAGATAGGCAAACGGAAGAACTGACATATTACCAAAACTATATTATATTTTTTTGGAATTTCGAATACATTTTTTTAATTTCCATTATATTTAAAAATAAAATAATAACAAAAATTGAAATTACTAAGCAACTTAATATTACAAATAAGTATAAACGAGATTCATTTATTTTTTATATTCATAATAAATTCAAATTAAAAATATTCTTTATTCAAATGGACTATTATTATAAGCACTTTTGATATTCAGTTTTATCTAGAATTTAAATTCAATTTTATCTAAACTTGTATACATTCGCACGCAACGCAAAGCTTCACTTAAGCTCGAATTGCACATAAATTATATTAATAATAAACAAAACAACGAATAAATATGTGCCACTTCTATCAATTTCTAGTGCAACAAAGGAAATCAGCAGCGACGATCGGAGATCCCAAGTCCGGCACATTAAGGACAGACCGCAGTCGGTTTATCAATCGAGGGTGACTTTATTTAAAATCACTACCTATTGTCACTAGAATTGCGCATTCAAGTGGAAAATTTATTACCCGGTTTTATGCTTACTTATAAAGAATCTATCTATTGTTAAGGATTTAATTATTTTAGTAGTAAGCTATTTTATTATTATATATTTCTGAATATATAGAAAACTCGGTAATGGTTATATACTAATGTTAAAATTAATACATTTTTCTATATATTCAGGGAAATTTGTATTAGACATGATCTGTTTCATTTCATGATGCAATTTCAAACAATAAATTAAATAATAATTTGGAAATATAATAGCAAATCTATTTTTTTTTAATTATCCATTAGAGGTATAAAGATGAGAACGAAGTGTCTTAACACTAGGTTCCGGTAACTCGTACAGAGGGTGAACCTAAATAAATTATTTCTGAAAAGAGTAAACCCAGCAATAACCACAATATAATATTGTTATCATAACATTTATCACGCAAACACGAAACCGAAGAAGCTGAGATCTGCGGACTTGGACTATCGGACTATCGGACAAATGGACCGGTACTAATAAAATGTAAGGGGGTAAGATGTAGATTGCTATTTAGATAATTGTTAGCTGTGTCCGCACTGGCCAGTGTATCGGAAAAGTCGTTACGTATAGGGAGGTTTTATGGCCGTCCGAGGTGGTCGTTTATAGGAAAACTATCAGAACAGTCATAGGAAATGGATGACGTCGCTTTGTTGTTTCCGGTAAACGGATGTGAGAAATTATTACATTGTAGCGTGTTATATAGCGTGTTCGATTGTGGTATTATAGTTTTTTTAAAGGTTAATCTAATTTTATTTAAGTAGATAAAGAACTAGCGGCCCCCTTCGAGGTCACCCGCCCTAGTGACGTCTATGCAAAATTTGAGACTCCTAGCATTTGTAATAACGAAGTTTCATACAAACTTTCAACCCCAAAAACAACCCCTTAGAAGTCGAATATTGCAAATTCCCGTCTTAGCGAGCACCTACGTCCTATAAGTAAGTCGTATGCAAAATTTGAGATTCCTAGCACTTGTACTTTCTGAGATTTCGTGATGAGTGAGTCACCTTTCGATTTTATATATACAGATAGATATCTAATTTTAACTTAGTTTTTGTAATATGTTTTAAATTAAGAATTTATTGTATCTATTATTTAATTATTCCGAAACAGACTTCCTTATAAAGACAACCAAGAAAAAGTTATTCTTAAATACTTAAATTTTAGATAATAATTTTAATCAAAAACATTATTTCTAGCTCATATTGTACACACATTTTCTTAAATAACAATATTACGTATTTGGCAAAGTGAAACATCCTCTGTTTATTTGGCCGAAGCCTAAATAAGCGACTGCCCGCCAGGTGAGAAGTGAAATGGTTCGCAATTTTTCCTTTTGCGCTTTCACCGCCTCCTGTTTCCTTTACGCCACTTTATACTACACCTTTTAGCAGCTTTGCGTATTTTCTATATCATACAACAGTTTAATATAAAGCTCTGGTAAAGCGCTTTTCAGCGAATTGAGGTACAAATATTTTATGCGTCACTGAGCGCATTCTGTCCCAACACCGAATTATGACGGTCAACTGACCACCCAGCGGAGACGCAAACGGGTAATCAGATATACAAACATTTTCCTTTGATATAGATAAAATATCTTAGTGTACAATGCTTTGTTTTCAAATCACAACTTCGTCACAACTGCCATTGTTCTTGGGTAGACTCCGAAAATATCCTGAAAAGATAAGATAAGAAACTCATAATCAATGAAGTATACTTTAAAAGTTATAGAATTTACAATAGTTTCCTTTTAATGAATAGAATCAATCATATTCAAGCAGTGCTCGCCAACTTCGATACTTCAATACGTGACTGACATGGTTTTACTCTATTGTTCGTATGTCATATTATAATATGTACCTTATTTAAATGTTAATAAAGCTTATATTTAAAATGAATGTATGGAATATCATAGAATTTGCAAGTTCGATGTTTAGCGCCACCTGCGTCGGCCATCGTCTCATAATATTCGGCTTAGCGCTCGTACCACACCGCACGCAGCGCGTTTATATTAAACGACTTGAAGTTACAAGAACGCGGCATAGAATAGAAGAGTGTAGCTTGTGTATTTGTTTTGTACAATATTTATTTTAAAGAAATATATACCTTTAATATAGCTTTAATTTAAACTTTTTCAAGTTTTTATTTATTTAATCTCTATCTAGTAATCTATACTAATATAATAAAGCGGAAGAGTTCGTTTGTTTGTTTGAACGCTAAGATCTCTGCATCTACTGGTCCGATTTACTTTGTTTTTGTTTTGTATGAAAGCTGCATTCTTCAGAAGTGCTATAGGCTATTTGATATTCATCCTTATGAAAATAAATATAATAGTCACTTTTAGCATTTTATGTAGATTGAAATTATAGTTTACTGTATAACATACTAATAAATAATTAAGGAGATGTTACTGATTCGAAATGACCTAGCCTACGGGCGGCACAGTATGACCGACGCGAAAATATTCTTATAGTTCAAGCAGGCCGTAGCCGCGTCCGGGTCCACTAGTTTACAAATATAATGGAAGGTTTTACATATTTTACACAAATGTCTAGAAAAATATTATATTTTCCATATACGACCGTATATTAATTAAATTAACCATTAATGATAATATAAAAGCGAGCCGTACATACATAAACATTGAAATAAAACGAAGTAGACCCACGTGATGCATGGGGCTGTTGAAATAATATTATCGTTACGACTCCGTACTTACTCTCCAAGGAAAATCAACATAAAGTGAATAAAAGAAAATTATGAATCGCACGAAAATAAATTACCCCGTGTTGGCGGCAAAATAACATCACATTTGAATGCCTTTTATGCTTTATGGGCCCGTAACTATATGAATAAGAACTCGCTGCTTTATGAGACAACGGGAGCACGTACGTCGCATTATTTTTAGGTTTTCTTACTTGTTTAGGTGTATATATACATATATGAAAAATTTGTATGAGTTTTGGAAAAAAAATTAAACGTTTTGCTGAAATATCGGTAATGAGAAAATGTGATAATAAATTAAGAAGATATATTAGAAGTAATTTCAAGAAGTAGCGTCTTTTACTATTTAAATAAAATTAATTTAAGCTGTCTTACTTTTATTAATATCATAAAATAATTCATCAATCGAGTAACCAAAAGCCGAAATATATAAAATGTTACATAATGTAGAAAATCGACATAAATAACCGTCCGAAGTCATGGTCCGAAACAACATTTGAAACGATCACTTACTATACGAGTGAGATATGGCGTGTGAACGCGTAGCGCCTACAAAAACCCACCACAGAATAAATTTCCAATAATTACATTATCGAAAAAAATTGTCGCACTCACCGCCGACAAATTTCTCCTTACCTCGGGAGCCCATAATTCCTAATGACATGCAATAACCGTACCCCCAATTTTCGACATAAACCCGCCATAACAATATCGACATCAGCAAAATTTTTCGCCGGGAATTTTTTATTTGAGAATAAGTAACACTTTTCTCTGTAATCAAAATTTCCAGAGCCCCGCGGTCGGGTGTTTATCGGCTACTCAATTTGATTTTTACCACCGCTCTGATTTCACTCCTTTCGAGGAATGTTGAAACGTACGTGACAGGCCATCCCCTTATTTGCTTTTATTTAAAAGTATGTGCTATGTCATATTTTTTATGTTAGCCTGTGTTTTGATTAGCCTGTCTTTCTATTAGTATTTTTTTTTTATTTCTTTGTAAATTGACAAAGCAATGGTATCTACATTAATTAGTAGAAGTCTTTTTAGGCTTCCGTTTACTACTTTCCGAGTAGTTCTGGAGGCACTACGTGTTGAGTGTCGAAACTCAGTGCCGAGCTTTTGCGCAGTAAGTACATAGTAAGTAATAGTAATATAATAGCATAGCAAGTAATTTTTGAATTTTATAAACTATGTTTGAGCTTTATATTTGTAAGAATTATAGTTGTAATATTGAAAATCCTATGGGATATAAGTTTTATATTCATTGAATTATCTCCCACTGTCCACTGAAACTTGGATAAAATACACATATTTATATTCAGGCCGGACCGACGTTTCAATTGCATACTATTTTACCTTCATAATCCGGTTACAGAAGAAGGGTGAGTAAGAATTTTTTTTATGTAATTTAAAATTTACACATATCTTCTCATATATTTCAAGTCTGTGTATGTAGTAAAAAACATAAATATGTTTTATGTTGATTTTTATTGTTAATACATATTTTATTACCATTAGGAAAAACCAGAAATTTATTTGCCACTAGAAAAGAAATGCGAATTTATCTAATGCAAAGCATTTTTACCATATATAATTCCTACAAAAAATATGAAGAGCTTCTGTTATTTCATTTCTTCATGAGGGCTTTAAGACGTCACAAGTCTGATCACGTGCCGACCTCCTTATGACTAATGACCAGCTCACATGGCCCTCACACCTCGTGTTTTATATTCAAATCATACAGCATCCTGGCCCTGATTAATGCTATTTTCTTTACGATCATTTGCAAAACGTCTTGGTTTTATCATCTAAATTGTAACTAATTTCCTTTTTAGTGTCTTAGAAATATATCGCTCGGTTATAGTTCAATATATCAATAAAAGTATTTAACTAAATCTATGTTTCAGGCAAACATTTACAGTTCTCTCATTTGTAAGACGTCTGGGTACGCCTTAGACAAATTAATAACGAGATAAAGAAACTCGGCGGGTCTTAATTCATTAATTAACCTAATTGTATTTGCCACGGCTCCCATTATTATGGTGTTTTGTGATTAGTACAGACTAGATATAGAGAATTCTTTATAAATTTAGTGATAAATAAATATATTTTTTTAGCTATTTTATGGGATTACTAGATTTAGAACTACAATAATACAAATTTATATAAAGTCATGTTGGTAGTGCAGAAGTAGATGAACTTTTAACTACAAGAACTGTCAATGCATAACAAAAATTTTATAATCTATTGTTATAAAGTTGTAATATTAATCAGTAAACATGAAGGTTAAAAATTAAAGCAACGTTTTCTCTGCAAAATATACTCTGTACATCAAAATTGTGGGTTTGTTTGATTGCCAAAGGAAGGGGTAAATCGAAAAGTTTCTGTGAAGAAAAATTTGGTAATTTAAGAAACAAAATAAGCGCTGAACCGGCTGCTCCAAAGATTTTTCACTTTCAAACATTAATTGCTATAGAAAGTAAAATAAGTCAGGGCGTTCTGCTTTCCGCCTTTTACTGTAATAAATTAATTTCACTGTATACTTTTTCAAACAATGTAAACAAACTTTCCAAGTTTTTTTAAGTGAAAAACAATATTATTAATTTCACTATTCATTCTCATAGAATAGGTACTTTCTTTATTAAAAAACTAGCAAAAATATCGAGGGGTGAATTTGTTTTTTTCATAATAATTTAGTATGGCCATAACCTAACTTTGTAAATAAAAGCGAAACAAATTATTACTCCCCGTGTCGCACATATCATAGGTGCAATACGCGGCAGTAAAAAAGTTGATATCGTATTCGTAATAGATTGTATTTCTGCTGTTATTTTGGAACTTTTGCAAATCGTTCAACTTGTTTGTGTACTTATACCAATATTATGGAATATACTTTTATGTTTATATATGTATGCGTATTTTGTAATATTTTCCTTAAATTAAATTTAAAACAGTACTCAGTCTCAGGCGATAAAAAACCGTTTTTTAATAATATAAAGTGATAATTAACCCTTTGCATTTACAGTTCGAAATATTCTAAAAGGCAATCGCATAAAAAAGTCTTTATAAATTAATTTTATAAATGTTCTCTCAAAGACAAATTATAAAAGAAACATGAATTACTAATATGATTGTTCTATTTATACAGGAACAAACATTGGAACATTTCAAACTGAAAGGTCATTTAATTGGGTTTGTTCAGGACAAAACAAAGAAGCGAAACTTTTAAATTGAGTGTCCGTGAAGTGTTGGCAACGTGTTGATCTTTGCCTGCCCTTTCTAGCTAACAATTTTCTTTACGAAATTACTCGTTGGAAGGAGAAAAGTTGCACTATTTTTCTTTTTTCTAGTTAAGAATGAAGAGATCTTATGCAAAGAATTGCAGTTAGAAAACTCAAGTCCTTAGATTTTTTTTATATTGTTACGGGAGCTGTTTTGTTTTTAATTTTTACTAATAAAATATTTTATAATCGTATTTTAATAAAATAATTAAATAATTGCAAATATTTGTATATAATCAGATAAATCGATTAACAACACGAACTTACTTTGCAACGACACACATAAATAACAAAAGTTCTCATATAAGCTCATACCCATACATCTTCCATTTAATCAAGCCGACAAGCAGGCAATCAGCGAGTGGCCTGGAATTAGAATTGAATGTAAATGTGCGGGCTTTATCGGGATTATAGTGTTCGTCTGTGAGTGGAAGATAGTTGCGGCTCCGTCCAGTTCAGTATGTGCCAGTGTTGGAAGGACCGGGTATTTGGGGAAGGTGGGGTTACACATGAAATATTCTTTTAAAAATGAAACCTAAACACTTATCTTATTAATACTTGTTACCAATTTTTAAAACTTCACATATCGAGATCGGTTCCATTGAATCAGGACAGAATGACGAAGATGATACTTTTTTAGAAAACGTATTAAAAATTAACGTTCGGTATTTGAACTTTAATTTTTTTTACGTTACGTTTTTAAAATAAATATCTTATTCTTAGATTACGCCTTTTGGAAACCGTCCAAGTACTCTGATCACTAAGTCATACGTTTTCATCAAGCAACATCGAAATTCTTATTATCTGATACGTCCTTAGTTATTATTAAATTTATAAATAGAGCCACCTTTTAATAGAAAAACTTGGGAAACGTATTAATAATAATAGTAAAATTTTATACAAAGTAACATCACTAAGTTGGATTCAGGTTCCATGTAAAGTGGTCGTTATACACCCATACGGCACCATATATACCCGTATCCCATCTCTTTAACAAATTTTACTGTCAACTAATCCACCCTTTTCACGGGACATTCCATATAGCTGGTGTACATCGTCGTTTTGATAAAATTTGCTAACATTATCAAGTGACCCAGTACGCGTACCGTACCGTATATATTTTGGTCATATTTGGTTATTAAAAATTGCCTGGAATAACATTAATAATAAAAGAAATCTGAACTGTTAAATTACATTCTTAATGTCATACCAATTAAGAAATTGGTCTAAGAAAGTAGGATTTTGTATCACCAAGAATTAAACCAGAACACCTTCTAGAATACCGCTATTTTAAAGAACATATAAAAACTGACTTTTGGATTTAATTATAAAATGGACCAGCCACATTAATTAAACAAGCCATTTAATTAATAGTTCGCACGAATCACTCTAAAGTTGTTTCATTAAATCACACCGTGGATTGAAACTATCATTAAGGTTGGTAAGCGATCGTGAAGCTGTCAATCCCGCCAAACCGCGCATTACGCTAAATGGCTCGCGTAACGGGATGGTCCGGGATCCCGGGATGTAGGGATCCCGGGATCCTCGTAGGGGAGGAAATAGTAGCGACCTGCGAGAATATTCGACTACTTATGGACAATAAAGCAATGTAACGCAACTACCGGTCCCGGAAATGGTGTATTCATCTAATTTAGTGATGCGACCCAATTATATAATTTGAATTATGTTCTACATGACCACCTTTGTTTGACTTGTGTACTATAATAACGTTAATATAAAACTACAGTTATACCTTATATGTGGACATACCAATTATAGGTTAATGAACAAGATGTTTAAAGTTTATTATATTCAGGGTCATTTTTAATTCTAGATAAGATAGCAGATAACAGATAGCTAGATAGCATAAAAGTGGCAGACTATGCAGAGAAAGCTTAGCCTAAAAAGCCTCCGCTGCCCAATTTCCGGAGAATTCTGGTGGCAATGAGTATAGTGTGGCGGAGTTCAACGCTTCACTTTGCCTCGACGCGAGAGCGAGAAAATGAAAATATAAAATACTTTATTTCTTCGACAGAAAATCGAATCCACATCTTTCAAATATATCTAAGGTAAAGTACACCTAATGTAAATGATGTTACCTTAGTTTAGCTAACATAGAAATCAGACGACAGCAATGTAAAGTCAGGAACATTATCGCTGTTTGAGTTCACATTAAATCTTAGAGGCGGCCCATAAATAACGCAAACTTTTATCCCGCCCGAAATAAGCACTCAAAAATGCAAAGAGCAGAACGGTATAGAAGCACGTTCACTAAATTTATTTTGTTTCGTACAATTCAAATAACCATAATTCACTGAACCTGAGCCTATCTAACGATATAATGAAACGCCGTTAAGTTTAGAAGTAAAGCTTAAGTTGGCAATGTTCTTACCTCGAGATAAAGATGTCTTTCCGATTTATTGATCTCGCTTACTTTTGGTAATGGTAACGGTAAATTAAAAGATTCCGATTTTTCATTAGATGAAGATATGATAGAAACAATGTATTTAATAACTAATTACTCTTTTATGTAATTATATTCCATGACATAAACATACGTAACACCTAAATATTTAATTAATTATTATAAAAAAAATAAGTAATATAATCTTACAATAACTAATAGAAAAAGAAATCTATGAATATATAAATACAAATTCAATATATTGTTACAAGTAATGGCCAAAAACAAGCGTGAATCGAAAATATAGAGCCGCCATCTTGGTTCGATAATTAGATGGTTTGCATTCAAGTCGCACGCTACGTATGAATTTTAGCTATTGTCTGACATTGGACCTCGGAAGCTATATCATTTCGCACCTTCGATCTACTTAAGGGTAGGGGGTGAAAAACGGAACACATTATAAAGGGATGAAAGGCAGTTCAGTGAGGGAATAGCCAAATATATTAGAAGAACAATATTGAAAAATATAATAGTATTAGCTGCATCTATACGTATAATATATTGAAATCCGAATTATTATTTTTAAAAAGTGCAATAATTACTAAAACAATTTTAAGTAGACATATAGTTAAAATAATTCAGCACAGATACTCTTTGCTTGTCTAAAAAAAGTTTTTAGATAAGTCAGCTTCACGCTGTATGCCGCATGTAGAAGGGTAGACGGAGGAAGCCTAGTGTTAAGACACTTCACTCCCCACTTTCTACCCAATTCTGGAGGCATTACGAATTGAGTGGACTCAACGTCACGCTTTTGCCTCGACATCAGATCGAAGAAATGAAAATATGAAATATTTAATTCCTTCGACTGGGAATCGAACCTACAACCACTGCGCCACGATATAAGCACGGTCACATACATAAATAACAAATATAATACAGATTGGGTAAGTTTTAACTGGCTCCCTTATTTGCGTCTGCACGTCTATTTATCCCAGACAATCCCTCAACAGTTAAACAAATGCTCCCATTGAAAAATATTAATCTTAGGACGCCTAATAGATATTTATGCTTGGTCGGAAACAATTTCTATGGAGGTGGGGTTTATTTTGCGAACGCTTAACAAATTCAATCAGCTGATGCTGTTTACCATCGATACACTTATCCGCTTCCCTCATTATATTATAAATTATATTAGTCACGGGTCGGAGGACTTGCTGCACTTTTATACTAAAAAGTCTTATAATACATATTTATACGTGGGGCAAGACCACGAACACGCGATTGTAATAGCGACAGGTTGTAAGTTCGATTACAACTCGAGGAAATGAAATATTTAATATTGTTGAATAAAAATATTCAATTTTTCATTTCTTCGCTCTGGTAACGAGACAAAGTGAGGAAACGGAATACCTCAAAAATAAATTCTCTGGGTTCCTCTGCTTATTTCATAATGTATGGGGTACAGCGTGAGTGAAAAATATAAATAAAATAAAATAATACATGGTACTAATATTACGGGAGTTAATAGCCTCAAATATGTTTAGGTAAAGAACTGTAAAAAGTATTTAGTTAAATCTATGATATGATATTATATTTTAATTAATGAAACGCTAGAGTTATTCTTGTATAATTAAAAAATAAATCTTGCTACCATTGTAATATTTTACACAAATCAACAATAACTATTCTGTATGTCAATGTCAATAAAGTGTGAGGGCAAATGTTAATAGTGATAAAAATATAAAAAGATCCCTACATTAGAGAGTCTGGTGCGCGCCTGTCTAGACGTGGCTCCAGCCATGAGCGAATATTTGATTAAATAAAGAGATCAAATAGTGCACATATACCGCAATGCCGGAGAATTAAAAGAATTAAATGTTTAATTAAATAAGTTTTAAAATTAAATAATTTAATTAGTGGAACGAACGTGGATGGTTTTAAGTAATACTCTTTATAAAAAATTAATATTTTCATACTGCGACTGGCTCTCGAGAGAACCTAGTTATTTATACAGTTCATACAGAAATGTCTGGACGCATAGAGCCACTATTACTTATTTAAAAAATTACAAACTTTTAAAATAATACGAGTTATAGTAATCTTTTACAGCCTTAAATACATATACCAAATTAAATATTTACAAATGTTAGGTAGGTTTTAAAAGCTGTAATCGCACAACATTCCAAGTGGAACAAAAATGAGACAACGTAGATTAAAAATGTACGAAAAAGAAACACAGGGACCAGGGGACAGGGTTATGACAAGTATGTGAGCCAATGGTGTTAATGAAAACGGCCCTAAAAAGAGCTACGTTCAAAATTGAAGTCGCTTTTAGAAGCAAGAATTTGGGCTGAAATATGAATCAGGATGATGTTTTTATCATATTATTTATAGCAATCAAAGATATAATAACTGTTTCATTAATAGTTAGTTCGATTAGTACAATAAATGTATTACTTTATTTTATGTAATTAAGCAAGAAAATATAAAAGTCATATTCGTTAATGCTACCACGAATACGTATTTTTGGATATTCTAATAAACAAAACACCAATTAGCTGGCACACTATTCTCGTTAGGGATGAGTTCGATATAACAAAACGTAACTTGTAACCGATACGATGCCGAAACTATACCATATCGATATCTGTTTCTAAAAAACCGTTATCATAGAAACTTATCAAAACTCATCAGATGCGTATTAAAACTTAAAATCACACACAGCAACTATCGCAACGAAAACGTAGAAACGAAAACTTCGCATAACACGAACTAAGTAACTACCTCTCTTTCTAACTATATGTTTCTCACGAGTGTAAAAGAAATGAAGCGAATATCCGATAACTTGCATCTATAAGATATTATTACTTTACGTTACAAAAAAGAACTTCTATATAATGGGAATAAGATTGAAATTTGGTTAAAATATCCATATTATTTTCACACTTGAGTGGATTCGACTTTTAAATTCTAAACGTTTGTTTTTAAGTGACAAATGCTTATTTGAAATTTATTTTCAAATTTTTAATATTTTAGAAATAGTTTAGTATTGTATTTAGTCCTTTGCGATACGTATTGCGGACGAGGTTTCCTTAAAAATTGTGCATTTCAGTGTGTGTATATACTTTTTTTTAACAACAATTTCTATATAGTTTAAAGTTAATTAGTGTTAGTGAAAAGCTTAAATATATTAGTGTATATAGACATAATTTTTTTCTTAAAAATGTCGCGTAAAGTCTCTCATCTCTCTGTATACTTGGTGATTTACTTTATATTCATAATACTTTTAAAAAACGCAACCAGCGTTTAATGTCAATTTGCCTTCATTTTATATCGTTAAAAATGATTTAACGTTTGTAAACTGTATTATCAATATCGATATCTGAAAACCGTTTTTGATATCGTTATGAAAACCATATATCGGTTACATAACCGTTATCGAAAAAAAACGATAACGCCCATGCCTAATTCTCGTAGATTAAAAATTTCCTGCAGATGAGCTATAAACAATGAAAATACAAGACAAATGGTTTTAATTAACCTGATGGGCTTATGAGTGATCGCCTTAAATTCGTAAATTTCGTCGCAATTAGAAACACTTGCAAATCTCATATCAATTAGGCAGCCACCCAACATAACGCCCTCGTAATTGTTTTTGAATGCGTAGTTCCTGTTTCGTATGATTTATTTGAAATTTAACTTGAAAATTTGTTTGGTAATTTTGGAAAATTTGTTTTGGTTCGACCTTGGCGGTTTAATATCACCTTAAATTATAACATTTTTACACACAAAAACCTACCTATTAAAAAATCTTACAAAATATATACATTTCTATACAGAAGACACATGTGGCTTTACTAATAAATCATTAAAGAAACAAAGCGGGAACAAAAAAAACAGAGATACAAGCCTCAACGTGGCTTTCACTAACCAAAGGAAATCGCTGGAGACGTCTTTTGAATAATTTCTATTTCTGGGACAGACAACGGACGACTGAAATCTGCAGCCTTGACAGCTAATTAGAGTTCTCATTGTTCAATGAATCTTGCCGCATTTTCAACTTTTCTTAAATAAAATTAATATAAACTGTAAACTAAACACCAATAGAGTCCACTTTTGTATACAATTTTAGTTTCATTAGTTTCTTTCTTAAATATTTCGAGTACTGGAAAAATACAATAATCCGCTGTGAATTGTGGGCATTGTACTGAGTCAGTGTCCAGGAAGGATGTTTTGCCGGGGTTCTCCTTTTATTGTCGAATTTGCGTTTTATGGGCTGTCACAAAGGGAGTGCTGAGAGAATGTGACAATTCTGCACCCTTGTCTTGTCTGTTTTTTTACAACGCGACAATTAACTAGCTTATTGTCATTCGAAATTCATAACGTTCTTTTTAAGGTATTCCGATCAAAATATGCCGTGCACATCGTTTCGTTTTTTCTTAGAAAATGTAGGAATAACAAATTAATAACAATAAGTTTTGTTGATATTAGAAAAAGTTTAGCAATTATTTAAAGTGAATAAAACCTATCTTATAAGTATATATTTATTTGGAAGTTAATTTATCCAAACAATAAAAGTTTCAATAGTGTACGAGTACAATAATATACGTAAGCTTTAAACTTAAATAAATTACCTTTTAAGAAGTAAAATAATTTAGAATAAACATGTTAAACGTTGAAAGAACAAGTGTTGAAATTCATTAGGATTCGAACACATAATCATATGCCAAATGCATCATGATTGTGCATATACTGCAATATTTTTTAATATATAATTCAAGAAGACATGTTGTGTGTATGAAAACGAAAGTTAAATAATCATTCAAATGCATATCCCTATCTTAATAGCCAGTGTCCAGATGCAAACGACTTTGAAATATAAGGGATATTTATAACACTTACTCGGGCGGAGGACCCAGATTTCGTTATTAAGTTCTTAATCACATGCTATATGAGGACTCTCGTTTGAAAATATATTAATCATATTTTAGATAAAAGAATTGTTAAAATCAATTTAAGTTGTAAATAAGTATACAATTTACATATTAGACTAGTGTTGCATGGGCACAAGGGCGTGACTTAGACGATAGGTTGTGGGTTCAATTCCCACTCGAGAAAATGAAATCGAGGCAATGCGCGGTGTTGAGTTCCGCCACTCATCACGCAATGCCTCTAGAATTCGGCGGAAAAAGGGAAGCACTCCTTTGTCTTAACACTGTCTTCCCTCTGCCTACCCTGCGGTTTGTGGGATACAGCGTTAAGCTAAAAAAATAAGCGTACAAAAATAAAAAAAGTAAAATAAAACAGTCGGTTCACTATAACGAGTTCCAAATAAAAAAAAACACGTGAAACAAACAAACAACCAAATCGTTTCGTTTTCACTTTCGATTACACAAAATGTCATCAAGAGCGCAGAAACCGCAAGAGTCAATAAAATGAAATCGCAGCGCACGCGGAACGAGGGTGTCGCTGCCGTCGGACGTGAGGCAGTGACGACGGTCGCTTTATTGCTGACCTCTGTCTGTCTATGGGCTCCTAATCACTGCTTTTGATTCTATATTGATTATCTCTTGAAAATTTTATACCACATATAGCAGAGTAGGTAGAGAACCTAGTGTTAAGACACTTCGCTCTCCGCTTTATTTCGATTTGCGTGTTGACTAGGGGAAATCATTTGCAATAACATCTGTGTTGTTTTAATTTGAATACAGTGGTTTCTTTTTATATGTGGTATTGTACTATATACTTTTGTACTTATATGTATCTCGGAAAAAACGAAAAATCTTACCTTAAATACACCAAAAATACTTATATACAGTATATACTATACAACCAAATAATTATAAAAATACTCTTGTATATTTATTAATTTAACAATTTAAATGTAATATTTTTTTTAACATAATATCATATATTAATGAAGGTCGTATATGCAGGAGCTCGGACTATTAGACGAAAGACAAACAGCGGCACAATCATACCTACTAATCTCTCCTCAAATTTGCTTGACCCGTACTTCTTCCTTGCGAGGGGCTAAAAGCTCTTTATTCGTATTCAGATTTCCATAGTAGTAAGAGGTATTCTTATTTTATATGCATTGTATCTTTATATTTATACAATAAGTGCATTTAATAATATGGACTTTGCTGCTTATGTGGAGTAATTTATTTAATAGAAATATGTTTCTATTAAAGATTATTAAGATTATAGAGATTATTGAAGCCTTTCGTAGCGCAGAAGCATAAGCTTGTGACTATAGTTTGTGGATTCGATTCTCACTCGAGAAATTAAATATTTAATATTTTCATTCCTTCGCTCAAAAAATACACTATTTGTTAAATCCAAAAAATATATATAAATTTGAAACATAATAATTTAAGCCAAATATTTAATTTGTATTTCCTTTGTTGTCAGCTTTATAAGCACATGCATGTTTTAATCGTCTACCCATTTAAACTTTTCTAACTCCGGACGCTGAGCGGGCTCGTTACCGAAGGATTATTAAATATTGGAACAGTATCCGTCTGATAAAAGCTGCTTCCTAGACGACCGGCAATCCCTACCAAGGAAAGAGGACAAAGACAATTGTTTTAATAAAGTTGTAGTTGAACTTGATTAATTTTCATTTCAATCCACGAGTTGGTCGTTTGTATTTTAGGTTTTGATTCAGTGGATGCGCTATGCTATGAAAATTAATATGTATATAAAGTATAAAATGAAAATTATAAATATTTAATAAATTTTAACAAGAGACTTAACATTTTTAATATTGTTATAATGTTATAAATATTGCTTGTTTATGCAATTCAAACATTACATAACTTTCATTATGGACTTTATACATTTCCAATTATTTTTATGTTATACTAATTTTTAAGTAAAGAAAGATTATTCTTCAGGGACAAATATATGAAAATATCTTTAACATATTTACCTTTTAATTACATTTAAAACAAACATAGTATTGTTTTTTCAGTGCGCCAAGTGTACGTAATATGTACGCTTACTTTGATGTAAACATTCCGTTGCTTATTCCGCATCACGAACTGTCCACATCGCCACCTGGTTTAGACGTAAGCCCTGCGAAATTGTTGGATTAGAGCGAATGGACTAAAAAGAAACAATACACGCAGATTTATTCATCGGCACTTGAAATTGAATTCGATTATTCACAAACGCGGCGATTGTGGGTTAGACTACTCCTAGTCGGGGGGTTGAAATATTTAATATTTTAATTGCCTCGCTCTGGTAACAAGATAACGTCGTTGAGTTTCGCCACTGAACACATGATGTCTTAAAAATAACCTATCTAGACTAAATAGAGGGCAGAGTGTCTTACCACTAGTTTTACAGGAAACTTAAAAGGAAAATAAATGGACCCTTGTAGGACTTTGTTGTCTGTCTATCCAACTGTCAAGAGCATTCATCCAAAAGTTCGCATGAATGTATCAATTTCAAATTAATATCAAATATTTAAATCTATAGTTCCTTGTCTCTATCTCTATCTATAGTTCATTACATACAAAATAAGTGAATACGTCTACGTCGCTAACTTAAGCTGGTAATCTTATGAATCGTACTTCCCATTCATAGATAATCTGAAATTAGTACGGAACGCTTGGTGCGAGTCGGATTTTACTAGTTTCTAGTCAATAATTTGCCTTTTTAATTTGTATTTATAAATAATTTATACTTATTATGTAATTTTATCACAATAATATAATCCAATGCATATTATGTACATGATTTATTACTAAAGAGAAAAAAATGAAATCCTAGTTGAGCTTAAATCGGTTATCGGAGCTAAACACCCAGGGGTGTTTAATTGTGAAAAGAAATCTTTACTCTTTGTCAGCTTTACTGAGGGGAGCTATTGATTTCTTTTGTTTTATGCTGATTGAGACACCTTAGCGAATCGGGGACCCCACGTTTGAACGCCTCAAAAAACACTTTATTTACAAAAGCGAATTGTAAAAATGAATCATTTATTGTATTAATTGATTTAATCGATTTTCTATAAATATAAGTCTTAAATTTGAAACTAAACGCGGCCTTTAAGTGTAGTTAATGTTTTAAAAATCTTTTATTTATTATATTTTTAAGTATAGGTATTCATAATAATACAGTGTTAAGGCGGTCATTGCAACCACAAAAGACATCAATCTTTGTCGAACCAATTCTTATCAAATGTAACGTGTAAAACCTTTATCAGAACCATAAAGTATCGATGTGACATTTGGGAATATTTAAAATGAACCCAATTTCTTTGTAAATAAGAAAGTTATTTGATAAGAAAACACTAAACGAGATACTGGGAGCCAATCAACATTAGTCCCTTTGAGATACGCTGTTAGGCTCATTTCTCTTGTGATTGACTGTAACTTAAGAAAAAAAAATTAGATTGCCACCTCGTGTACGATAGCATCGTTTTTTTCGTATTTCCGCTAATGGGACTCTGTTTTATCTCAAGTGCCTAATGTTCTTATGCGGGCGACAATAATAAGATTTTGACACGTTAATGAAGCAGATTATAGAGATTTGAAGGATGAGTTTCAAATATTGTCGATTTTATATTTTTAATATATAAATTATTATATATTTTATTAAACGTATAAAAAATGGGGTCATTATTATGCAATAAGATGGATTATGTGTTCATGAGTGTGTGCATGCGTGTGCGTGTGTATGCGTGTGCGAAAGATTATAGACGCGATGGATATAGATTCAATGTTTCTTGAAGGAAATGAATAATGCATTTCTCCAGCCTAGCAAGACAAAACGCGACGTAGAGTTCCATAACTTAACACTACTATAAAAATATATATAAGAAATCTATTATGTCTTCAAAACTAGAAAAATATTTAACAATTTTATCACATTTTAAATGAGACCATTTTAAGCAGCGTTCTAAATGTATTTTCATTTAAAACATATTTTCCAATACTAAAATACACTTGAGTTGACCGCTTAAAACCATTTATAAAACATAGCGAACAAAACATTAGCTTCATATAAAAAATGATGACAATGATAAAATCTCTACCACCGACCATCACTCGCCTTTTCAATTCCGTCTCAAGGTATGCTCCTATAAGAAGCGTCAAGGAGGTCCTCAGGCCAGGGGTGACGTCAGCGGCGACTTTAATTGCGGAGCACTTCGTTAACGGCCGACTTGATGGCATCTATAATGAACACCCGAATTAATGTAGTGGGCGAAATCGGAAATCGAAGTGTGGACACCCTAACGCAATTCTAAATTTTGTTTATTTAGGATTGGTCTCCGAATTACCTATTCGACTCTTGTTTTTCTTGCACGTTGATGGATGTACTATGTAAAAGGATAGTTTCTCTAACTCTATCTGTATTTGTTATAAATTTACAGATCATTAGCCTTATAAATATGTAGTAGAGAACTAAAATGTAGAATTTTTAAAATGCTATAAAAATAGGGAAGTTTTTATACTCTATAACACCTAATTTATATAATAATTAATTTGTATATTTCTACATTTATAATATATATACTATAAAACGTACAAAACAACGGACTGTATCTATATACATAAATTATATTTAGAGGCAGACTCAATCAACTTTTTCAATTGTTAAAAATGCCTTCCGAACTCTTGTTTTGCGACGGCTGGTCCTAAATAAATATGCTAAAATAAGACTACAGAAACTGCTCAATACTTGAAGCTATTGAGATGAGGAGGGATTTTGAAATAAAAAATTGGTACCATGAAGATTGACAGGTGCGCCTTAATAACTGCAGCGACAGCTGCTTACCAATACGAGAAAAGGTAAATTGCCGACTTTATGAATTGTAAGCGTTAAGGAAAATTATTATGATTTCTTTGATAAATTTCTCTGATGACCCATTTAATAATATTTTTTGGTGAATGAATGTATTCTGGCATAGTTAAAATTAAAAAATATAATACAAGTATTTTTTAAAATAATACATACACATGTAGAATGATTGTTGTTATAAGTAAGTAATATTATTATAAAAACCTTATTTTCATTCTTAAGAAATTAATTGCCCTATTTCACAGATTTTTTCAAATAGTCATTTCTGCCCTAAAATTCATTTACTAGACTAAAATACTACTCGTATGTAGACAAAACAGTTATAGACAATAGAAGGGCTATCCGGTCTGGGCATCAGCCACTTATTCCGCTGGCCTAAGCAAATTTTCGCCCGGCTCTGTTGGTTTTTCGTCGGATTCCATTTCTTCATTTCTGATTATATTATACTATACTTTGGATAAACAATGGCTATATCCCAACCCTTTTGCACTATTGCTGTTAAGAGGCTTGATAACTATAGAGTTCTTTTAAATAAATTTATTATGTTACTTTATTTTATGAATATTTTTTTTAAATAATTGTAATGAATAAAAGGAAATAAGGTTATTTTGTGAAACAGTGTATAACTGTTGGTATAAGTGACGGTTTCAGGTTCAATATCCACTCAAGTGGAATGATTGAAGCAGTTTTCGCTTAACTTCGGCTAGATAAAATATTACTTTATGTTTACAATTACGCAAAAAGTTGAAAAGCATGCCTTGAAGTCCGAGCTTAGCAGTTTTTATTCTAAAAATATATTTAATAAATACTCAAAAAAATTCTGTTTCACCAAATATATTTTTTGGTTCATTTTCTACAATATATATAACTGAATAATCAAGATTTGAAAAAGTTTCCCACGGACATACCGATATCTATACATTGAATAAAATTGTAGCTGATTGTTGTCTGCACATAAAAGATATATGAGAAAATCTTTTACAAGGTGCATTTACAATATAATAGAATAAAACACAATGGTTTTATTAGCAGTTTTCACTATTGTGTATTTTGGCAAACTATCCTTAATAAATATTTGTTCGACAAATTACTACGAAATAATAGTTTTATTGGATTGGTTGAAACTTTCGTTTCCAATATAAGGATACTGTTTTGAAAACGAAATATTATTAAAATTACTTTCCCTCAAATTATACTAATCTAAATAATTTTGTGTAGTACAAGCGGGCGAAGCCGCGAGCCGGTCGCTTGCACTTGATACACATATCACAAAAAGTACTACCAATGAGAATCCTTCTCTATATCATGTAACAATTTTATAAACATTTTTCCCTAGATCTAACCGCTGTAAAAGGTTTTTGTATACGTTGCTTTTTGACTCCTTTTGGCAGTTAATCCAATATTGACCGCCCCGGCAGGCTATTGACTTATGTTTGTATTACTCATAATAATTCGTCGGGTACCTTTTATTATTCAAAACATCAATTTGCTTGAGTTGCTTTCTTTTGCAGAAGCTCGTTTATTTTGTTATATTTATTTTTCTTGGCTTATATTTTAATTTCTAAGTAGAAATCAAATATATATATATATATATATACTTACTGTTTTCATATATATTCGTACCTACTATATCTATATCGCTTAAATAAAATAATCTCATCTCACAAAGTAAAAATTACAAATATTGTTTACACGTGGAATGAAAATATACTCATATCATTTCCACTAAGCCAAATATAAGTCTTTCATTTAAAAGTAGGGTAGAAGCAGCTTCCGCCACGAACAAAGAGTTTCACAGTATCTAAATGTTAATCTTTGGTCAGTCGCGCAAAAATTATGTTTTTCGGACTGAAGTTACTGGGTTGGAAGAACCGTTCATTAAATTTATTAAGTTATATCTAACACCCACACGCTCAGACGGTAGATGCGGTAAGGGGAAACATTCTTGGTTATTAATAGCGCAAATCCCGTTATTTGTTAAGGTTTAAGCTTAGGATCTATGGTGGACATATTTAAATAGATTATGTGTAATCATGTAATGGTAATCTGTGAATTTAATTTAATTGAATTATTCGGTATTAGATTGATGAAATATATAATGTTTATAATTATTATTATTAATATTTTTTATCAGCTTCACGCTGTATCCCTCATGCAGGGTAGGCAGAGGGCCTAGTGTTAAGACTCTCCACTAGCCACTTTCCGCTGAATTCTGGAGGTATTGCGTGAGGCAGGTGTTCCTCGATCTGTCGCGTTTACAGTCATACGCTTGTGTGCCACAACTGGCCTCAAAAATAAATCTATTAGAGATTTAATCTATTACATATATTTTAAATTCTTTATTTAAAATGTATAGCGCTTTAATTGGTACCATATAATATTTAATACAAAATTAACTTATATTGTTCTAACTTAACCTGCTCATGAAAACCAAATGGTTCGAAAAATGTTATTGCCACGTTACAGTACGATCTATTTAAAAGGCTTCATTTTATTTCGCGTCAATTTCTTCAAAGCGAAATGACTTCAATTTGAATATGTAATGACGGCTTAGGATAATCGTTTGGCTTACACTAATAAAGGCTATACTTTAAAGCGAAGTTTCAAAAGAATCTAACAATCGTTCGATCCGATTCGGGGGTCGTATAATTTATTCGAGTGTGGATCGCCATTTTGCGGCGGGGCGGTCTACGCTATCGCTCCGGAAGACGCCTTAAGACATTGATGCTGATTCTTTTTTTATTATGCTCCCCTGGTTCCTTAAAGACGCTACTATAAAGCGGCCATATATAAATAAGCCGCCTTTGTGAATGCTCCTCGATTTCTAAGCACGAAGCGATGCACCCTCGTCTACGGAAAACAATCTAAATTACATTTTCACGCAACTTCAAATGTCTTATTAATTGCGACTTTTCAATGTGATAAATTTTATTCTTTTAATGTGTTTGCTTCGAAATCGGCTTATGCCTAACAGTAATGGTAGAGTCTCGATTCTATTATAAGAAAGCTCCATTTCCAATGAGTTGTATATTTTTTATAAATAATCACAATTCTACTATATTTTATCTAAGACGAA